>OV651817.1:37102761-37332761 GCA_927349885.1 Psylliodes chrysocephalus | reverse complement strand
TTAAAAGGTACAGTTTTAAGTGGTCAGTGGTCAGTATAGGTACAAAAAAATTATCGCATCTTTATCAATTGTAAGGCTGCAATGAATCAATTTATTGTCTGTCGAATTAGTATTCTTCATTTTCGTTAAAAATGTCGGCGTATTTAACGGAAACTTTGAAAATAGAAATTTTGATGATGATTGGGTTTGGGGATGGGATGCGTACCCAAGCAGAAGTTGCAGCATTATTTCAAGCGCGACATCCAGAATTGCCTCCGTTACACCGGGCTACAGTAGGCAAAATTGAGGCTCATTTATGGTTGCACGGGCATTTACGGCAAATTCCTCGAGAAAGGCCACAACGAGTAGACTAAGACACTATACTTAATGTTCTTCTAACATTTGAGGAAAATCCAATCAGTTCTGTCAGACGAGTCAGTAGGGAATTTGATTTGTGCCATAAAACTGTATTGGCTATCTTGAAATCTGCTGGTAAAAGACCCTTCAAAATAAAGCCTGTGAATGAGTTGATAAAAGATGATTCCGATTGAAGGGTGGAGTTTTGTGAAACCATAATGAGACCAATCGATGATGGAATATTTTACCGGATTGGATATTGTTTTCCGATGAATCAACTTTTACCTTAAATCTGTACGCTTTAGGAACGTTAGTGGTCGAAAATCTTTAACTTTTGTGTCTTCATTTTTAGGTAAATCGTCAAAATTGTAGGTAATATGCAAAAACAAATCCACATTGGATAGTTGAGCAGCATAATCAATATCAAGAACAAATCAACGTATGGGCTGGAATAATTGGACCCATATTCTTTGACCAAAATTTAACCGGCGACAGATATTTGAAATTTTTACAAAATATGTTGGTACCTGAACTTATCCAAACGTTTCCGAAAGAAAATGGAACCATTGATCAAAGAATTTTCTTCCAACAAGATAGGGCTCCACCACATTACGCTCTTAATGTACGACAGTTCTTAAATAACTTTTTCCAGAACAGGTGGATTGGAAGAAGGGGATTTATTGAATGGCCAGCTAGATCTCCTGATCTTACTCCGTTAGATTTTTATTTATGGGGCTTCTTAAAATGTAAGGTATACGCCACAAGACCCAATAATATTGAAGAGCTAAAGGATATAATTAGAGAAGAAATTCGGCAAATTACACCAGTAACATTAAGAAGGCTTCAAGCTGAATTTTACCACCGTATTGGTCTTTGTCAAGAAGTAAATGGTGCTCATTTTGAACAGTTGCTAAAATTAAAAGAAATAAATCCACTTAGCGAGTACAATATGTATTATTTTTTATTTAAATGTAAAACAATAGTATATTATGCAACGATCATGTAATGATGGTTATTAATACACGAGCATTAACCGGGATACGAAACGAGCCAAAGGCGAGTTTCGTATGGTTTATGCGAGTGTTTTAATAACCATTACATGAGAGTTGCATACGCTATTTTTTCTACACCCGATAAATAATCAAGACCTATAAATATTATATTTATATTGGTATTGAACACAATAACAGTAATTACTCGTATTTCTATAAAAAATTCTACAAAATTGTAATTAATGGTATTACTTCAGGTATTGGTATTTCCCTAGATTTTTGCGGTAAAATATTTTGTACTGTATTTTCTGCTTTCTCCGATATGTGTGGAGGAGTCTTCTATATCGCTAATATCAGACATTTTAATATTATAATTATCGAAGTTTAGCTACCTACGAAAATTTAATACGTTTTGACAACTAAAATAATTACATAGGAACCTAGGACAAACGTCAAACAGCATGCTTGATTGAAAAATTGTAGGTTTCTATTGATTAAAAATCTGTATCGTAATGAAAAATCTGTATCATAATGGGTATCATTATGAAACGGATTATGGGCATATAAGTGCATTATTATAATACGGGTGTAGAAAAAACTTAATTTTACATGTATTACCTTCCATTTTCATGTTTCTTTGATTAATTTGGGTATTCCTTACCATGTAGATGATTGAATTTTGCGTAAATTTTTAAGATAAAACACATTGACTATAATTTTAGAGCCGGTTAAATTTCGTCCCCGATCCTTCTTTTTTCACGCTAGAAAATAGCATAACAGTTAAAATAAAAAAAATGGCACAATCAATTTTCTTTTGAAAAGACCTTTCCAACAAAGTGCCGCAAGTGGTACCATGCTATTTAAAAAAATTAGGTCGGGGTGAGTTTCACCCTCTAAAGGGGATGAAAAAAAATTTTTTTTTGGTATGACCGAAAAGCTTACAAAAAATCTCAATTGACCTGTGTCTGCGTTTTATCCGCATCTAAAAATAAATGGCAAATCCATACAACAGAGCCAGAACACAAAATTTTTGGGAATTCATATTGACGCTTCGCTAACATGGATGCAACATATAGATGAAACGTGTAAAAAAGTGTATTCATCTTGTTATGCATTGATACGTCTTAAACAATTATGCAATGAAAAAATTCTAATTTCTTACTATTATGGTTTGGTATACTCCCGAATTAAATACGGTATTATATTTTGGGGATCATCGCCCCATTTAATTAGACTTTTTAGACTTTAAAAAAGGTGTCTCAGAAATATCGCTGGCATTTCTAGATATGCTTCTTGTAGAAATATTTTTAAACAATTAAAAATATTAACGCTGCCCTGTATATATATGGTTGAACGTGGTTGAACTGCTAATATACGTAAAAACGTTTAAATATGTTTATGACAAATGCAGATATTCACGATTATGGTACCAGAAATAGCGATTCTTTAGTAATTCCGTCTCACATATTGACGTTATATGAAAGAAGTCCTTATTTTTTAGGAATTAAGTTGTATAATAAACTGGATCGGACTCTTAAAGAAATAAATAGTACTATATACTTTAAACGTAAAATAACCGCCTTATTTTCAAGGAAAGCATTTTATACTGAGTTCCTTGATTCGTAGATAAATCATCTCATTCATAAATATTATAATTATATTTTGGTTTATAAATAAGTTTGTTTTAGATTTTTTGTAAGTTTAGTTTCTATTTCAGAATTTTAGTACTTTGTATTTTCTATTCTACTTCATTAAATTGTACACTTTGACATTTGACTTTTCCCATACCTGTACAAGGTCTCTTGGGATTAAAGATTTATTTATTTATTTATTTATTATTCAATCTGAAGCTGTAGCGAATTTGCGCCAGTTAAAGTCCCCACCCTGTATATGTTTGATCTAAATAAACCATTGGCCTATTTTGACTTCTAAAATATTTTATCTTAAAGTTCTTATTTTCATTTTTTCCACCAATACTTTACGATTATTTTGTGTTTTTCTCCGCTTAAATTGTAATTTTTTAAGGACTCTTCTTAATAAAGTTTCTGATATGTGGATATCTAAATCTTCCTTAATTTTATTATTAAACCTTTTAACAGTAACACGAGACTTTTCTGTAATATGAAAATCGTAAATTATTCTTCGAATGTCCCTCAATTGATATTCAGGGAGATTCGTAGCGGTTGATTTTTTGACGAAGTTGGTGTGGAAAATGTAATTTTTTCATTTGTTTCCATTGACTGTTTACCTTCCTTCAAAATTCATTTAACGGTAGTATAATAAACAACTATAAAAACGTTTTATTATATTAATAATAAATTTAGTATTCTTTTACCCTTATTAGGAAACAAAAATCGTTAGAAACAGAAGTTAATTTAAAAAAATTAAATATTAAATATTAATCAAAAATAAAATGCATGTGTGTAAAATACAAAAAAAAATGAAAAACTACGCAAGTTTAATTGAAAATAAACTACAGAATATTACCTGTTGCTTGTACAGTTTGAAGTTTGATATCATCTAAAGTAACTCCTTCTTTTTTTGTTGCGTCAAAATATTTAAAAACATTGTATATTACTTCACGATTTTGTCCGTTATTAACAGATATACGTTTCTTTTCACCCACAATAGAAGACATTATCAAAAATAAAATCAGTCACTTTAACCAAAACACAGAAATGAGAAACAAACAGTGATCTAGTCGTTACGCTACTGACCGTAAGCAAGGACAAGGTTCAAATTGTGAACGGGCGTGGCGATTTTTAAGTAAACGAACTTGAGCATTTGCGCTGGTTCTTTAGATTTGGCGTTTACTGTAGCAATATGTAATTCAACTAGCGAATTTAGCAAGCGTTTGCTCGCTCAGGGCGCGTACTGGGCGACTAGTTTAGAAATTATAGATAATTGCAGAAAAATTCGGTTTCTGCCCTTGGAACTTACTGGACTAATCAGTAGGTCCTAGGACTGGAAATTTTGGAGTCCCCTGGTCTAGAGGTAGGGCATTTGTGTACAGATCAAACGACAAGCTTTGTTTCAAATCTCCAAGTATTTGTTTTCACCTTTAGGATTCGAGGATAGTCTTAATTATTCGTAGGGGAATTTTTGAGTTTTATTTCCGAATTTTTAAATTATTTCTACAACTTATTGCAAATAATTTTGACCTTTCGGATTTCGATTTGCGATCTACGATATATTAAATTCACAATTTAAATTAAATTGGTTTTAGATAGTTTTAATCCAATTTACTAAAATTTAGGTTTTTTTTTAATATAATCGAATATTCATATAGTGGAGTTTCATTAGAATCACTAATTTTTTACCGACTTCAAAAAAAGAAGGTTTTTATTTAGTCGGAATATTTTTTTTATGTATGTTCCGCAATAATTCTTTAGTATGGTGTCCGATGTCTATGATTTGTTAGAACGGCAGTATCTCGAGGGTGATCACATAGAAATTTGGACAAGATCTAATAATTGTGTCCATGAGAAATTCCTTAAATTCTTTATTCCATATGTATGTTCAGCGACAATTCTTTGCCACCTGGTCCGATTTCTATGATTCGGTTTTTGTTAGAAGGAAGGTACTTCAAAGGTGGTCCCGTATATATTTTGTCGAGATCTGGTGATGGCACAGCACGATTTTGATGTCAGTTTTTAAAATGACTTTTATTAAGTATATTTTATAAGATATATAATGTTTGGCATTCTATATTATACTCTTTACCCTTCTGAAACAGTTCTTACTTTCGGCCAAAACCGAAGGAAGTTACCGTTCGAGAATAGTTATAGAAACAATACCAAGAAAAACAAAAACACAGAACGTATAGGTTCGGAACTAGTTATGATAAAAACAAAACGAGTACTTTTTGTAAATTTTTAATTATTTCTAAAATTCATTGAGTACAAATTGATATAGAAATTATTAAAATATAAATTTCAGGTTGACGAGAGAATCATGCTCATACTCCAGAGGTTCTAGAAAAGTTACCAATGTAAACCAAACCAAAGCTATAAATAATAATCAGCAAATATTAACGTGGACAAATTGCCAGGACATGCGTACTAAGTACATGCGCTGCAAAAGTTATGTCATCAAAAAAAAGAAAGAAACGAAAGAAAGATATATGGTTGTCGGAGTTTTGAATTATGACAACTATTCCAACAAATTATAAAAACTGTATATCCGATCTAATAATAGTATATTATGCAACGATTATGTAACACCCGATAAATATTCAAGAATTATAAATATTATATTTAAATTTGTATTGAACACAATAACAGTAATTACTCATATTTCTATAAAAAATTAATGGTATTCCATCGGGTATTGGTATTACCTTAGATTTTTGGGGCAAAATATTTTGTACTGCATTTTCTGTTTTGTCCGATATGTGTGCAGGAGTCGATGGTAAGTCTTCTATATCGCTGATATCAGACATTTTAATAAAAAAATTATCGAAGTTTAGCTATCTACAAAAATTTAATACGTACTGATTTTGACAACTAAAACTACATAAAAACCTAGGACAAACGTCAAATGCACAGCATGCTTGATTGAAACATTATGGGTTTCTATAGACCTTTTCATCATAATTTTTTTTTGTGCGCTTGCGACAGTATCAGCCATCTTTTTCGTACTGTTTTTGTAAACAAGCATGTTAAAATGCCCACGTGAAAAAAATTATAATCGATAAATATTAATTTAAGTATATTCATTTACAAAAAAAGGAAGAAAAAGCAAAGTAATAAAAATTTTAGTGTCTTAATTGAAAAATATATTTTTGCAATCATTCAAAGGCAATACATACAATACATATTATTTTATAAATATTCAAAAGCCTTAGCTGCAATATCGTAAAAAATATCAATTTATCAAGCAAATGTGCATTAGGTGCGAAAAAATGTGGTCTCGAAGACCAAAGTGACAACGGTTTTCGATGGATTGATGATGTTACTGAATATACTTATATTTGTTAATTACATTTTCATGGAGAAAGTGGTCCAACAGAAGAAAATTATTATCTGGTATTAAACAATATTTTTTTAATATTAAATTCTACTGCGGTATACTCAGTAATATGATTAAAAATGTTATGTTGATCCTCAAAATATTAAAGTGTTTTTGCAAGTACTAATAGTTGGTTGGCATAATTAAATAGAGTAGAGTTATAATTATTATTTGTTTTTATTAATTTTGTACACAGTTAAGAAGTATTGATACACCTAACCTCTCAATCAGTCCACTTTCTCCGTTTCTATCAAACGTCTAAGACACTTCAACCACCTTTTCAACTTCTCACAACTATGCGCTTCTACAGAGTTATGAAAAAGTTAATCACCATCAACGATTTTTTCTAATGATTAATTTTTCTGTAGAGATAATATTGCTTTCTAGCCATTGTCGATCAAAACAGTAAGAAACTTTTGAATTACCGCTATTTCAACATGGTGGCTGCGCTTGCGCTCATCACATGATGAAAAGGCCTATTGATTAAAATTCTGTATCGTTATGAAAAATCGGTATTATAATGAGTATCATTATGAAACGGATTATTAGCATATAAGTGCATTATTATAATACGGGTGTAGAAAAAGAATTAAACAACACTCACTTTTATTTGCAATTAAGTATATGGTAGTCATTTTGGTACACTAGTTTTTCGCGGCGATCTCTACTCAGGAATTTGTTACAAATCGTAGTTACGCACAAAATTTTCTGATTATTTACCAGCGACAGTTCGTGCACTTGTTGGCGACCGGTTTCGCGAACAAAGCTAATTAGTACAAATAATTTTTTTATTAATTTATTATTGTTACCTCTCATTAAATGTATGTCTTCGCGCCTTTGAATAGGCAGATTGTCAATAAATCTCTTCAGTTCTACCAATAACGCCGCTGTCACCTGCAAAAATTATCGAGTCCATCGGCTGTTTTTGGCAGTTAACAACAAGAAGTCGCAGCAAGGAACCTTTCTGGCTAGCCAGGCCGCAAGCTCGAAGAATATTTGAGGTAGGTAATTCGAACAGATTCTCTGTTCCTCTTTTAAAATATACAAGTCCACGAACTAAAGTTGATATATTAGAAAACGGTTGTTCGTTTTATCATTTTGACGCATGGCATTAATTTTTTTTTTATTTTACATCTTGGTTACATTTTTAAATTTTGAATTATTTTTCCTTTAGAAAATTACACTGTTGGCCTTTATTTCACCTCAGTTTTGATCTAGGTACTACAAGCGAGCTTTAATTTTACTTGCTGTATGTAGATGGCGTTATTTAATGACATCTTATTCTCACACAACTTCATCTATACGTACCTATTAGTAAGTTTAACGTGCGTACCTATAAGTAAGTTAAACGCAACTATGGATTCCATTAAAGATTAAAATCGCGAATACTTATTACTTGCTGATCACTCATTACTGATTACTCTTATTGCATATGCTCTGCATATTTTTCAATTTTTTACGCATATATTGAAGTATTTTGCGGCATATATATGCGCATATTTAACTACTTTTTGGGTGCATATATTCCTAGGTCTACTGATGAGTAATAACAAAGACGAAACCGGTCTAACAATGACGTTTTCGTAGCTAAAAAAATTTAAACTTAGAGTAAATAAAATAATTTTCTGCTGTTTTTCTTTTGATATATGCCTGTTGGTTGTTCTTAATATTGTGATGCTTGACTTTGATTTGAAATATTTTCTTTATTTTGCAGTCATATTAATATTCGAGCTGTGCAGTATTTAAAATAACAAGTTTCTTAAATAAGAAAGACTCATTTATGGAAATTGAATTATTCTCAACAATTTAAAATGTAGAATATTCTCGATATAACAAATATTTTAATTAAAAATAATTTTTTTATTTAAAAATTATTTTTTAATTGGTTATTTAAGCTTTGTAAAATATTTTAAATACATCGAAAAATTAAAAATATATAAAAAATGAGAGTTATTTTAAATATATTTTTTGAAGGTGCGAAAAAAATTATACAGTTCGTAACCCTTTGTCTAAAGAAGTGGCTGCGTGACTTTAAAACATGATTTATATTGAGGGGTTATTGAAATTTTGGCCAAAGGGTTGATAGTCCTACAGCCAACGTGCAGATTTGAGACTTATATTCTTATGACTGAATTTATTATTAAATGGGCCATGTTCACATGTGAGATATGCTGTTTTATAAATTATATTGTAACAGTTAGTCGCTATACAAGTTATTCTGCATAATCAGTTTGTTAAAAAAGCCAAAAGTTTTTGAATTAAAACCAATTTAAATTTAAAATTTGAAATGTGTATGTCACCGAGAAGCGTATTTCCATAGTATACTATTGTGTAGAGCACGCCTTTGTCTGTACTGTAGTAGGCTATGTAATATTATTTGGCGCGTGCCGCATTACAATCTGTACCATTGTATAAAGAACTATAGTAGGATAATCGCCATGTAAAAGTTATTGGAGGCAATCGCGCCCGACATCTATTGGTACAATCATTGAACTAACGATTTTGTTTACTGGTTAGATACGCCCTCTACGTCAGATGTTAGAACTTTATAAGTGACAATTCCGTCAAATTAATTGTCAATATATATTTTTTTAGTTATTAAGATTAAATATAATTAAAAATTAGTGATTCTTGCGAAGAATCAATAAATAATAGAATTCCACAAGATATTCGTCTATATTTAAAAATAAACTGAGATTTTAATGAAACTAAAATCTATCTGATTATCAGCGTTAAAAAGTAAAACTTTCTCGTAAGCCTCCATAACGAATATTTAGAGTACTCGTCTATGAATCGAAAGGTTCCGAGTTCAAACCCGCGAGTAGTCACTTTTTTTTTATTAATTAATTTTATTTTCTAAATTGGTAAAACTTAAATTAATTTCAAAACATTAATTTTACTTTAATGTCATCTAAATATTCATGCTTAAATTTCGTCTTTTTGGTATGGCCACTCAGGATCATCAAATTATAATAGAATATTTATTATAAGGTCCGGTAATTTTATTTAAATCTTTTGACAATGAAACTAAAAATGTGTGTGTCTAAAGGAGAAATATACCGAAAATAAGTACTTAAATTTTGCTAATAAATTTGTATTAGGTATGTGTTAAAAGAAAATACATCATTTTGGATTTGAATATACAGTGTCTCGCAAAATGTCTGCACCAAGAAAACACGAAATTACATTTTTCTTTAATCTACGTAAAAAAGTTTGAATTAGAATTTTTTACTGAAAATTATTAGGTACCTAACAGGGTTATTCATTATAAATTACCCTCCCTTTATGCCATAATTATTATTGTATAATGTTTACATTGACCGAAATTTGTAAAAATGTCATCAAATGACCATATCAGTGGCGTGCATATTTCACAGGATTTAACGTGAATATTTTTTAATAGCGGATAGCATACATATATATTTTATTCAATTTTCGGAATGATTTTTATTCTTTCCTGATTAATTAAACGTCGAATGTCTTATAAATATTTACACTTTTTCTTCCTCACTGTAAACTACCTATATTTGGATTATTTTATTATCAAACATAATAGTTGTGATTTTCATATCTTTTACTTTAATAATGTTAACTTTTTCATATTTACATTATCAACGTTAAATTACTCGAGAACAGACGGTATAAGATAGAGTTATCAATAATATACATTTGTGAAATTAGAAAAAAAAATATATCCCAGAAATTTAATTACATAGAGGGTATCCCATTTAAAAAAGTTTATTTGTTTTGTATTCCGTGAAATCTGAATACGTGTTTTTATGGTATATTTAAAAAAAGTCAGTCATATCGACAAACTTTTATTTAAAGCTTTTTTGAATATGCAATATTGGTTATAAAAGGTGTCTTTAATAATGAATAATTTTATACATGATCTCAAATAAATTTGTTGAAATTAATTTTATTTGTAAAAATGTCACTTCTGCCTCTCCCGTATTGCTAAAAAAAAAAATTGTGTCCAGGTCTGGGATTTGATGGTGGTAAATATTAATTCTAAATATACATTTTTCAAGTAACATTGTCCTATTTTTAGAAATAAAGGTTACTGCTTAGCCAAATTCACACATAGTATGTTTATATAATATTAAAAACTTCCCCTACTAAATATTTTGGCTGAATCAAATCTCAAATTGATTATTGTTAGAAAAAGTACAAATAATATTAAATATTATAAAGAAATTAAAAACATAATTTAAAATTAGTTTAAGTTATATTATTTAAAAAATAATTTTTTTTAGATTGGACTTAAATAAAACAGTAAAGAGCCACCTGAGAATAATCACTTCAATCTACCTATAACAAGAATTATTCATAAAAATTACTTATATATTCCAAATCTAACCAACAGGATTATTGGAAATACCAACAAAAATAATCCGGTTGGGGTTCGGCTCTGGGGGCTAGGGCATTTAGGGTCGAAATATTGAGACCAAACTTGGTATATGGATGTACTATCCCATAAAAATAAAAATTGCACCCCTATCTGATATGGTGGGGATGGCACCCCCATACATGACTTATTTTCTTATGGCTAGTTTTTAGTTTATTTTCAAGTGTTTGTTATGTTTTTTAGCACGTAGAATGAGCATAACAAAAATGTTAATTAGTCAAGTTTTTCAGAGGCACGTACGACTTATAATGCGACCATCGCGCTTTTCTAAATTTGTTGGACACGTATCATAGTCCAATTTAATAATAAATTCAGCCACAAGAAAATAAGTCACAAACCTGCACGTTGGCTCCAGGAATATGATCATAAGATGGCTGGGTAGAGTCTTATGTGTCGAGCAACCGTGCATTTGTTTGGTGAAATTTTCATATTCTGCACCGGTGGCATGTTAGCTCCTAGCCAGTCAGCTCCAAAACTAAAAGGAGCTAAATTTTAATACGCCAATCGATAGATATTAAAAACAAACCATTTTTTTTAATGCCACATTTAATGGTACATACATGTGAAATAAGAATTTTAGAGAGGGTTGAAATTTCAATATGTTTGGAACAGGAACAAAATTTGATTTTTTTTAATTTTAATTAATCCACTTGATAAATAATAGAAAAAAACAAAATTCTTTTAGGCATATATATTAAATCCTTTATGCAAAATGAGGCTTTTAGAAATGAGATGAAATTTTAAAATGTTTTTTTTATTACCTACCAATTGACGTAATAAAATTTAAATAAATCAAATAGTGTTTTAGCTTCAAAAATATTGATGTTTCAATACATTTTTTCACAAAATCCTTTGTTCCTGCTGTTCCAAAAAAAAAAGTATTTTGAAACATACAAAAGACGATCCTGTGCTCACAAAAGCCAGGTCTTCATATAACTAGGCGTACGCGACCAAACCCATGTAGGCGTACGTGACAAAACCCATGTATTTCGCGCACTGGTCGAAGTGACGTAATCATACGTCCATCTCTGTCATAAAAAAATAAAAAGCCGACAAGCCGGTAGAGCGATTCGAGCTTCCTCACATAACGGATCGGCTCTCACATGCATATAACAAAAATTCTTTTAGTAATTATGTATGCAGTATTTAGTAGTAAGAATCAAAAATGTAAATATGTACAAAGTTTACGTGCAGCGTTTTGTGCACAATAAAGCGTTTTTTTATGAAATTGTCGAGCTTTCATTTTATATGAAGATGGTTGCAGCCAGTGGTTTCAGGAGACAGTCCATTTGGGCAAGCGTGCCTTAGGGCCGTATTTAATATTTATGGGGATTCAACTCATGGAAATCCTTCACCTGCTACAAAACACTGAAAATTTATAAATTATTTAGTAGCTTACTCCTCTTTAAATTCTTAAATATAATTCTGTAAATTGTAATGAAAACAATAAAGACCATACTAAACTAGACTGAAATTTCGAAAGAATATTTTTTTTTATAATCGATCGCTCGCGCATTGAGCTCCGGCTTGCTTTGGAGGTAGCTGGTTAGGACCTAACATGACACGTGAATTTTGCATGATTTATTGTACGACTTAAAGGGTGGCTTTTTAATGGTTATTACATTTCTGTTGATACGACTTCGAAATTTAAGTTCTTTTGCGGCACCGTGTCAATAATGGTTGGTGGGTTTTTCACCAATAGATCAAATGCTATTGAGCATTTGTAAGTCGCCACGGAAAATAATAATAACCGTCCTTCGTCGATAAAAGCTCCGCTTTTAGTGCGCCAGGAGTTCACTGGATGAATTATAGGGAGATAATTATTATTTTGATCAACTGGATTTAAATTAAAATTACTACAAAATAATCCTTATTTTCATTTACGATTCTATTGGTATATATGTCTTTTGAACAAACCGCATGCAGCACAAAAGGTGTCTTGTCTATCTCTAACACAATAACCCAACGAAAAGTACTTGATAAGAGTCTCGGATGAATTTTCCTTGTAATATTTTTTCTCGGTTTACGGGCAGAAATAAACGTTTTCCCTGGAGTGCGATAGAACCTCCAGAGATAAGACGGATCACTCCATCAAGATATAAAAAATAGAAATAAAAGCTTATTTAGGCAGACAGGCATGCTACCGCGTTTCTGAGGGTTCGTCTTATAGTCTTTTTGCTGACATCTGTACAAATTAGTTTGGAATACATTACGACTTCCATATTATTGAAGAACAATTAAAAACCAAAGAAACTAAGACAAGAACAATAGTATATAGGAATGTTTTAACAAATTCGGATGAGCGCTTTCAGCCTTACAAACCCATCATCACGTCCTTCGTTCGGTGGTTAATAAGTCCTAACAAGGACGAAACCGGTTTAAAAATGATGTTATTTTCAGTAAGCAAAATCATAGGTAGAGTAGTTAAATTAAATTTTTATCTCAGATGTCTTTCCTTTGGATATAATTCAATACCTGCTGCGGTATTAGTAAAAGTAGTATTTGTTTTCAGAAGGGAAACGGTCGTTCGTATTTTATGTGATATAGGGATTTGTTTTATTTCTTTTATTTTAATAAAATTAATGTGAAAAATAAAAATATTATTTCATAATATACTAATCAAAACGAAATTAAGATAAATATTTTTTCTTCTAAAATAACTTGTTATTACAAGTGGTTTATGTATCTTATGATATTTAAAAAAAAAACAAACAAAATGATTATACCGGGTGTTCAAATTAAAGTGTTACAGTTAAATACCACCTTTAATAAAGAAAACGTTTCAGACGAACGTTTTATATTGTTTTGGGGTAAACATTTTGGCTAAAATCTTTTTTTATAGCTAACCATAATATGGCCCTCTTTTTTTTTGAGCAGCAAAATTTTCAAGTAGGTGTTACTCAATAAGTGAAAGTTCCATAAAAAATGTTTATTTTAAAAGTTACTTATTTTTTTATAAACGTAAATATGTAAAAAATGGGGTTCCAATTTGAAATAAAAAAAGTCCACCTCGATACGGCCATATTATGGTCAGTTATAAAAAAATTAATTTCCCCAAAATATTTCCCCCAAATAAGGGTCGGTCTTTTCACCTTCAGATAAAGTTCCAGATAACTAACTGACGGATATATTATCTGAGAGTTACTATCTGTCAGATAATTAATTTTCTGTTTTTTCAAATAAATAATATGTGTGGTAGGTATCCAGTAGTTTTTAACCTTATGTGGTTATGTAACTACCTGTTTATCCATCAGTGAAGTATTTTATCAGAAATTTCATAAATAAGATAATTTATCATTCAGAAGTTAGGTTTACCCAGAAGTGAAAAGATTACTTTTTAAGTTACTTGGGAGATAAAAATTACCTGACACTTTATCTGAAGGTGAAAAGACCGACCCTAACTGTAAACCTTTTGTCTGAAACTTTTTTAAAAAAATGCATATTTTCGGCAGTATTTAACTGTAACACTTTAATTTGAACACCCAGTATAATTTACAGTGAGGACGTGTAGGTGGAAATAAATTCGATATTTTTCTGTCTAAAAGTATGATTTTATAGGTCAATTTTTATTTTCAACTGCGCGTCTGGCGGTACAATTGGACGTACTTAAGACGTGACTACTGTAGTGTACATGACGTCATCGATTATTTTTAATAGAATAACATATTTTTCTTTTCATTTTTGAGTTTCCCAATAATATACGATTACAAAATCACATGTTATACTTATAGTCCAATGTCATTGGTTTGTGAATTAGAGAAATTGCCACGAAGTCAACGGCATGCACCTTGAGCATTTAATTTAATTTTTAAACTTATTCTGTTAATTATTCAAACTAATAAAAATTTAAAAAATATAAGTCCAGTACTTTAAAAAATTTTAGATTTAAAGTTTCTGATACATTTGTCTCTAATTCACAAACTATAATTCGTACTATAAGGTATTACATACATATTTTTTTAATCATCTATTATTTGTGAAAAATAAAGAGAAATATATGTTGTTTTATTGAATCTATAAAATCGATGACGTCATGTACATAAAAGTGATGACATCAAGAGTATATCCAATTGACCTGTGAACTCATTTTGTTAATTTACTGTTAGACAGAAAAATATCGAGATTATTCCACATCCCCAACTAGCTATTGATGATAGTGTATTTGTTGTGAAGTCTTTTTTTGACATAGGCACTTTGCCATTCAGCCAGACACAGATTCGTCCATAATTAGAACTACCCAAGAATATTTCCTAACAGCAAGAGGTGTAAGAAGAAGAAAAACAATAAACAATATAGTACGGGGACACTCGCTTCTCGTCCTTTTGTTGTGAAGTCATCACCATTATCTATACTAACTATATAGTCCAGGAGACAGTGACGATTTTCGGTATTTATTTTCCCAGTCAGCAAACACGGATAGAGAATTGTAGGGTTAGCAATTATAAGCAAAATTTATATATTTAGAGGGGGGGGTCCAAAGGGTTGAAGCCAAAAATGCGTCAAAACATACGAAAACACGGCCCCTTTTTTCCAGTGATAAAAATAGTTTTAGTAGTAAGAGGTATACTGAAGTTAAGTAAAAAAATATTCTGATTAATCTGTGAGTATGGATAATTTGGAAAGTGCATAAAATACACTTTCCAATGAGTTATGTACACAATTTTTTCTACGACCACAATTATTTAAAGAATATTCCAGGTGTTTTTTATATTAAAGTGTTCGCATAGGACACATAAATAAAATCATATATCACAATGTTTCACCTAATCAGTTGGTTTATTTATAGAAATAAAACATAATAATTGAAGAAAATAGGGAGATAAATAACATTTTTTTTACACTTTATTATAATAATTATTTTATTTATAATTCACAAAACACTTATAACTGTTTAGTTTTAGAAATTTTTAATGGTTTTGACACAAGCCTACTCTACCTTAATTATAATTATTGTTAGTTTCGTTATGTCAAATCATTTATACTAGAGGTGTGAGGAAAAGACAGTGAACTGTGAAACGCCAATATCGTTGGGTGCGAGTTGTAGAAATGGTCCTCTAACGCTGCTAAATTTTCTAGAAAACACTGCACTTTTGACATTTGCGATACTCCGATGCATACGCATTATTGATGTGATCTCATGATTTTACAGTAGTATTTTTTGCAATTTTAGTGTTAGGTTATTACGGTTATTTATTTTGTTTGGTTCTGATCTTTTGCGCTTTTAGAGTATCTGTCTTTTAGAGTTATAGTTTTTAATTTAAATTTTAATTGTTGTCTATTTATATTTGATTGCTGCTTTTCGATTAGTGCTTTATTCTTTTTGTGTTAAAATAAGCTTCATAACCATTAAATACATGCTTCTAGTGGATATTTATCTAATCGTCATCGGGTTTTTACAATGGGAAAAAGTGTATGTTTTTTTGGTATAAAAGTCAGTCGCCTTCATTTTTCAGGTACGGATGACTAGTTATTTTTTACTTAAAAGGATAGCAATACGTCCTGGTTCGGAGTGCGACTGTTGGGTGTCCTCTTTTGGGGCAACAAGTACCGAAAACTATATAGGTATATATTATGTTTTTTTTTAATTACCTTTTAATAGATGCAGCTTGGATGAGGGCTTTAGGAAGAGATCGTAAGACTGAAACGCTCACTGCCATAAATGCCGTTTTTAAAGCACATTTCATAGAAAGTAACTTCATTCTAGCAGGAACTAGAAAACGTTTAAAAACATGCTGTACCAGCTATTACTTTAAGTCCTCGTCTCTTTAATAAGTTAATATTACTTTATTCTAAAGCATATATTAAAATGGTTTTTAACTTGTGCCCTTATGATTAGAAGATGTAGGTATTTTGGGTATGTTATAATAAAAATATATGATACATTGTATTGACCTGCTGGCCACTGACCATTCCACTTTTACTCCATTTTTTCATAAATTGTCAAATTATTTAAAAACAAATACATACCTTAGCTATTTCCTGTAAATGATATTAAAAAGGTACAAAATGTATTTCTGATCTATTAAATTGTTATTAACGATGAAGAATACTTTTAATTTATTAAAACAAAAATAAATCCTGAATCGATAACTTAAAATCACTGAAAATAAGTTATTTGGGATGGGGTCGTTTTTATGAAAAATTTCAGTACTTTACTAATAAAACTACAGTTAATTTATCTTATACAGAGTGTTTCTAAATTCATGCAACAAAATTCAGGAGGTGAGTGCTTGTATGAAATTAAGGTGGGTCTTTCCTATAACAAAATTTTCTTAGCTTACCCATTTCCGAGCTATCACCCTTAATAGGTGGTCACTAAAATTGAGTTTTTATTTTTTTTTCTAAAATTTCAGTAAAGCTAGAAACTTGAAATTCTATAATTTTCGTGCACTCGCAAAGAAATAACCATGGGTATTTTTTCAATATTATGCCTTCTCAATAGGCAAGCTCAAAGCCCGGCAATTCGGAGTGGGATATACGACCACTACACCCGAATGTTTACAATTTAAAAATAAAATAAATATTCTACTAATACCTTGACAAATACAAGTAGATAATTGATACGAAATTAAATCTTCAAATGCCCATTCGGATTTTGGCAAATATAGAAATATTTTAACCTACGAGGGTACTCGCAATTGTTGAAAAGCGGGAATTCCTGGAAAACACAAATACGGGGGGATCTCTTACATGTCCTCAGGCGGGAATTAATTAAAATATACATTTTTAAAATTAATTAAGGATAAAATTTAGTGACTTCATCACAGCCAATTCTAATAAAAAGCAATGTATCAAATACGAAAGAAAAGTGTTTTTTTCCGAATGCGTCTCGCCTGGCAAGCTTCTCGTAATCGCCCAAAAAACTCAACTTTACGTCCCTGTAACTATTATTGTGTATCTTGTACGGATATGGAACATTATAGAACAATATACTAGAAGATCTAGTAGGCTGTGATAACGGCGAATCGGTGTCACATAACCTTGAAAAGTCACCATTTCTTTTAACATCAAAATATAAATAAATCTATTACCCGACAACAAATGGTTGAGATTAACTACATGATTTTCTACATATGCCTAGGTATAAAATATATCCAATTATTGATGCAAACGAAAGTTATTTTATTTTAATAAGTATTTGAAATAACTCTTTGTGTTCATTTAAATAAATTAAATTATATAAATTGCGACATTTCTTTCCCAACAATATTAATTTTCTAAAATCTTTGATAGAATGGTAATTTATGCCACAAGTAAATAAAGTGGTACTTTTTTCTACGAATGGAAATGTTAATCGCACGAACCGTGAGACGAGTCTACTTTCGTTAATTGCTCGAATTATTTTAGATAATATTTCAACCTGCGTTGACATTTTTTCTCTGAACCCGTTCTGGCTATTAGATTAGATTAGTTAAATTTGTTTAGGTAAGTTGTTAAACGATTTTTAAAATTTTTGCAAATATTTTTGAAATATGTGTGTTACCAAAGAAATTGTTTGTAAAATGGGATAATTATAGATTTTTTGAAGTCAGCCGTGTGTAAATGTAAATTTCGACTTAATATAAGCTACAACTCCGTCACTGTATAAATAACACCAATATAAAATTTTTATAATGGACCTTTCCTTAAAAATATATATCATTTTGTTGTATTCTATGTTTAGCAAATGAACACATAACTTTATGTTTATAACTGGTGTCACAAATATGTTTTAGCAAATAAAAAGAGTGATCCATTTTGCCATTCAAATATTTTATATTAATTTCAGTCAATTACTAAAAAATATCAACAATATAAAGATAAAATATACACAAAAGAAATAATATTAAGAGGGTGATAAAAAGAGAGATAATATTTCATTTTTGTTCGATTTTACAAAACGCAATTTAAAAAAGAATGTTTCCTGACGCCGTGCCTCTCGGCTTGTCTCACTGCTGTGTTCTGAATATCTAAAGGCCATTATTTGGAATTAACTTTTTATTTCGCAATTTTTACGGTGAAACAGATAAAAAATTCATTGTTTTATGGCAAATCAATACTTAGCTTAGAGCAATCAAATTTGGTAAATGTCAGTCTTCAAGTATATGTTCTGCAGAACGATGATTCTGAGACATACACAATATAATATACAAAATAAAACATTAAAATTAGTGTGTAAAAATGAAATGTGGTGAAATAAGTGCCATTAGTGGCAATCCCTATGCGAGAGATAGAGGAAGTAAAACAATCCCAAACTTGAAAATACTGCAAAAAATAGTTTGTATAGGAATCATGATTTTTTTCGACCTCGAGTTTTCGAGGGATTTTTACGTTCTGGAGTCGCCTGAATCCTTTTTTTCTATTTTGTGTTTGTATGTGTGCGTGCGTGTATGTGCGTGTGTGCGTGCGTGCGTGCGCGCGGGTGTGTGTGTGTGTGTGTGTGTGTGTGTGTGTGTGTGTGTGTGTGTGTGTGTGTGTGTCTGTGTGTGTCTGTGTGTGTCTGTATCCATGATAACTCATGAACCGAAACAAAGAAAAACACCAAATTTCAAAATTAGGCTTAATTTCGATCTGCGGTGAACATCTGGGGGGTACTTTATAGGGGGTTATTTTTATATTTTATAAAATATATGTTACTTACGTTTGGAGAAGAAAAGTCTTTAAATAAAAGTTACTTTTTATAATATTCTCTATAATTTTTGTTTTATACAAAATAATCTTAAAATGGTTCGTATTTGAGAAATTTGACAAAATCTAAAAAAGTCAAATTTTTATCAAGATTGTTCAATTAAAAGTTATTTGTGATATAATTTTCTAAAAGTTTTTCCACACATAATTTTTTTTAAATTCGAGATATTTGAGAAAAAGTGTAAATTTTGAATTTTATAGAAAACTCAAAAACAAATAAAGAAAACACAATAAATTTTTAAACTTAAGCTTTATTCGGACCTGAGGTAAACTGATTAGATTTTGGACAGAGTCGGAACATCTGGGGCGTACTTTATATAGAGTCGTTTTTATATTTTATGGAATATATTAGTTAGTTTTGTTTGAAGAAGAAAATTATTTATATAAAGTTACTTCTTATATTACTTTCTATAATTTTTGTTTTATAAAAAATTTTCCTTAAATGGTCTGTATTTGATAAATTTTACAAAATGTAAAATTTCACATTTTAAAAAAAAATTTTTAAATAAAACTTGTTTGTCATATCTATGATTCTAGTCGTGTACATAATTTCTCTAAAATGGACCGTATTCGAGATATTTGTGAAAAATGGTAAATTTTGAATTTTTAAGAAAACTCAAAAACGGATAAAGATAAAACTTTAAATTTTAAACTTATGCTCGATATGTTTTAATTATCAATGACATTTCTTTAATTTAACATTGTTTCTTTAATTTACTTAATTTTTTTTGGAAAAATACTACAATTTGCTAGGGTTCTTTAACATCCTTTGACCATGTTCAAAAAAAAATTAGTTAGGCAAATATCAAAAGTTTGCTAAGGTACTTTGTCAAGGTTTGGCTATGTCCTAAAAAAACTCTTGGCTATGTCTTTAACAAATTTTATTGTGGCAAATACTTAAATTTGCTAGGGTCCTATAACAACCCCGCACTATATCTAAAAAATTTAGTTTTGGCAAATACTACAATTTAATAGGGTTCTTTGACAACCCTTGGCTATGTCCAAAAGAAATTTAATTAAACAAATACTAAAATTTGATAGGCTTCTTTAACAACCCTTGGCTATTTTCTAAAAAAAACTTTGTCTTGCAAATACTAAAAATTGCTAGGGTTTCTGGATGACGCTTGGCTGTGTCCTAAAAATTTAAGTTTGGGCAAATTCTACAATTTGCTAAGATTCTTTGACAACCCTTGGCTATGTCCAAAAAAAAAATACTAAAATTTGCTAGGGTTCTTTGGCGTCGTACTATAACATGCTAAGATTCACTTGGGAATCCTTGGATATTTCCAAAATCTTAATTTAGTCTTTTCACTTTTTGGCTTTTCCAAGTTTTTTACTTTACTTAACTTATTTTTAATGTATACCGTATCAATATAAAATAATTATTTTTGTACCGTACCTTTTATTATAAATTATTACATAGAAAATATTTAGATTAATTTTGCTAATGCATTTGAAAAAGTGTAAGTTTGTATATTTCGGATTCCCTAAATATTTCGTTTATAGAAATTGATTTCGATTAATTTCGTCTTTTGCCGATTTTGTTTTTCTCTAATTTAAATATTTGTTTGTAATCGTCCCCATGTTTTATTAAATTTTGACTGCACCCGAAAATGGAAAAGTTTTCCGAAACATATGTGGTGTCGTGCTAAACGATAGAAAATAGAAACGACCAAATAAACCAAGGAAATTTTTATTTATATACAGTGAGCACCATAAGTCTTACCCCCTATCTAACTCGTTACTGGAGTCTTGTTAGGAAAATCGCCGAGATAGGTCGATTTTTGATTTCTACAATGTACATTTTTGTATGAATAGTTCACCCTTAATTGCATCCCTTACTGGAGGGGAGCAACCCTTTCGAAAAATTAAATGGCATGGGGTGGTGAGTGATAGCTCATTTGAAAGAGGGTTCTATTCTCTATTCAACCGTGTAAAAAAATTTGAAATTTGCTTCATTTATTCTCGACTAATTGTTGTTTCAGAATAACGGAAATTAACGTAGCGCACTCATCCTTAGAATTAAAATTCGGCCCTGCATGACTTCGGTTTTGGTTCAGACGTGAAGTAAGACTTTTTGCCATTAGAAGGTCACTGTTAGTCTAGTTGCTTTCCTATTTTGTGAGGTTTTGTTATTTTTAAACATTAATAAATCAACATGTAATGATGCAAATTTTAAATTTTTTTTACACGGTTAAATAGAGAATAAAACCTACTTTCAAATGAGCTATCACTCACCACCCCATGCCATTTTACCCTCCAGTAAGGGATGAAATTGAGGGTTAACTAATCATGCAAAAATGTACATTGTAGAAATTTAAAATCGACCTGTCTCGGCGATTTTCCTAACAAGACCCCAGTAACGAGTTAGTTAGGGGGGGGGGGTAAGACTTAAGATGCTCACTGTATAATTCTGCTACGGTCAAGAAATTATTCTTATTCAGAAAATAATAAACTATAAAAGTGTACAACCAATTTTTCATCGTCTAATATTATTATTCAGCAGTTCAACTGTTACACAAAATACAAAGGATTAATGTTTAGTTTTATAAACAATTGTATAAGTTGATTGATCTGTATTAGGGGTCGGGGAGCGATGTCTGATTTTCTTTTTTTTATCACAATAAAATTTATTTAAATAAATAATAAACCATAAAAGTATAATAATTTATGAGTTTAAAAATTAGATATAACTTCTTACATATTAAAATACACCTATATACATGTCAAAATATTTGTTTAAAAATGCAAGTTTTAAGATTTGAACTTTAAATTTCTCAGTTAATCTTAAATAATCCACATTTTTTTTATATCTACCTAACTCTACTTTCCAATAGTACAAAAAAATATTTTGAAAATTCGTGTGTCCGTAAAGTAAAACGTAAACTAAATAAATAAATAAAGTTTTTTTTTAATTTAAATTAAAATACTAGAGGAAAAATCCGCCAACGGTCAAACGGGCTATTTTTGTTTTTAACGATTTTAGACCCGAAACAGATTTCAAAATACTTTTTTTGTCCTGCAAACGCTATAAAATATTTTTTTCTGACCTTAAAACTATTAAAAGGTGTCCTGCAATTTCGATGTTGAAAAAATTTGAACTACATCATTTTGATTAATTTCTTGTTATAGAAACTGCTAAATAATAATACTAGACCATCCATAATGCAATAAACCATCCAATTTCTTCGTAGTTTATTTTCGTAATTTAAACCCATGTTTAGGTTGGTCGGAATTTTTTAATTTTCGTCTATGACAATTGACATTTGCAGTGTAACATGTGTCTAAAAGAAAAACAATGTTGCCATATCAATTATCTATTACATAGCAATGGTAATTTGTACCTATGCCCTGCGTTGTACCAGGTCAACCAATTGACTTCAGTATCAAAAAAATTATATAAAACTAATGATTTAAAAAATACAAATATCAAGATCTTCTTCCTCGCCCTCATCGACAGAATACTCTTCGACGACCTAACTTAATTTAACAATATACAAAAAGAAGAAGAAGCAACGACTGCTTGTAGGGTGGCGGCTTTGCCGCCACCAGTAAATTTTTAAACTATACCTGGCTACGCCAACCGGCATAGACTCCAACGGCCTGGACACAGCTCAAATTAAAAAAAAACCTAACCTAACCTACCCTCATTAACGTCTGGCCAGTGAACGTCGATCCCAACTTTTAACGAACGTTTCTTGTATCGTGGGCATCTAATAATTTAAAAATATAAAATAAGAAAACAAAGCAACGACTTCTTGTAAAGTGGCGGCTTCGCCGCCACCAGAAAATTTTTAAACCAAACTTGGCTACGCCGACCGGCATAGACTCCAACGGCCTGGACACAGCTCAAATTGAAAAAAAAAACTAACCTAACCAACTCTCATTAGCGTCTGGCCAGTGAACCTCGATCTCAACTTTTAACGAACGTATATTTATCGTGGGCACTTAATAATAAGAAAATATACAATAAGTAGACGAAGGAACGACTTCTTGTAGGGTGG
This sequence comes from Psylliodes chrysocephalus, assembly GCA_927349885.1. Classification (NCBI taxonomy): domain Eukaryota; kingdom Metazoa; phylum Arthropoda; class Insecta; order Coleoptera; family Chrysomelidae; genus Psylliodes; species Psylliodes chrysocephalus. Next base: position 37,309,344 of record OV651817.1, on the reverse strand, counting down.
CGGCTTCGCCGCCACCAGAAAATTTCAACCCATACCTGGCTACGCCAACCGGCATAGACTCCAACGGCGTGGACACAGCTCAAATTAAAAAAAAAAGTATTTTTTACATATATTAGATAAGTACCGACATGCCGTAATTAACATACAATCATCATATAATGAAATAAAAAAACAGTTGTCTGTGATTACTACAAATGTGTTCACTTCGAGATCCAAATTTACCTGCTGGCCAGACACTATGTAATTTTGTCAGCCAACTTTTATTAACCAAATTATTTCCTGACTTATATGTTTTCTTACTCGATTTGGCAACACCGCATTTATAGAAACTAGACACGTCAATTTTCATTGAAAATTATTTACTGTGTATTTGTTTTTCTAACAAACTAAAAATGAAAAATAAGAAAATTTGATCGTTTATGAAAAAATTTGTACGGTTTATTGCTCTATGAATGGTCTAATATTGAAATTTAGCCGTTTCTACAACAAGAAATCAGTGAAAATGCATGGTTTATTTCACATTTGTTTTATGATTGAGACCCGACAACAAATTTTAAGGATTTTAAGGTAAAAAAATGTTTTTAAGTAAGTGTTAGTGGACCCAAAATTGTTATGTATAATGTGTTTCAAAGTGTCTAGAAACTCTTTATAACATTTCAATAGTTATATCCGCCGTTCGAGTGTCGGCATATTATAGCAGAACTTTTTCAAATAACCTAAAAGAAAATAATAAGGAACTTACAATTATTTATTCCAAAATGTAGTTATCCAATATTAAATTCCGTTCATATCAACACAAACGCATTTCAACACAAACGCACTTAATGTTTTTCCGTATCGGTTATTTTACATGTCCTTACGATATTTCCGCAAATTAAATGTATCCCTATAGCTATGTCCCGTCAAGTTAGATTAATAAAAGTTCTAGGACTAGCATACGCTGGCGACGAAAATCTACTGAAGTGATACTATTAAAATTAACCAGACGACTGAGTTACAATAGCAGCTAGCCAATGATTCATACATTGAAACAAAAAACAAAGAAACTGAAAAAAAGATAAACCGATGAAAATGTAAACAGTCTTCTTATTTAATTTAATTTTTAAAACGGAATTCCAGTGGCGGATTTAAATTTTTTAATTCTATATCTTCCTTATGTTGAAGTGTTTAAAAAAAAGTTATTTGAAAAAGTAATTCATTTTACAGACTTCTATACATAGCTAAAATTATCAACCAAGAATTCTGCATCCTATATATTGAAAGTTAGTTTGGCAGAATTATTTATTTAAATTTTTTTTAAATAATAGTTATCTGGTGACCAAAATATGAAATGTGAATTGAATAATAGAATAAAGTGTTAAAAAGTTGCACATCTTTTCATTTAGACGGTTTCATTTATTTTCTTTATAATGTTAATAATGATTATATGACTAATTTGCAATATTGGGAAAATAATAATAAATTGCACGATTATAAACAAAACATGTCAAAAATTAGTTTGACACGTTTGACTCATGTGATTGTTCATAGTCCCAATATCAAAAGTTGTTCTGTAAATTATATCACAAATTAATAAAATATGAAAGATCAATAATACGCTAAATTAATGATGACGTAATTTTGGTTCTACTGTCAAAAACAGTGAAAATATTTTTTTGGAGTTCGTTTTGTTACTTTTTAAACTTTTATAAATATATTTCCAGAGTACGTAGATATCATTTAGAAAGTATATAATAATTTAGTATCCAATTACATACCTTTAAACTACTACTAAATAATATATTAAATACTGTTAAAAGTTTGGTTAGAATTAACTGTCGGTGGAACTAAAATTACATCACATTTTTATGGCGTATTGAGTTACATTGCAGAAGTAATGTCAAAACATGAAAAACTTATCTACTACATCCTTTACAGCCTTAATCTTCCATATATAAAATAAATGAATCTTTTTATTTTAAATACTAAATATTTTTTTAAATGGTTATTTAGCAAGCTGATATATTCCAATCACGATGAATGACATTTTATAGTTGTTCAACTCTTTTTAAAACATGGCACCAAACAGTGCAGAGTATATAAAAAATCCACCAGAGGTCGATAATAGGTGATGTACCGCAAATGAAAACAAATATTGACTGGAACTGTCATAAAAATTCAGTTAATTTTATCTTTATCAAGTAAAAAATACGTCTGCATTCATTTTTTAAAATAATAATTAATGTCTATTAATCATACTGTATGTAACAAACGAAATGAAAAGTGAAAATAACGAGTAGGGAAAATACTACCACATACCTATTATAATAACCAGCCATATATTTTATCAAAATAAAGTGGGGATATTACCAGTTTTCATCACTTTTATATTTTACGAGACAACAATAATTAAATAAGGAAAACAGTGAGTGTATTCTTTCCTACATTGTAAATAATGTTCAAATGGATTTTAAAAAAATAAGTTTTTACTGACATTTTGATGTTATGTTTACAGAAGAGTAGGTATTAAATTATAACTGCCACATTTTAGATAATTAATAAACACATTCTAAAGATACATGCTTATTTTGTTACCAGTCCTAAACAATTTCACATGGATGGATCTCCTAAATGCAATAAAATGTGGTTCTTAGAAAAAGGCAAATTGATGAAAAGGGTAGGTATCTACAAAAATGTTGAATCTGTGAACCTTAATTACCAATATGAATAAATGTTGTATTAAACTTTTTATTATATATTGTAATAAAAACACCCTATATACAAATATAATAATAATAACCACATTAATAATAACAATAATAATAACAATAATAAGAACATTAATAAATAAAAATTATGCGGGAAGATGTTATGACCCTGTACAGTAAAAATTGATATGAGAAAGTCATAAGTGAAGGAGACTTTGGGAAGGTAAAGAAAGATGGGGTTTCTAGGTTGTGGAGTATGAAGAATTGTCAATTTTTGAAATTTAAAAATTTTAGGGAATTATTAAAAAAGATTAAATTTTCTAAACGTAAAAGATGAATGGTAAAGCAGATCGATATACTGAAATAAACAAATTTTAAATCATCAAATACCTAAATATATGTGTAAGGTACATGGTATGAAATTGTTGGGAAAAAACATTGGGAATTGTATTCCGGTGAGACATATATAGAAACCAACAGAAGAGAAATAAAACGAAGACAGTTAAAATACTGATAAAAATAGACAATTTCAAGTTAGAACTGTGAGTAACCTTTTTTTTATAAACTGATTTCGTTTCCAACAAGAAATAATTGTGTGAGAAAAGACATTGCTAGTTTTTTTTGTGTAGTCTTTACCCTTAGTATACAGCGTAGTTAGTGTGAAAGGGAGAGTGAATGAAGTTAGTTTTAGATTTAATAGTATACTATAGTATAGTATCATCCCCATCAATGTAAAAAATAGTGGGGTATATTTGCCATTTTTTTAATTTTAAGGTTGGGAATAATGTATTTATAAATAAATGTTGTGTTTTTGTTTTAAAAATTTGTTTATTTAGTATTTGGATATACAGGGAAATAAACAAGTTAAGTCAGATTTTTCAATTTTTGTTGATTATTGATTAATAAAATTAAAATAAAATTATAATAACATTAAAATAGAATTTAAAATAAAATTAAACTAAAATTAAAATAAAATTAAAGTAAAATTAATAATAAAATTAAAATAAAATTAAATTAAAAAAAAAGTAATAATATAACTTTGGAAGCACCCCTAAGATAAAAAAAAAAATAAAAAAAAAATAAAAAAAAATCAAATAAAAAAATAATATATTTTAATTAATATAAAAAGGAAAATGGTATTCAGGTGCGATATCATTACAATATATACGCAGAGGATTGTCTTATTTCTTTTCAACAAATTCATTAACGTATACTACTTTAATTATTTACAGAAGAAATCAAAGCTACACACAGATTGATAAAGAAAACCGAAGGAAAGGTAGGTCTTTTCAAGTGTAAACGTTTTATTAGTATTCGCCAAGAGCTTGCATTAATGTAAAAAAAGAACAAATTATTATCAATCATTTCATTCTTGTTTACATTTATAATATCCGGATGATGTCTTACAAGCCGAACTACTAATTCTAATAAAATGTACATACATACACACTTAAAAAATTTAAAATACCTTTGTTCGTTCTTTACTTTATCTATAAAATGTTATAAAAGCCAATAACAGCATTTACTAGCGTTTTTATTATTTTATTTCTACAACGTCCACTTCTACTTTTGATATCTAAATTAACATTTGACATCATTACAGCATTACATAAACTAACAACAATAAATAATATTACAAAATTATTAGAGTAAATAAAATATAATTATATTTGTTCGTAAATATAATATATATTATGCTCCGTGAACATTAGTATAATAACCTGATTGACCAATCAACTAATGGCCATATCTTGAAGTTAGATACATATTGATGTTAAAACTTACTTTATCTAGTTCTTATAATTGTCAAACCGGTACCGGGCGGTACCTCACCTTCTAACGTCCTCTGGTGGATTTTTTGGAACTACGTTGTCTTTGGTACTATATCGTCTTTTGTTTTTATATGGTATTTTAGGGAAGTTGAAACACCTATAATAGTCGTTGCAAAACGTTGTTATTTGACAAATACTGAGAAAGGTGGAGACCGATATTACTAGATGTATCTTTATTTCAATTTATTATTATTCAATTTTTAAATATTTCAAAAGTAGTATCACTTTAATACATTTATTTTTTAATGTCTGTTAACTGTAAATGAAATGTTGGGAGGATCGATTCTGACAGCACTCATTTTCTCACAAAAGTTCAACTTTAGGGTTCCCCATTAGGAATGTGAAGGAATGCTGTCCCGATTAGTACGGTTAGCAGATGTCTCTTTTATTTTCTTGTATATTGAAACTTTTAAAAAAGTTTCTTGACAACCTTTAAATTATTTTATATTTTTACTAATGCATTTTGTATAATTAAAGATGGCTTGATGCCGAACGTGCTCTTCTAATTTTTATAAAAATATTTTTATTTGTCGATCTAGGCTGCATCTTTCTTTATACTATTATCATTGGTTTTCATAATTATATTGATGCTGAAACATTTAATCTAACCTCGTATGATATTCCGTATTTCGTACTTTTGCATTCATATAAAAATTCTCAGAGAGAATAAGAAACATCTCGTTAGGAACAATTTATAAACATAACGAGAACATATTAACATCTCATTCTAAAATAATGCAAATTGATATAAGTCTCTAATTTTAAAATTCACGTAATCCTTCATTTCACTTTATCTTTTTGAAGTGCTCGAGTGACAATTACTGAAAAATTATCTCTGGAGTAATATAGTCTTTTTACGATGCTCTGAGATCTCGTCCCAATTACTGTCACACACGTCTTTCGTCGGAACTTTAATTTAGTCGTTTTCATCTCCAATTTGCTACGAAGACGATGTTGACGAAAAGCTCTGGAATTACTATAAATCCGGCACGTGTACAGACCATTTTTTAGGAATTGTTTCAACACTGGTTAACACTGATGTTGATTAACTAGAATAGATGAACTAGAATGGGGGTTTGTATATTATTTGCACCATGTGGAAAGTATTAGTGTGTTAATTAAATCTTAAATAGTCATTGCAACGTTATCAGGTCGATAAATGGCAAATAACGATGTAGAAGTTTGTAAATTAAGTGATATTTGAGGTTTAAAGTCAAACAAGTCAGTAATATTCGCTTCAAACTTATTTTAAATCAAACTTGGCTATGAAAGTTTGACACATTTCACTCTAAATATTATTTTTCCAATTTTGATATATAAAGTGAATTTTTTTGTAATTGCAGCAAGTTTTAAAATTAGCTTCCTTATCAGAGACAACCCAGCAAGACGTGTAACTGAATGTATTTTTATTTTTCGGTAAAAGTTGTTTGGCAGATTGTTACCACAACCAGTCTATGATGGCGTTACTAGTAAAAAGCGGGAAAATTAAAAATGCTTTAGGGCGGGAAATTCAAACATGGATTTAGAAATAAATATTGTTTCTATACAAATTTACAGGAGAAACAAAAACTATTGTTTCACTGTATATTAAAAAATATAAAAGCTTCTAATAACATAAAAATTTTTATCATATAAATAATCATTTTAATAAAGGAATTTTTAATCAGTTTAATATAAGCAGTGAACATAGTTTTTATTTCTCTTGCAAATTTCGCTAAAAAAACTTGAAAATGCTATTGATTATTAAATATTTAAACTTGGAATAATACACCAAACTCTTTTTTTATAAATTATATTTTTGTAAGGTACAGAAAAACAAACAATTACTTCGTTTAGAAAGTACCTCGTATCATTTTGTGACAAATTACAAAGAAAGTCATAGTTGTTATATATTCATAATATATTTAAAAGAAAATGTAACAAATATTAGATAAAGTATAGAGTATATTGATATCTTTTTGCCAGACTATCATAAGTGCCATTTGAACAAATGTCGCTTACGTTAGTGTGGCAAAAAGGTATCGATATGTTATGACTGTTTATTTTAATAGAAACCACGGAAACGAAACAAACACACACATACACTTACACAAATGTATAAAGCCCGAGTCGAGTAAGTTCCCATCCTGTAAACTGGATCGAAATGTACTAGACCCATTTCGTACACCCCCCTGCTAACTCCTCTTAGGGTCATCAAGATCAATAGATTTATATGCCATGCCTTCTAAAAGGGAAAGAAGGATGACATACTATCATCATTTAAATAGTACTTGCTAAAGGTTTAATCCTGTTATGTCGTCTGTGTATCTTGTGCGTGTGCATTTGTGTTGTGTCCCCAGTCATGTAAAAGTTGTCCTAGTCTCCTAATTTGGTGACTAGGTGGACCTTCTCCAACTAGTAGTCTATTCTATTTAATCTGCTCTGCAGCAGGAGGTATTTTTCAATTATAGCAAATAATAATATTATTAATAAACATTAAAGATAAATACATACTCCCTTAATAATAGATTACCTTACGATGTTTAAGGGAATATAACATTTTACCCATGAAAAATCTAATTTCGAATTTAACTCTTTTTTAATTTCATTTAAAACAGTTGGTATATTACAGTTTATTATCAAGGAAATCCTCTAATAAAGTTATAGCAGATCCTTCTTAAACTACTGGTTGTTCTGCAGGATAAATAAACTTTTCTTAAGATTTTTTTCTTTCTTAAAATTGATCTGTCTCTTAAATCCAAAACCAACCTGATGTCCCCAAATTTATTTTCCAATGCATCCTGATTTAAAAATCTGCCCTTTTGTTATTCAAATTTTTTTTTTTTTTCGTTTAAATAACACTACAATCTTCTAATAGCCACTAGAGTGGCTATTAGAGGTAGTTGTATGTAGGATCTAGCCAATCTCTAATCTTTTTAAAAGTCCTTTGCCAATAATACTACATGTGCAGAGATTTTTTACTCAGCATACAGTTTACTTCTTTTCTAGTAGGTGGGAACTTTGTGCTGCCATTAAAGCTGTCGGGACATTCATCTACCTACTTAATGAACAAAAGTAGCTATAACAATGGATCTCTGTTTCAATTCACCTAAAATAATTATAGCCATTTTGTAATATAATATTAAACACACACATTATACAGTGGTTTTCTTAATAAATTGGAAATTACTTACGTCTACAACTTGTACAAAAACGCGAGTTTGGTTCCAGAAATTGCTGCATGCAAAAAATAATACGCGAAAATAAACATCCCCCCCCCCCTAATAAAATAATTAAACAACAAAATCAGACTCAAAGAAATAAACGGGCCTAAATTAAATTAATTTTAATAAAATGCAACATTGTCAGTTGTCAGTTTTAATCTATACGTCGACGTCAAAAACCAGCAACATCACCAACCTCTAAGATTGGTGTTAGTTTAATTGAAGAGAGATAAATATATGTAAAGATCAATGTAAAAGAGAACAAAAGTCATACATGTAAGTTAAATGTACCACCGAACAAATTGTCCTATTAAGTTACACGTCTCTGTTGTCTCTGACCTTATGCAACCAGTTGCAAAATGATAAAAATATTTTAAAACTGGTTACAAATATGTATTATGTTACCAATTTCGAAAAGAAATCAATATAAAAGTAAACTATTTTTTGGTTTTAATATCAATATATACATTATTTTTGAAAGTTTATATCAAAGAAGGGTAGGTTGACCTACCCAATAAAATTAGAATTTTATTGAGCTTACACCTCAATAATAATGTTGTTCTGGTCCTTATTTTCCATTCTAAATCAGCACAAAATAATTAAAACACAATACATAACAAAATAACCCACTTTCTTGAAAACTAAATAACTTTACCAAGCAATATAAACACATTATTACAAGTCGTTGAGAATTAATTTATATGCTATTCTATTTGTAAATAAATATGAAAGTTATGCATAATTAACTAACAATACAATAAAGTAATATTGGTTGCCTAGATGTCAGTAATGTTTTACCAAAAAACATTTTTATAAATAATATAGTAAAAATTTGAAAAAATATTGTGTGTAACGCGTTACGAAAAGCCGTTTTATGTAACTCGTTCATATTGCTAGACCCCACTCTGCTTGTCCCGCAAATATTCACTCAGTACATAAAATAGGAAATTTTACAACTAGTTGCATAAATAGCTATTATAGATTAGAATGCTTTGACATTTTATTTTTATAAATAAATTCTTTATTATCTAAATTTCAAGGCTGTACAAAAGCTATACAAAAACGTATAATACAAAAATATCATATGGTATCTAACTAAACTACTGATAGTTAAATTTAAAAAATGTATACAGGATGGGCCACCGGTAATGTCCAGTTGATTTTTTTAAACATGTTTCTACAGCGATATTTATATTTGAAAAGGCAACAAATTTAAAAATTAGTTTAATTATACAGGCGGTTATTTACTACAGACTTTTCTGCAACAGACTAGAATAAAATGGTAAAAGTAAATATTGCTAATCAAGCAAGGAATGGTACTCATTGTCTGCGAGTATTATAATGACAGCGCATGTGCAGGCGAATACTGTAAATCAAACCTTGTTAGTTAAACATAATATTTTTTCTACGGCTGAGAAAATGCTCAGAAAATGGTATAATAAAGCTGCTTTCTTTAGAAATATAAAACATATAGGATATGTCACATTAAACTCTAGAAATCCGTATTTCTGCAACCAGATAACATTTTAAAATTTTAACCTAATAAAAGTTATTGGGTTGCTAGGAATGGGCGATTATCGAAATAAATTATCGATTATTTTCGAATAATCAATTGTTTTTAATCTATGTTTTTTTTTTTGTAATTCCTTTAAAATCGATTATTCGAATATTTCTTAAAAATCAAAAATAATCGATTAATCAAAAATCGATCATTTAAGAAGCCGATGTTTTTTTTTAATAATAATAAACGAATTATCAAATATTTTAAATAATTGGTTATTTGCAAATAATCTACATTTTTCATATTTCCTTTAAAATTGATTATTCGATAATTGCTGATAACACCAATAAATAATTCAAAAAACAGTGGTCCATGATAATTCAGGTCACGCGGAGTTGAATAGAAATGTCGAAGCAATTACTTAAGGTTAAAATATACTACATTTACTGTGTGCAATGTTACATCTCCAGTCTTGTTAATCTAAGGCCTAAAAGTAATTTGCTAATCACTCAACATTTTCGAAGTCAAATCGAGATAACTTTCCGAAATCATAATTTCTGCAATTTTTACGCACACTGTGTGCTTTTATTTTTCTTTTACGTAAATTGCTATATTCAACCGTTAATAAATGGCTTAAATAAAGAGCAACTAACGTGTATGTGCTGTATAAAACCAAAGGTCACTTTTACTAAGGAGTTCAAAGAAATTGCATCACTAAACGAAGCAATTCCTTAATTTTTTTTACATTTTAAGCAAATGATACCAATTACTTAAGTTTTTATTCATTGGCCTTCAACCAATTACTTCGATTTTGTAAGCATATAATAATTTAATTGTAGCAGTAACTGAACCGACCGACTGGATCCACCTTATAGTTGTGGTTTCAAAACCAAATGGGTATATACCTATTTGTATGAATCCGCGAAATTTAAATAAATATATAGAGCGTAACTTGTTTGAAATACCAACTTAAAGGCGGGTACAGATCTGAGCACGTACGCGTATGAGGCAAACCGAGGACGCATGAGCATGCAGATGTGGACGGGCTTCCGAGGCGCGGCAAATTGCACCGTGCGGCCTCGCCCCGATCCGTTTGTTGGCGGTACATCAAAGGGAGGCAATGCGCCGTACGTGCTCAGTCTGGACGGGGAATTGGTACCGAATAGATTACAGCGAGTATTTAAGGTTTATTTTGCATGAAGTGGAGACAGAAAAAGGTTTTGCTTCTCCTGGATGTATATATTCAGCAAGATATGATATGGAGAGCAAGACAAATAATAAAACAGGCACTCAACTACCATACCACCATTTTTTTTTTTTTTCAATTATACGAGTGTTCTGGGTGTACGGTTGCGTGATCGCGAATTTACTGGATCGGTGACGAACAGCGCCTCGTGCGTCCACCATTCGTGTATACAAAATGCGTCGCACGAGGCATTCGGTTCGGCCTCGGCTTGCCTCATACGCGTACGTGCTCAGATCTGTACCCGCCTTAAGATGTTTTATTTTTACAACTATCTGGTGCAAAATAGCAAAAAGCTCATAGGTATATACTATAATCACTTGTTTTGGAAGGTACCGCTATTTACGTTTGCCATATGGAATCTATAGTGCTCCTGAAATGTTTCAACCTTGCATGTATGAAATTTTAGATATCAAAGGTTGTTTGACATATTTTAATGACATTTTGGTTTTTGGTAGGACAATCGAGGAATACAATCAAAATCTCGAGAATGTATTGCAAAAAATTAGTGCTAGCGCTTGACATTAAATCGTGATAAGTCAAAAATGTGTGTAAATAAAATACGATTGTAAGTGGAGAAGATTTCATGATGTCCATAAAACTGAACCAAAAAGTTTGGTGACTAGTCACGTCATCAAGTAAAACCGACAGCTATTTATATATGCTGCAAGAACAGCTTGAAAGGTAATAGGAAGTTTAGCTGAACCTCTGTGTAAGCTAGGCTTGGAGGGAAAAGAAATAGATGCATCAAACCAAATGCAAATGTAACAAAAGTATTACCAGATATTATCACGAGCTACTTTATCTAGTGACTTTATGTGCTACCTGACTTGGGGAAATAAAAGAGCAGAACAATTAATAATTTATTAAAGATAAAATAATATATCCAAAATATTACAATAACATAAAATGGGCCTTACCAATAGCTAAACATCTAAAGGTGACGAGGAATTAGAAGGGTCATTTTGTACTTTATTTTGTAAATAACTGATATTTTCTTCAATGGATTTTTGATTACTCGCAAGTTTATTAAGAACAGTTTGACAATTAATTGAAAAATCGCTGAAAAGTTTTATAAAAATGTCGTTACCCTCTGGCGAATTTCTCGTTAATGCTGTAGACTGAGAGACGTGACATGCCTGACTAGTAGAAGGTTTGTTAATAATCTCATGACAAGCTGAAATATTTGATGCTTGGTACGTCTCCCAAATCTTGTCAGCGATATCTAAAAGATCATTGACACTATCCTTACCAGATGCGGTTAGAGCAACTATAATGGTTTTCGGTAGTCTCCGCTTCCACAGTCAAAGAAGTAAATCTTGACCAACCATTTGTGAACCTCCGACAACATTTAACATAGATCTATAAAAATCAGATGGCTTGCAATCACCTATTTCGGAATTGGAAAGAAGGTTATCAAGTCGTCTCTCTTCGCTGGCGGATAATCTGTTGATTAAGGTTTCCTTAAGTATCTGGTAGGAATTTTGCTGGGGAGGAGAAGAAATAAGGTCATAAATATTTGAGATTACTTCTAAAGGTAAATTAGCGATAATGTGGTTGTGTCAAGAGTTATTTTGGCTAATTTGAATTGCGATTCTACCTGACTAAACCAAATCTCAGGTTTAGCGATTCAAAAAGGTGGAAGTTTAATTGCTGAAATATGTTCATTGGAATTAATTTGGTTATTAGTCTCTAATAACTCAGTTTCGCTCATATTATGTTAATTTGAATAACTAAATTGCAAGAAAGGAATATTTGTGATTTTCGTACTTACGAAAACGTTTCTTAAATTTGAAAAAAAAAAATAATAATAAAGTCTATAAATATTAGGAGTTGGGTACTAATTCCAATCTGGTGCTTCTAAAGGATTCTGCTTCAAAAGGAAAACTAATTCAGCTTCAATGGACTTGTGGTTTTTTTTTTCTTTTCGGTCTGGCTAAATAATTTTTTGACGAGTTGTCAGAATTTTGTGTGCATCTGTCAGTACATTCCAGTTACTGAAATTTCTTTCGATTTGGGAAGATCACGTCGGGGTCACCATTTATGGTGGCGGTGCGCAATACCATAAAATATAAAGTTTTTGATTTTTTAATAATATGCAAGGCTTCTGTTAGAGATGATGTATTTTCAAACTTGATACATACAGATCATCAAAATATATTCATATAACAAACTTCACAAAACCATAACAACTTAAAACTATAGAAACAACCAAGAAGGTAAAATATATATATACAGGTAGTTTCGCAAGTGAACACCACACACTCCTTCTAATGAGATGCGAGACGATGACGAGATTCAAACTAAGAGTGCCATTATTGTTGTGTTTAGTTTAATGTTGTATTTACATTTATCGAAGATAAAGTTGTGAATTGCATCAAAGGTTTATTAAAATATTATATAAAATATTAGGCTGAATTATTTAATTTAACGAATGTATATTAAAATGGAAAATGTATATTTTATGTATAGGGTGATATTTGTTTAGCGTGACAATATCTACCATAAAATCTATGCATCGTAGGCACCTTATACCGGGTGTTCAAATTAAAGTGTTACAGTTAAATACCGCTGAAAAGATGCATTTTAGAAAAAAAGTTTCAGACAAAAGTTTTATAGTTTTTTGGGGGAAACATTTTGGCTAAATTCATTTTTTTATAGCTAATTATAATATGGCCATATCGAGGTGAACTTTGTTTTTTTTAAATGGGAATCCCATTTTTTTCTTACATATTCTTAAAGTACATAAAAAAATAAGAAACTTTTGAGGAAAATATATTTTTTATTGGACTTTTACTTTTTGAGTAACAGCTACTTGAAAATGTTCCTGCGCGAAAAAAAAGTTAGCCATATTATGGTTAGCTATGAACAACGATTTTAGCCAAACGTTTTTCCCCACAAAACTATAAAACTTTCGTCTGAAACGTTTTTTTTTTATAAAAAGCGGTATATAGCTGTAACGCTTTAAGTTGAACACCCGATATATCCGTCTTTAAACACAAATGTAAAAAATATGATAGAAAAAGCAGATATCGATGGTTTTCCATTTTGGAAAGAATCTTCTAGAAATATGGAAGACAGACAAAGCATTTGCCCAGAATATTTTGTTACAGGATAATTTTATGTCAAAAATTAAATTAAAGGATGCCTCTTATCTCATCACGATACATAAAAAATCAGGAAAGTCTCTTTAAAAAAAAAAATTACGAATTTAAGTGTCTTACATTTGGTTTGACCATTTGCTCCATATGTTTTTGCAAACATTTTAAAATCGGTAGTGCATCAACTAAGGGGTTTGGAAATAAACTTAATAATTATAATTATATTATTATATATTAATTTTTATAATAGTTATTTAGTTATTCACTGCTGCAAACCTTCATTTAGAATTCCTTATAACCAAAGTTAATTCATTATAAATATACTTAAAAAAAATTAGAGAATTTCTGCCCTAACTTTTATTATAGAAATTCTGAATAATAAAAGAAAATATATATAGGAAATTTCTAAAAGCGTCATCCTGTTTTGACAAAATGTATTCAAACTTAAGTCCAAAATACAGTTTTAAAATACTTTAGTAGTTTCTTTCACTTAAAAAACTTAAAACAGCAAAGAGCCAAACTTGTTATGCTTGCAGCCCAACGGGTATAGACTTTCTCAAAAATTAAAGTTAAAAATGTCAAGAAGGAAGCTGACAATATACAAATTTTTATTGACAACATGCTAAAACTTCGACTTCACAACGAGTATTTTTAATTTATATGGAAAAAGAAAAAACAAATTCTCACAGGTCTTCAGGATCTTTTATTCTAACCACTAACGCTCCAGTCCTTCCAGTATCTCCCCAAACTATTGGGTAGGTAGCTCAAGCACTTAGTACACATACGTATGTATCTCGACCGTCCTCATAATCTGCGTCGATATCGAAACCATTAGAAAAACTGTAGGACAAAGAGATCAGTAGTCTTTAACAAGTTTTACAATTAAGACGTAAAACCAACGTTCGCAAGAGTATTAAAAAATTATAAAACTAGATTGTTAAAATTCAATATTATTTTTTGTTACGTTGTTTAATGATTAATTCATTAGTATTATTTTTAATTATTATTTTTAATTTTGTGGAAAATTTATAGTAATATTTTTTTGCATATTCTATTGTATACATTTACGTAGAAATCAAAAATCTAGTTTTATTTTGAATAGAACATCCTCTAAACAATTACATGGTTATCTTTATTTCCACTAACAAGGATGTAAAGCATAATTAATGGATCGAACGACTTACCTGAAGGAAGTTCGATCCTAATTATACGAGCATCCTTGTTAGTGAAAATAAAGTCCCACCTACACCATATTACTTTATATTATTTTTAACCCCAAACTCCTAGGTCCACAACAGGTAATGAGTAATTTAAGCAGGCAGCGATATAGAATAAATTTTAAATCTGAACATGTTGGCCAGCGGCGCAACATAGGTATACTAAATGGTTATCTTTATTTCCACTAACAGGGATGGTCGCATAATTAGGATCGAACTTTCTTCAGCTAATTCGTCTGATCCATTAGTTATAGACGAAATAAAAACAGAAATGCTATTATATCGATTCTACAAAAGAATAACCCATTTTAATGTATGTTTAATCTCAATAAGTAAAAAATATAATGACAATTAGTTTGACAGAATTGTCACTTATTTAAAAATAATAGCAGTCGTGTTCCGGCACGGCCCTGAATGTTGGTGTCCGCGCTTGTCGTAACTATTACGTAATGGCGAACTCTGGTGATTGGCCAGTCTCAGCGAGTTACGTAGCGCTGAGATTCGACGCAATTCGATAAGAAGAGAACACTCTGGTACTTTACAGAGAAAAGACTTGTCATATATTATAAAGTTAACTTGTATTCAAAAAATCTCTTAGTTATTTAGTTTAAAATAAAAGTTTATTTCAAAACACCAAATTTTAATATACAGTTCTAAACAAAACAAGTCGGTTGATCAAAATATGAACGTTGATTGAAGGATTTCATTTTTTGGCAATGTTCTCAAAACCTAGAATGGATATGAAATATATTCGTCCAGTTAAAGGCAATAGCACACTTTTTAGTTTTGTAATCTGCGCGCAGATAACCTAATATCCATGTGGGTTTATAAAAACATAATTACAACTTCCTCTTTGATACCTATATATTGTATAAAAAATAAACAAGTAATATATATATATATATATTTAATCATTGCTTCTTTCAACTGCTATTTAAAACGCCTACCTCTGACACTAGATAATTTTGATAAATAGCTTAAAAGTATTGATTTCAACTATAATTATAAACCTAACCTTTTTAATAAATTGCGTAGGAAAAACAAAATAAACTTTAATAAAAATACATGTTTATTAACAATTCACAACAAGAGTGAACCCACCATTTTGTAGAGAATGGCGAGTAATCTAGCCCGCAGCCCGGGAGATAATTTTTAAATTTTTTTAATAAATTTGTTTTTACTATTTCATAGTGGCAATTTTAAACAATTAAATTTATTTGGAGACTTCCAAAGAACTTGTATATGAATAATTAAAGTTAATGTTTTAGAGTGATTTAAGGATTTACCTATTTTGCAGTCATTTTAAAAGTTGTTTTTTTTTTACAAACCTAATTTATGAATATCACTTACGTTTATGATAATGAGTGGTCACCATAAAAATGCGTAATTGCGTCTCCTTAAAAAGTAGTGAAAGACAGTGCCTATTCTTCAATAAATTAATGTCTGGCCATTGCTTATGGTTCATATAAGCTTTATCAATAAATTCATATTTCTCAATTGAAGCTACTTGTTTATTGGCAAATAAGCAATATTTGTTACCAAGTCACAAATAAAACTATTTCTTAATTTTTATTCATACTACCCAATAACGAATTAGTGTATATTTACTTTTATTTCCAGCTACCCAGTAAAATTAAATACTTTATTTTAAACATATCAAATAAAAAATCTTTTAAAACCCAATAAAGCTGTCGACAAAGTGTTGATCTGTTACTCGCGAGTAGCAGCCTTTCCAACCTGAACCGTAGCCGCATAAAATTTAGGGTCATTTCTTAGAGTTTAAACGGTCAACAACTCCTTAATAGCGAAGGTTGACAAAGGAAAAAGGAAGAAAGGAACTGTTACCGCCTCCTATTGGAATTCCTCGTCGGCTACCAATTGTGATTGCGCCATTTCCGAGTTACAATATGATCTTTTTATTGCGGAAGTAACCAAAGCAACAAAGACTACTTCTTTTCTGCTAGAGAAATAAGGAGAACAAAGACCCTTTTCATATTCTCCCTCCCGGTTCGAAACACTGACACATATTTTTGAATAAACAGAAAAATACGCGAACGAGGGAGCAACACAAACAGCCAACCAAAATGTACACAAGCAAACGGATCGTACTTATTCTGCACAAACAATACTAACTTATTCAGGTGCACTCATGGTGCTCTATTGATACAAATACACCATTGTAATTCTACAGTATTCTTACCAGGCTATTTCGAATTTTTACCGCAATTTTTTGTTCTTAATTTTGGATATTATTAAATAACTAATTCAATGTATCTAGATTGTCATGTTTTCTTTTTTAGATTGAATTTTAATTAGAATACCTCGAACTATGTTTTTACGCTTATTATTTATATTTACATTTTTTAAAGTTTAGTTTTATTTTCTCCATTTCAATGATTTCTGTTAATGATTAAACATAAAATAGTAGTTTGTGCACCAAGAGTGGATATGATAACCATATCACACGAAGACGAAATTTGGGCACGACGCCGTAGGCGGAGTGCTCAAAAGTCTGAGTGCGATATAGACAATTCACTCAAGTTGTAGAGTATATTTTTTCTACGACCCACTAACAGAAATCTACAAATTAAAAAAAATATGTTATGTTCTTAAGACAAAATAACTAATTTTAAAATAATTTATGAATTTAACTGATTTTTAAAACAAAATAAATAAGAAAAAAAAATTAATCGATCCCCGGCTTTTCGCGTGGAATTCAAGCACTCTGACCATGCGTCTACGTTCACATTTACGATTTTGGTTTTAATACTCGCAATTAAAATAGTTTTATATAGCTTAAAAAATTTAATTTTTAATTTTAATTTTCAAATAAAAATAGAAATGTTATTATTTATGATTACTTATCGATTCTATACAAAAATAACTCATTTTAATGTATATTTAATCTAAACAATTCAAAATACACTGACAATTAGTTTGACAGGATTGTCACTTATTTTAAACTTTTAAAATAATAGTTGTTGTTTATCCAAAATATAAACTGTGATTGGTGGATTTGAGTTTTTTGCAGTGTTCTCACTACCTAGAATGGATATCAAATATATTCGTTCAGTTAAACGCAATGACATACCTTTTCGTTTTGTAGTCTGTGCGTAGATGAGCTAATATCATCTATGTGGGTGTAGAAAAAATATTTTTATTAACAGTTATGAATGCATTTTCGTATTTGATGATAACTAATTTGAAAATACTTTTATTTTTATTAACATTTTGATTTATTATTAATTAAAAAATATTTATAAGGATAATAATAGTGTTGTGAACAGGTTAAACTCATCTTGTATTATAATATTTTTGAATTACCCTTATATAAAAAAAGACAAAATATTCCAACTCAAATGTAACCAAGACGTAAAATAAACTAAATAACACAAAGCCATAGGTCACACAAAATACAAACGACCATTTACCTTTGGAAAACAACTACTCCTTTGGCTAATACCACAACAATATTTTTAAAGGAAAGACAGGAGAAATAGAAATTTAATTTTAAAACTCTACCTCTGATTTTGCCTACTAAGACGAACGTCATTGTTGAACCGGTTTCGTTCTAATTAGGACTCAACTGCAAGACCTAGATATGTTCTTCATTCCAGACTCTAAAGCCACCAAATTATTTAGTTTACCATAACGTTTGTGACGAAAGGAATAATTATTCAAATAGTGAAAATGGTAACGCCATCTGTTCCTAATTAGCAAATTAAAAGATTCTTTGTAGAACCCAGATATACATACTTGGATGATATACATACAGAGAGTTGAAATTAAATTTGTCTACACCCGCAGGACTATAAAACGAAATTAATAGTTTGTGCAACAAGAGTGGATATGATGGCTATATCGCACGAAGACGAAATTTGAGCACGACGCCGTAGACGGAGTGCTCAATTGTCTGAGTACATTGTGGGCAATCCAATCGAGTTGTACAGTATATTTTTTCTTCGACCAACTAACGAAAATTTACACAAAAAAAATATTTTAGTTTATTAAGACAAAATAAGTAATTTTAAAATAATTTATGACTTTCAATAATTTTTAAAACAAAATAAACAAAAAAAAAGTTCATTTCATTTTTCCTCGTCCGAGAATCTAACTCCAGTCTTTCGTGTGGAAGGCAAGAACGCTAACCACAGGAGTATCTATTCTTTTATTCTTGTTGCTTTAATACTCGCAATTAAATTGACTTTAGATAGTTTTATTTAAATTAACAAATTACTTATAATTATTATTATAGACGAAATAAAAAAATGCTTTTATTTATTGATTATACACAAGAATAACCCATTTTAATGTATGTTTAATCTTAATAACCAAAAAATATTGTGACAATTAGTTTGACAGAATTGTCACTTATTTAAAATTTTAAAAATAATAGCAGTCGGTTGATCAAAATATGAAGGGTGAATGGTGAATTTTATTTTTTTGCAGTGTTTTCACTGTCTAGAATAGATATGAAATATATTCGTTCAGTTGAAGGCAATAGCACACTTTCTCGTTTTGTAATCTGTGCGTAGATGAGTTTATATCCATGTGGGTGTAGAAAAAAGTTATTATTACGCTCAACTGTACGAATATAATTCATAGCCATTCTACTTAGCAAAAACATTGCAAAACAATGAAATTAATCAATTACAGTTCATATTTTGTTCACCCCGCTACAATTATTTGTTTTTTAAATAAGTGACAATTCTGTCAAATTAATTATCAGTATATTTTTTAGTTATTGAGATTAGGTAACATTAAAATGAATTTTTCTTTTGTAAAAACGATAAATAATAGCTTTTCTATTTTTATTTTGTCCATATTTACAAATAATTAATAAATTTTTAAAAAAATATTTAAAATCAATGCAATTACGAGTACTAAACCAAAAATTTTAGATGTGAGGAGCTAGGATTGCATTTGTCTATCATGCGAAAGGTCCCTGGTTCAAATCTAGAATTGAAGACTAAATAAATAATATCTTTTTTTTATTTATTTAATTTTATAAATTAGCAGAAATCATAAATTATTTTTAAATGAATTATTTTATCTTAATAACTTAATAGTATATTATGCAACGATCATGTAATGATGGTTATTAATACACGAGCATTAACCGGGATACGAAACGAGCCAAAGGCGAGTTTCGTATGGTTTATGCGAGTGTTTTAATAACCATTACATGAGAGTTGCATACGCTATTTTTTCTACACCCGATAAATAATCAAGACCTATAAATATTCTATTTATATTGGTATTGAACACAATAACAGTAATTACTCGTATTTCTATAAAAAATTCTACAAAATTGTAATTAATGGTATTACCTTGGGTACTGGTATTACCACAGATTTTTGGGGCAAAATATTTTGTACTGCATTTTCTCCTTTCTCCTATATGTGTGGAGGAGTGTTCTATATCGCTGATATCAGACATTTTAATATTATAATTATCGAAGTTTAGCTATCTACGAAAATTTAATACGTTTTGACAACTAAAACAATTACATAGGAATTTAGGACAAACGTCAAACATCATGCTTGATTGAAAAATTGTAGGTTTCTATTGATTAAAAATCTGTATCATAATGAAAAATCTGTATCATAATGGGTATCATTATGAAACGGATTATGGGCATATAAGTGCATTATTATAATACGGGTGTAGAAAAACATTTTTGTAAAATTTGTAGATTTTCGTTAGTGAACCGTAGAAAAAATATACTGTAGAACTCGAGTGGATTGTTCGTATCGCACTTAGACGATTGAGCGTACCGCAAACGGCGTCGTGCTCAAACTTCGTTTTCGTACGATATGGCTATCATATCCACTCTTGATTCACAATAGTGTATTACATTACGAGTGTGGAAAGTGACATTTTTCACACAAGTGGAATATATTGTCGCACGAGGCACAAGCCGAGTGCGACTATCACACGAGTTAGAAAATCACTTTTCACACAAGTGATGTATAATATTTTTCCTACAACCACAAAATAATTTCATCAAAAAATGTAAAACCAGGTTATTATTATAATAATTAAAATGTATTTAAAAAAATGATCAACAATAATCGTATTTATTCAATATTTATATTTTCTAAACAGAAAAAAAAAACTTAAGAAGAAAATAACAAAAAAATAATCCCGGTAATGATAGTTATCGGATTTATATCATAATTACAAGTACCCTTAATAACTTTAAATGTCAGTTTATTTTGTTATGTTATTGATGTATTTTCTTAATTACTTTGTTTGGTTAAATTATTTCGCATATATATTGTACACCGAATTGTAAATTAGTCACATTTGAAAAAGAAGGTATACTTCGAAACATGTCATGTGTAGTGTTTTTAAATAATTTTCTAATTTTTATGTTTTTTTAAATAAAAGTTTTGTAAAATCTACCAAATTTGCTTTTACTCATTTAAAGTAACATTTTTAGCTTTACAGATGACACTGTTGTCCAATGTAGACACAAACTGGGATGACCTAAAAATTAAAACTGAAAATAGTTTATTACAGATATTTGATAGGTTTAGCTATAGATCACTGACTATAAATTATTATGAAAAAACATCTTTGCCATTTTTAAACAATATAAGATGCTTTCCTTAATATAAAACCATAAAAAATAAAAACTCCTCAAAAAACATCATTGTAAACTCAAAAATCAATTGTAAATTCGAGAGACGCTAAAATAGTGGTTCCCACCTTATTGAGACTGATAAATAATTTAACTTGGAACGAAAGACCGAAAGCCGATAGTAGTATTGAATGTTGAATTTTTTTGTTTGTGAAGTATTGGCATTTCTTAGGTTAAACTATGTGATGATTTTTACAAGCCTTGATTTTTAAAACCATTCTGTATTGCCTTTTGATTAGGGTTTAAAAACCTGTTCGAGCAATTTATCCAATAATAATTGGCCCCTTTACCTCTTAAGCTTGCTCATGTAAAATATTTGGGCTCATTACTTCGCCTATTTATATAATACTATTACGCAGTACTCTGCAGCGTGCTGTGGTCGCCATAAGTAAAGGTACGAGTAAATGAAGAAGATAGAATAGTCCAGAAATGTCTCTAAATATCATTCCACGTCAAGGACAACTCTAGACAGTTCGAGAATGTTCAAGAAAGTTAAAGCAAGCTATATACGCAAAGTTGAAATAAATTGTGATACCAAAAACCTGCATAACAATACTAAAAAAGGACAGAAGGATGAGTATCGCAACTATGGTAATATTATGGCTTTCAGTTCAGAATTATGTTCAGTACACGACTGATATTTATTTATAAAATAAAAATGACGTAGTACCATCGCATCTGATCTATTAGAAAAAATTCAATATAATTCGCAATATCACAACTATAATACAAGAAGCCAACCTGACTTTCATGTACGGCAAGCCATCACTAAAAGTTGCCAAAATACAATTTTTATTAAAGGTTTGCAAAAATTTAATAGACTGACTACAGAAATTAAAAAAAAAACAACAATAAAAGTATTCAAAAGTAATCTCAAACAATACTTGATAAATAAACAACAGATACACTTTCTTGTGATAATAATTTTTAAACCTTATTTATTGTTATTTTACCCCTAGTTTTACCCGTATTTATTATAAATTATTTTTGTTTTGAGATCATGTACTTTATTTTAAAAAATTACTTGATGTTATATTAATACTACCTACTATGTTTAAATTATTAATAGTTTTGTGACTATAGGTTATAGTTATTTACAGCCACAAAACTATTTTTGTGTTAAAGTAAATCCATAGGGAGCAACATAATTTACAAAGGTCTTCTTTCAACATACAAATAAATGACAACTTTATAATTAAAACGAAAAACACTACAAAATACTTCGGTATCATAATTGATCAAAATTTGTAATGGGTGATCATATCACGTCATTAACAACCAAAGTTAGAAGATTCATTTTTATATTTTATGAATTAAGGAAATTTATGACTAGGAGTTAACTAATTATTATTTACAATTCGCTGGTTGAATCTATTTTGCGATATGGTATAATGTGGACTATATGATATTGCACGTTAACTCCTTAATGTAATCCAAAATCGTATAATTAAAATTATCTACAAAAAACCAGCATTATATAAAAAAATGTATAATAAAAAAGTGCTTTGTATAAGAACATTATATTATCTGTCTTGATGTACCTTTATTTATGGAAATCTTAAATTGAGATATACTACAAATTATTCGCAATAAACATCAAAAGAAGCATACAAACATTTTTAAATAACTTGACATTTAAGAGCCATTCACACATCACAGTTGACATCTTGATAGTTAACAGGCACAGCCAAGCATTATTATGATTTTTGCCAAATAAAATGGCCGGTTAATTATTTTATTGGGTAGCAACAGAGAGCCAGTAAATTTGATGAAGTTGTTTTTGTGGCTAGGGGCGAAATATTAGTAAGCTTAAGTTAGCACCACCATAAAAATGTCATTTTTAAGAAACTGCTCATATATTTTTCATAAATTGGCAGGCTTGACGACTAATTTCTAATAAAAATAGCCTCCAAAATTGCTATGGTTGCAATTATGAAGGTCGCAACCCGCTTTAGAAATCTTACCTTTATAATTAACAGCTGTTGTTTGACAGGTCGTTGGAGAATGCAATGTATGGAATGTTTGGAATGTCAAGACGTTAGGAATAAATAAAATTCCTTAATAGTAGTCAGATAGGAAATGCATAGGCGGATTTTAAGAAAATTAATATTAAAGTAGTTAGGATGAACCGAAAATTCTGAAAATCGATGAGGTTCTACGTTAGAAGTAATTATTGAAGAAAATTAAAATCGCAAGTCAATTATAACTTTCGTTCTAGAGTTATGATGCCGGCATATATACACACAGATGACCAGACGAAACATTTTTTTTTTGCATTTTTGGAAACATGAAAAAAAGTTTTAAAAAATGAGGGTACATTTTTTTTATAAAAATCTAAAATTATTTAAAAAAGTAGGTCACAACTATACCACAAGAAATAAAGAAAATATTAATATAAAAATGTCATGAAAAATTTATATTCATCTGTCAGAAATTTATAAAATATACTCAAACAAAATTAGCTTTACTAACATGATAAAACATATAATTAAAAAATATATTATTAATTTAGGTACACTTGAAACAAACTAGAAAATTATTTTGAAACGAACACTTAAAAGGCTCCTTCTCTTCGCTTGTTAACATTAAACAAATTGTTTCTCTAAGTGTACCACTGACTAAACCGAGAAATTCATCCTTTATATTTCAATGTTTGTTTTATTTTTACATAATAATAACAAAATACAGAGGAACAGATTCTGCAATCCCAATGGTTTGATGAAACTACGCCAGTTAACTAGCACCTTGATACCTATTAGAATAATTAATATGTTAAGTTTAATTAACTCAGATGTATGATAATGGTCGTCATGTTGAATTAATTGTTGAAATGCACATACTAAGATTAACATAACAACGTACGGGTGATTATAAAGGAAACTAATTATTATTGTTGAGATTTGAGCAACGTTCTGCAATAATTTTTAATAAATCGTTCTAATTAATACTAATATAATTAATTATAGATTCTTTCAATTATAGCTTAAAAAGATCAAGAAAATGAATTTATTTAATATAAATAAATAAATAAATAAATAAATTGAAATTAAAAATAAATTAAAAAGTTAATTTAGTAGCCCACTAAGGAGCTTTACATGCACAGAATCATTTAGTACTGTCACAAAAAAGTGGATCTCTGGAGCAGTATTCTGCAACTATGAGAAAATGAGTGTGACTCTCATGATTTGGCCTTGCTGCGCATGTCACTCGAATAAAATTGTAAGGAATTTTGTCAGCAGCAAGAGCAGTGTTGCAAGACACACGATAATACTGATAAAAGTTAAAGATTCCCAATTTTTCGGAACATTTGTTATCCAACTTAGGAACTAGATTGAATTTCTATTGCATACACATGTTTTTGTAATAAGAATATTATTACATACGTATAAATA
This sequence comes from Psylliodes chrysocephalus, assembly GCA_927349885.1. Classification (NCBI taxonomy): domain Eukaryota; kingdom Metazoa; phylum Arthropoda; class Insecta; order Coleoptera; family Chrysomelidae; genus Psylliodes; species Psylliodes chrysocephalus. Next base: position 37,284,522 of record OV651817.1, on the reverse strand, counting down.
AAAATATTTTTAATTAGGGGGTGATTCACAAATGTATGACGGTAGCTTTCTGCAAAATCTTACTGTGACGCCGGGGAAGCATATTTTCAAAGCGGTCTATAAACGGAAATACTCAAGGGTGCTCGATCAGCCCGGGCTTGTTAGTAAGGCTTGGAAAGCTGGTACTTCGGAGTCTAGACATCGTTCCAGATTCCGAGCCTGATTAACAGTTGACGTACTCTCGGACACGGGATTTACGGCTCGAGAAAGAGAGTTTTTAGTCGTAGTTGTTATCACAGCTTTCGCTGATTTCAATCCGGTCTAGCACAGCTGTTGAACAACTCAACATACGGTCCTTCGGAACTGATGGTGTCTTTGGAGTTACTATGCTGGTCGGACGGCTGGTCACAACTTGTAACCTGGATCTCTCGTTCTAAGGTATGGAGAGCGGAGGGCGATTTCTTTCCGATCTCCAAGATGTCTCTTCCTGTGGGTTGGAGGATGGGGGGGTCGATTTCTCCCTGATCTGCAAGATATTTCATTCTATAGTTTTGAGGGTAAAGGGCGGTTGCTCTCCGATCTCCAGGACCCATCGCTTTGTGGTTCGGGGGGCGGTTTCTCCCCGATATGGTTTTAATCAACAACGTGTACCAAGGCACTTACTGCAATGGTATTCGAAACTTTGTGTAATCATGGATGAGCTGGCGGCTGCTCTAACGGTTGTTTTATGATCCCAATAGGGTAGCAAGGTATCGGATGGGGCACACAAAAATTTTTCCACTTTCTAACTCTAACCGGACATTAAGTTTGGTAAGGATATCCATCCCAAGCACTAAACTTAGGGAAATGCTTGATATGCTCAACGGTAGTCTGGCCGCCAATATGCAACGACACTGTGTAGTAATCCTGAACGCGGACAGTGCGACCATCGGCCAACCTTGCAGAAGTGGTATCTGCTTGTTTGGGTTGGAGAGAAAAACAAATTCTACCTTTATTCCGAGGTGGAAAACCTTTAACAGTACGGTCCCTGCTCGGGCGCCATTTGTAACACGCTTCCGATTCCACTTACAAAGAATCAGGAAGTCTGTATGCCGCTATGATGGTGAGTTCAGAATAGAGGTTGCTCAGGCGCCAGTTTTAGTAACACAGTTTGCTCTGCGACCCTGTAGCACACCAGAAGTAAACTCAGTGGAGTAAAAAAAAAGTTCCAGGCTGTCACTATTAAAGGTAGTCACTAAATTAGGATTAAAGCACTTATCTCCCTTATACCTTGTAGCTTACGGTACCCTGAAAGAAAACGATCGAGAGCCGGCAATAAAAGAAACACAGAGATAAATAACAAAATATATATTTACAAAAAAAACAAAACACCTCGGCCGGCTATTGGCTTCCCCGGTATACAGAGAACAAATTCTTAACACAAGAACACTCAAACAATCAAACGGGAAATTATGTATACAGAAAATATTTTTTTCTACATTAATTACAATTAATTTTTTAAAAAAATAAGTTATAAGTAAACGGTTCAAAAATACCAGAAACAATTAAGCTCCACCCTGCATACAGAAAATTATTTTTTTACAAAAATTAAAATTAATTTTCAAAAAACAAACAGGTCGAATTAACTAAACGTTCCAAAATTTAGGAAGCAACTCGATCCACCCTAAATAGAGAAAATAAATATTGTTTTACATAAAAACAAATAAATTGGATTAAATAAACGGATCAATATTCAGGAGGCAATTATGCTCCATCCTATATACAGAAAATAAATTTACTAAATGGAAAATTAATTTTTAGAAACAAATAAGTTGAATTAAATCAGGCCATTTTAAAAAAAAAAAGGAAACTAATAAGTTATCTTAAACTGTACCGAAATTTACGACGCTCGGGAAATAAAATTTTACGAGGAATATAATTAATGCGCTACGCTGGGTATCCGGTCGGAGATAGCTCGTCTACGAATTAACACAAAATCAAGTTTGCACGCCGTTAGCGAATTTTCGACGTTCTCGTACGGCTTCTACAAAAATGTTATTGTCGACAGCAGGCAATACTACACGGGACGGTCGGTTGTAAAATTTTCAGGAATAGAGGCTACTCAGGTGATCCGCAAATGGCTCAACCAAGAGGTTTTACAACGCTAGATCGCGATAATTTAATTACCAAAAATTTGAAAGAAAGATAAAAATGATCGCGTCAATTTAATATTTAAAAAAAAATGGAATGTTATACCGGGCACGGTTTTAAAGTTTTCCAGGTCAAAACCTATCCAGGAGATCCGCGAATAGCTAAAACCAAGAGAGTTTTGACAACGCTAAATCGCGATAATTTAACTAATAATAATTTAAAAAAAAAATAAATGCTTAACTAGAGGGCGAGACAAGAACTGCAATTTCACATAGGAGAAAAGAACAATTTATATTGAAAGGCATACCTTGGTTAGTAATCGGGAGTATTAGAAACTAAACAATTCACTAACTTTGTAATACTATATCGGTGAAAAGCTTCGGAGAAAACTACCAAACACTACGGTGGTCAAGGAGTGAGTTTTTGTAATTTTCGCCGCACTTTGGCTTATATCTTTTCAGCTGTAGCGCTGTAGTGGGAGAAGTCGCCATCAGTCCTCAGACTAGTTACTTCTAATAAGTACAAAAAATGACCCCCGCACACCTTCGCAAATAATTTTGATAATTTGTATAAAATTCGGTGTTTTAATACGAACATGATTTTACAGTACAAATATGAATATTTTAAACTAGGAGGGGGCTCGCTCAGCCGTTTATAATCGACAATGACTAGGGAATTCAACATACGAGGGATCTTTAAAGTGTACCTTCACGGAAATTAATTAAAATATACATTTTTAAAATGAATTAAAAATAAAATTTAGTGACTTCGTCACTACTCAATATGGTATTTTCTCGACCAAAAATTGCACAATACACATTTCTTATACAAGGTGTTTTATAGTCAGAACCACAAAAATTTTTTTTAAGAATTACTTGAAAACCCTGTTCTTGTGAATTGATTTTTGGGGAAGGCAATAAAATAGTTGTACCTCAAAGCTTCAAAATATACAAGGCGGCTTATTTGTTGGAATATATACTACTTTAATTAAACTACAAAAACCAGAAACGGTTTAAAATTTCCCTGTTCAAATGTAACCATTTTCTTTGTGTATAATAATTTTAACATCGTTTTAAGAGTTATGAATTTTATTTCCGATACTATGACCAGTTTTAAAGATACAGGGCGTTAAAGTAAAGAAATGATGATTTAAGTTTATTTTTTCTTCAAACTGGAAAGCTAGATTGTCTCTATGTAGAATACATAAGTTAAATGTAAGTTTTGCTAAAATGTCCACTACGAGAGACAGTTTAAAACAGTTGAGGCTCGTGGCCAAAATGTTGGTGGTTCACAATGACAGAGAATATAAGAACTCAGTACATATGTAGGTAAAAATTTTACAGTGTTTTACAAAGGTACAGGTAGATAAAAGTAAGGTAAGGTAAAGATAAAGTTTTTTACTTACATCTGTACTGAGATTTATATTCTGTTATTTTGAACTACCAATATTTTGGAAACTGCCGACACTGGTTAAAAATAATTGTTTCATAGTGCTTCACAATATATTTTTGCAAACAGTCAATAACTACAGTTGTAATACAGAGAAATTATTATTAGTATATTTTTATACAAGGTGAGCCATCCAGCCTACCACCAAAAAGTAAATGTTTTGAAATTATTAAAAAGGCGACCTTACATGTCTTTAGTGACTTTTATATAAGTTAATAACATTACATTAGGTGTTTAACCATAAGATTTTTTAAAATATACAGGGTAATCTAACTGTTTCTATTAGAACACCATGTATAAGAAATATTTAGTATTTTTTAAAAATAGTAAAATTAATGGGATTTTGGAAAAACTATATACCGTCAAACATTTGGGAATCACCCTTTAACTAAAAATATTTTTAATTGTGCGCATATCCTAATGTATTACTAAAATATGTAGTAAACGTGTGTATACAACAGAAATTGAAAATTTCGAAAACTAGGCAATTTTCAAATTTAACACTCTGTATATCGAAAACTAGTCATAGGATTAAGCTGTGCCTATTGACACTTTTGGTTACTAGGTTAAGTACATTAATATACAGTTTCAGAAAATTTGACCGGTCGCCATTTAACATAAGGAAATAAGTGCGGGGTCCTTTTAAAAATGGATGTATAAGTTTTAAACCTACATATGAAATGATAATATTTAAGAAATACAAAAATGTATAGACAAAAAACAAGAATAGGTTAAGTGTTATTTTTTCTTTTTATTTTTTATATGTGTACTCAAAAAAAATATTATCAAATTATCTTAACCCTAACCCCATAAACTCTTAAATTAACCAGCCTCCGATAACGTGAAACTAGTAAGGTCAGTTTTATATGATAAAATTATGAATAAAAAACGATAATTTCATCAGCATTGTACAACAATTTGGTCATCAGTCAACACTGGTGATAAAGCAGTCTAGTAGGAGATGTAGGAGCACTCTCATGAGTTTTGAGAATGGGGTACCTGGAATGAGGTTACCATTTACAAGGACAGAGCCAGGGCAGCGAGTTCATGAAAGGATCATCGCCAAAAATTCTCCAATCATCTACTAAGCTAGGAAAATTACTAGAGTACTAGTAGAATTATTAACAGGCTACTGTAGGCTTAAACATTTGCATAACATCGGCCTCACATGGCCTGAATAGGTCGAGGTATGGCCAACATCCTTAACCAAATTCAATGCAAAATCCTTTTTATACTCTACCTGGATTTTACATAATTAAAATAGCAAACGTGTTCTGTATCTGTAAAGTGTGGAGAGTGGGTGACATCCACGGCACTTAGGCCTCACTAGGCCTATTGTACATCCTCTTAAAATATTAGGGACCTCCTAACTCGTAAGCCAGCCTACAAATTTATAGCAAACGTGTTACTTAATTCATCAAAAATGTTTGGTGGATTAAACCTTGCTCTACATCAAAGGAGATGACACCATTTGCCACAAAGGAAGAAGAGTTTCCGCTAAGCTTTCTAGTGTTCTTTCTTAACCTTAACTTGCTAAATAAAAGTTAGGTTAATATCATAATTTATTTTACTACAAAGGTATGTGATTCTGCGTTTTGTTTTGTTCAAAAAAGAAACAACCCGGGTCGAGTAAATAATTCCGCAGTTACCATTATTGCAAAAAGAAGATTGGACCATGATTCTGATTCTGATGGAAACGATTTACATATATTGTTATTTTTTATTGTGCTATTGTTATGTCCTTGTCAATATTTTCCTTGACAGAACACTCATATCACTGCAACTGCCACACCCAGTGATCTATTGCATCCAAATCCGCCGACTATTTTATGTGGCAGAAATGGTCGACAGTTGGTAAAACAAACAGTAATCTACTAAACATTTAAGAACTTTTGTATAGAGCATAAAATTGGTGAAGTCCAGAATTAAAAATAAGTTCAGCGGTGAAGTTAGTAACAGAATAACTAAAATTTATAATACCGAGTCATAAAAGCTGATGCGGAATAAAATCTAACTTATTTTTAGTTTTGTGCTGTATGTAAACACAATATGTTGTGGAAGCAAAGTTTAAAAAAATTAAAACTGTTTCGTTAAAAAGTTGTTGTCTAAAAAAATTAAGTAGTTAATTGTAATAAAAATTAAATTTATTGTGTCTTATACGACCAGAAATACCATTTTGAATATAGTGTTAAACAATTTAAAATTTTTTCATCTGCTTAAAAGTTGGTATATATCAGATGATAATTTCAAATAGCAAAAATAAAAGGATAACATATTTTAAAAGAATAAAAAATATTATTCATTACTTTTATTCTATATTTACCACTCTATACCTTGATAAAGTTTTATAATTTAGCTTACTCAATACCTACGTCGAGTGATTTTACTTCCTGTTTACCTCTGTACAGTGTTCTGAGCTTATCTATCTATTTCTTTTCGTTTACCTGTGTTTTTAAGTCACTTCCATGGGTGACATTTTTAATAACGTATTAAGTGGGAATCAGTTACCTCAGTACATAACTGAAAAAATAAAAACCATTAAATCTATTTACAGTATTTTCATTAATTAGAAAAAGGTGAAATATTTTACTTCTTTCGCCAGTAATATTTCAAAAAGCGAGATAAAAACAACGGCAATTCGTTCGCCATTCCAGAAATGGATGTCGTGCAACGAACACAAAATGTAACAATCTATCTCGACAATCTCTATCGATAGATAAAGTTGATGAAACTCTCCAAGAAACCGACTCAGATTCCTGTAGAGAGCGCTCTCGCTTGAAATGTTAGCTGATTTGGCGCATACAGAAAATATGTGCCATTTTGGATGTTCGAGAGGTATTAAGCAGGAGCCGTCGAGAAAGTGCTTATAAACTTCTCCTCCGGATATATAGGAGAAGAGAGATTGGCGATAAGCCGTTCTCTTACTAGAAAGTCCGCTGTCATTGCTCCAGACATATCCAGTTCAGAAATTGTACTCGAGATCAAGTAGGCGATCGTTCTGGAAAGCGTCGTAATGCAGTCTCGTTGCGACTTTAACGAACACGGATGTGTAATGAATGTTGCACGAATATTATTCGAGCTCTGTGTTTGGATTTCGATGCTGCGCTGGCTTTCTTGTGCACGCTCTGATGTGTAACGTTGCTCAGAATGCCCCGAGGTGATATTATATTGCTTTCCATGCGGAAATCTTATACTTCAAACATTTTGCATACTAAAGAAGTTTTAAAACTTAAACCATTTCAACTCTTTTGTCTTTGACGAATAATTTTTAACGAAATAGTGTGGAATGTTTAACTGGAATAAACTTTTCCAATTGAGTACAAAGGAATTTTGTGAATACTCACAAAACACGTAAAATATTATTTTTAATCGGATACGTTTCAGCAAAAATGTTTTTCTTTATAATTTAATTTCATACAATGATTCTACTATTCCTCAGAATTCTGAATACTTTTAGCTGCTCTTTCTTTGGTTTACTTATATAAGAGGTTACGCCTCGGCTGTTGATGTGATGATGATGATTATTTAGATTAAATCAAAAAGCAGCAAAGCAGCATCTTAAGAATTTATTTTGGAATACTTGAATCATGTTGACATTAATCTTGCTGATACATTGTCGTCGCTGTATGCCATTAATCCAGACTGGTTTTAAGATGTGTTTATGGTAGTTAATTTACTAAATTTTCTTTTTAGAAGCCAATACATTTTTCTGAACATAATACAATACTTACGAATACATATGAAAACTAATATCTGAAATCCCTTCAAACAACTCAAGCCTGTAATGTTAAAATGTAAGCGCCTTACTACTGGAGTGCAGCTAAGAAATGAGATCATGATCTGGAACTGCAGGAAATAAAATAGTAGTTTGTGCCACAAAAGTGGATATAAAGGCAAAATCGAACAAAGACAAAGTTAACTACGACGCCGTAGGCGGAATGGTCAATTATCTGAGTGCAATACGAACAATTCATTAGTTATGTTATAGGAACTACGAACGTTATCAGAAACCATCCGTAAACATCACCATATATGGAATCAAACATCGACCACATCGCCGGCACGCCACACGTGCTGATTCGGCAAAAGTTAAAGTTTCATTTATTAATTAATATTTTCATTAGAATGATTGTAGACTTGTAGATAAAAACACATATTGTATTTAAATTCAAATAAAAATTGTTTTTAAAAAATAACATTTTATATCAAGAAACATAAAATGGCGCAGTCAGTAGGATTCCGAAAGGACATTTATCGCAAATAATCTTTCAGTATCTACTGTTAATTCGGAAAAAACCTCGTTTTAGAAAAGTTACCAAACCTAGTTTAGTGGAATAAAAACACTGATAACATCCGTATTGGAAAGTGTCAGAATCGCGAAAAGTGCAGAAACTGTTAAATAAACTGAGAACATCTACCTTGGAAAGTGTCAGAAGAAAATTAGAATAAGAAGTGAAGTCTCGAGGCCCTTATGGACATCATCGTGATAATACTGTAAGTTGCCTTCATTTATCTATCCTTTTCCTGTCTATGTCATTCTCCTCATCCGAAAATTCCATTGCGGATATCGACGGTGAGCCTAGTTTTAAAAGTTTAGAATCAGAATTTAGTTTTAACGTATCTAATAAAGAAGATTATAGTTTAGATTTAGAGATTAGCTCTTGTTTTAGTAATTTATCTATTAACGAAGAATCAAATTCAACAATAATGCCGACCCCAAAATTTGATCCAAAATTGTTAGAAATAGTACCAAAATTTGATGGAAATCCTTTAGAATTAGCTTCATTTCTAGAAACTTTCAATACTTTAATAAATACTTACTGGGATCCATCCCCAGAAAGTTCTGGCAGTGTACAAAACGTAAGTTTAATTTTTGGAACATATTCAAAATCAGTTGGTCCTGCACGACAAGTTTACAGTATTTGTACTACTAAAGATTGAGAAACAGTTAAAAGTTCATTAATAGCTCACTTCGGTGATCAGCGCGATGAGAATGGCTTATTATTCGACATAGATCAATTAAGACAAAATTCTAATGAACCTGCCCTACATTTCTACACTAGGGTAATGTCAAACTTAAGTGCTCTTCATAATTTTGTTGACTGTCATAAAACTGTCCAAGCTAGTGCAACTGTAAAAAAGGATTTTTATAATAAACATGCTTTAAAAATATTCTTAGCAGGTCTTAAAGAACCTTTAGGCTTTACAATTAGAGCAGTGAAACCAAAAACACTTGCAGAAGCTAGGCAAAATGTTATTGAGAAAATTAATACTCTCCATTTGCAAAAACCCAATATAATATTAAACCTAGAGTAACACCAAAATTTAATCAATATTATAATGGTAACTTTAATCCTTCTAACATGAATTTTAATACACCAAATTATCAACCAAATTATCAACCAAATTATCAACCAAATTATCAACCAAATTATCAACCAAATTTTTAACCAAATTTTCAACAAAATTTTCAACCAAATTTTCAACCAAATTTTCAACCAAATTTCCAACCTCAGCAAAATGTTTCTAATCAATTTCCCCGCGGACCTATAAATGTCCAACCCAGACTTACCCATCAAAGATTCCCTACGAATCGCCAAGTATTCGGCACACAACAACCTCCTAGAGCTCCCACAAATGTTTGGAAACCATACCCTAATATTAACAGACCTAGACCCACACACATGAGCGGTGTTTCTCGTAATACATTTAATACCAACGCCAGAAGAGGCAATACACAATTCCAACCCCAATTTCGATCACAACCAAAATTTACATCCGAAGAACTTTTCAATATTGACCAACCACAGTACTATGACTATAATAATTATGCAGATTCCTACTACCCCTATGAAGAAGATACCACTTACGAAGGAAACGACCCTTATTTCCAAACTCCTTACTCGTACACTAACAATAGTTTAAACGCACATGCTAACGACTGTTTACCAGACGATTGTTATGTAAATAATTACCCAGATCAAATGAACGCCCAGAGCCCAAATTCAGAATCAGAAAATTTAGACGATTCACAAAATTTTCAACCATTTATCGTAATTTCCAACCCTCCTTTAAAACTGTTAATCGATACAGGTGCTTCAAAATCCTTCATTAATCCCGAAATAGCCGAAAATTATTTTCCCGAATATATCTTTAAAGAACCGATCACAATAAGTTCTGTTTTTCAAACAACAACGAGAGAAATACCCGCTTTTTCTGAATTAAAATGTAATAAAACTATGAAATTTCATCTCTTTAAATTCCACCATTTCTTTGACGGCCTTATAGGCTACGAAACTCTTAAAGATCTAGAAGTAGAAATTGATTTAAAAAATTCGTTTCTAAAAACAAAAGATCATTATCTCATTATGAATCTAAAGGAAAACTTTTATTTTTTGCTCGGATTGAACCATATTCTATTGAAACTGCAAAAATCCCCGTCAACGTTCAAAATGAAATAGTCAAAATTCCAGATTTAAAACTTTTTAATTGCTTTGTTCGAGAAGGTATTGCAATTTCAAAAAATGGTTATGCTTGTGTCGACATACAAAACAATACCGAAAAAACTCGATATCTATCTTTATGAATCCATCCACGTAGAACTCCTAAACGAAACTTACGAAATATTTCAAATGTCCCTCCAAAACCCACCAAATAATTTCTATGACAATTTCGACATAAACCAAAATATTATATAGAAAAACTGTGTAGATAATTTCAAGACATCTTTCATAAAGAAAATTTACCACTGGCGTTTACTAATCAGGTGAAACACGAAATTAAGACAAAAGACGAAACCCCTATTTATAGTAAAACCTATAGATATCCATACGTTCATAAGCCCGAAGTAGAACGAAAAATAAAGGACATGCTCGAAAAAGGCATAATAAGACCAAGCGATTCCCCGTGGTCATCGCCAATATGGATAGTTCCGAAGAAATTGAGACTCTTCAGGAAAAAGAAAATGGCGTATTGTTGTTGACTATAGGAAAAATCAATGAAAAAACAATTGACTACCGTTATCCTATTCCGAACATTACAGACATACTCGACAAACTCGGACGATGTTGTTATTTTTCTACCCTTGACCTCGCTAGTGGATTTCATCAGATTGAAATGCACCCTAACAATATCAAAAAGACTGCTTTCAATCTCGAAAACGGTCACTACGAATATGTCAGAATGCCTTTCGGCCTGAAAAACGCACCTGCTACATTCCAACGCGTAATGGACAATGTCTTGAAAGAACTTCGAGATAAAGTTTGCCTTGTTTATATGGACGATATAATCGTTTTTTCTAGTTCTCTACAAGATCACATTATAAATTTAAAGAAAGTGTTTCAAAAACTTCGTCAAGCTAATCTTAAAGTTCAGATTGACAAATTTGAATTGCTAAAAAAGGAAGTAGCCTTTTTAGGACAGATTGTGACTCCTAAAGGCATCAAACGTAACCCCGAAAAAGTTAAAACCATTATTAATTATCCGATTCCGAAAACAACTAAAGAAATAAAAAGCTTTTTGGGCCTTTTAGGATACTATAGAAAATTCATTAATAACTTGGCAAAAATTACAAAACCCTTTACGAACTGCCTGAAAAAAGGGGCACATATTGACATAAACGACCCGCTCTACACAAAGACATTTAAAGACTGCAAATCCCTACTTACAAACGAACCTATTTTAATCTACCCCGACTTCTCCAAAGAATTTATTTTAACGACAGATGCAAGTAACTTCGCTATCGGAGCCATCCTGTCCCAAGGACCTATTGGTCAGGACAAACCAATAGGATATGCTTCCCGTACCCTTAATGCCGCTGAGCAGAATTACTCAACGATTGAAAAAGAATTGTTGGCAGTAGTCTGGAGTACGAAACATTTCAGAGCTTATCTATTCGGCACTAAATTCAAAATTTTAGTAGACCACAAATCCCTGCAGTGGCTCATGTCTCTGAAAGAACCCAATTCTCGTTTGGTTCGGTGGAGACTAAAACTCGAGGAATTCGACTATGAAATTATATACAAAAAGGGATCCTCTAACACCAACGCAGACGCTCTCTCCAGGATAGAAATTTACCCTATTGATAAATCTACTAATAACCCTTCAAATATCTTCGAATACATTGAAAACTTTAACGAATCTATCGACAATTCTAATCCCACAACTTCAAAAACACCATCCCAACCAATTCGGGAACACCCCAACGTACCAATAATAACTGACCAAGACATCCAATCTGTACTTGCAGAATTTGACTTAAATGACAAAGACGACTCTGACGGTGATACTATACATACCAGTCAACAAAACACTATATTAGGCATACATATAACCGATAAACCTTTAAATACATTTCTAAATCAAATTATCATAACTAAAGTTAATCAAAACCCCAGGCAAGAAATAAAAAAAAATATTCGATGCTCCCGCTAGAACTAGATGGTCCCTATACGTAACGAATAACTCTTTTGAACAACAAATAATAACATTTCTAAAAGATTACGGTGTCCCAAAGAAACGATATGTTTTCTTTTTTCAAAACGACAGCGAAGAAATTCTTTATAAAAATATGTGTAAATTTATTCCGTTAATTTTCAAAAATTCCGCTTTTATACTTCTAAAATCAAATACCTTACTATATGACATAAACAACGAAAAAAGACAAAAAGAATTACTGAAAAATCAACATGAAGGAATAATAAATCACAGAGGTATTCATGAAACAATAAATCAGTTAAAATCAAAATACTGTTGGCCAAAATTAAACAATGACGTATATCAATAATTGTTCAGTTTGTCAACAAGCAAAATATGAAAGACACCCTCCTTTAATAAAACTCGAGCTAACTCCGACTCCAAAAAAACCCCTTGAGACAGTACACGTAGATACGTTCAAATTTGACAATACGATTACATTGACAATATGTGACAGTTTTAGCCGTTTTGGGCAGGCTTATATAGTACCTAGTATGGCAGCCCTCCATATTTATCAAGCATTATTACAATTTGTTTCAACTTTTAAAATTCCCGAAAACATTGTGTCAGATTGTGGAACAGAATTCACTCAACATCTTTTTTTTTTCTGGGCTCGTCTGACTATGTGTCTCCGAATAACACTGAAGCCTATTGGCTTATTGTGTTCAACATCTTCTTAAAGATTTTGCCAAACTATATTGCATTATACCTTACCACAAAATCCCAATAGCAATGCAATAGTAGAACGGTTCCATTCAACCCTACTCGAAGATATGAGAACATTAGCAATAACCAAACCTAAATTGAATTCATTCGAAAAACTAACCTTGCCAGTTATAGGATAGAACAACTCAATACACTCAGCTACTAAATGCAAACCAATAGTCCTTCTTTTAGGTCACCTTGAATTAAAAGACCCTTGTGAAATAAATAATGAAGCTCAACCTTACAATATTCAACTTAGTGAACATAATGAAAATATGAAACAAATTTACAATAAAATACATACCGAAACAAATGAGAAAAAAAAGCTTATTGCAAAACTCAACGAAAAAAGAACTGATCCTCCCGACATTTTACCCGGCACAGTCGCATATAAAAAACAAACGGACAGACAATCTAAAACCAAACCTCCATATAAACCCGAACATATCATAGCATCTAACGATCTCACAGTCACAACTTCCCAAAACAATTACCATAAACAATCTTTTAAACCTCCCAGGCAACTAATTAATAAAATCCCACAGGACGACAATTCTTCAGACAGTAGCGAGCCAGAAGATTCAGATAACATCCCTCAAAAATAACCCAGGCATCCTTCCTTTCAAACTCGGATCAGCAAGAGTGAAGATTGCTTCCCACATATTTCTCCATTATATTCCTGTAACTCCCATAGAAAATCAAGTAATTAACCTAACTTCTCAGTATTATAACCTAGATAGTATAATAAATCAATCTTCCACTTTCAATAAATTTAATTCCTTACGTAACGCCTACAAACATTTACAATACGAAGTTAACAAAATAAATGTAAAAATGAACTCTATATTTCCTTCAAACCGTCATAAAAGAGGGTTAGTTAATCCTTTAGGTTCCTTAGTGAAATTTATCAGAGGAAACATGGACCAAGAAGATGCAAACCAAATTTACGCAAGCATTTCTGAATTACAAAATAATCAAAATAAAATTATAAGAAAATTTAATTCTCAACTATCTTAAAATAAAAATCTAATGCGAGTTGTGAACGAATCATTATTTACAATTTCGGATAATCAACTTTTAATCTCTAATAAAATTAATGAATTAGGAAAAGCACTTAATGAGACGACTTTTAATTACACACACTATTTAGAGTTTTTAGAAATCTTTAACCAAATAAAAATAAATTCGGATTCAATGATGAGCTTCCTCACTGACATTGCCAATCTTAAAATACTACATCAAAGCATAATCACCCCCGATGATTTAAAACAAATTATGAAAGAATTGTATAACTTGTATCCGCACGACAACTTATTTTCATCGAAGACGAAATTATAAGATACTACGAAATAATTGAAACTAAAGTATACTACGATAAGGACAAGATACTCCGTTCCCAATGAAAATCAAACTATCCTCATTCCCCACCATCAGCATACAAAAAATACACCTCCAAAAAATTCATCTGGACGAACTACATAAAATACAACTTAATGAAGATAGTATCGAGCCTATACAGGAATTTCTCAACTATACCACAACCTTCAAATGGGCAACAGGAATTAGCTCGTCCCTATTTAGCTTGACCCTTATATACTTAATACTAAGGAACAGAAAATTAATCACGCAATTTATAAAACTGAAGAAGAAGAAGAAGAAGAAGAAGAAGAAGAAGAAGAAGAAGAAGAAGAAGAAGAAGAAGAAGAAGAAGAAGAAGAAGAAGAAGAAGAAGAAGAAGAAGAAAAAAGAAGAAGAAAAAAAAGAAGAAGAAAAAAAAAAAGAAGAAGAAGAAGAAGAAGAAGAAGAAGAAGAAGAAGAAGAAAAAGAAAAAGAAAAAGAAGAAGAAGAAGAAGAAGAAGAAGAAGAAGAAGAAGAAGAAGAAGAAGAAGCCTTCTGCCATTGACGCAACTCAAGTGGTTCCACCTCAGTTACACCCTTGAGTTCCTTTTGGGGATGGAGGAGTTATGTTATAGGAACTACGAACGTTATCAGAAACCATCCGTAAACATCACCATATATGGAATCAAACATCGCTCACATCGCCGGCACGTCACACGTGCTCATTCGGCAAAAGTTAACGTTTCATTTAATAATTAATATTTTCATTAGAATGATTGTAGACTTGTAGATAAAAACACATATTGTATTTAAATTCAAATAACAATTGTTTATAAAAAATAACTTTTTATATCAAGAAACATAAAGCATTCGAGTTGTACCGTATATTTTTTCTAACGGCCCACTAACGAAAACCTAAAAATTTTAAAAATTATTTAAGTTTATTAAGATAAAGAACTACATCAAAATTATTTATGACTTTTACTGTAACTGTAATAATAAAAAGGATTGAACTTAATTAGTCCCCAATCATAGAATTGAATCCGGAACCGTTGCATGACAGCCAAATATCCTAGACTCTACTCCATCCCACACATAATATTTTAGTTTTAATACTCGTAATTAAATTGATTCCATATAATTTCATTAAAATGTAAAAATAGACTAAAAATGCTATTTATCGATTCTACATAAGAATAACTCATTTTAATGGCTATTTAATCTCAATAACTAAAACATATAGGTACTAACAAGTTTGACAGAATTGTCATAATTTAAATTTTTTTAAATAATGTTAATTTTTTTGCAGTGTTATTACTAGGAAGAATGGCTATGAAATATATTCGTTTAGTTGAATGAAATAGTATATCTTTTCGTTTTGTAGTCTGTGCGTAGAATAGGTAATATCCATGTGGATATAGAAAAATGTTTTTATTTATCAACCTCATCATATTTATCTCGCTCACATTACCGCCGCAGTTGGGGAAATAAATGCCAATTCATTCATATAAAACGTTAAAAAAAAGGTATGTGTGTTTATGAATTTATTTAATAAACTGAATATGTGAGAATATGACCCTTGTGAAACATACAAAACCTTTTCATTTTATACACCTGAATTCAATATTTTAAACTTTACACGATATACAGCTAAACCAAAGTTCATTGTCTTTTCAAATGTCGTCACATAAACATAATTGATTTTATATTCATTCATGTAATCGTATTTATCATCCTATCACCAAAACATAAAATAAATAGTGCATTTAAGAAAGTATAAAAAAAACATAACAGTCTGCATACCGATAATTAAATTGAGGACACTTTACATGGAGCTTACCAAATAGACCCAACCAAACTACCTAACTTGGGATAGGATTGGATGGGTGGTTATGGGCATCTAGAATATTTCCTTGCTGCATTAGCGATAAAAGTATATTAGTATCCTATACTCAACACAATCCCATAACTCATCCCAGATAACTTCCTTAGCTACTCGTCTAATACAGTAAATATTGTAAGAAAATCCTATAGTAATCTGTAACTCCTGTATACAAATAAAAGTTTATTATTAGATAAACGAACTAAAGTAATTTTATGTGATTTTCTTGTTTTATCTCATGCCAATTATAGTAATGTAGTCTGGGGACCATAGCTAAGTGATGATAAAAATCGGTGAAAAAAAATAAAAAAATCGTGTACGTTTTATTTGTTGGCTTAACAGGCGTAATCATACTAGTCAACACTTTAAAGCTTCAAATGGCGGAAAGAAGGACAACTTTACTTATAATAAATTCACACCGATGTCAACAAACTTAAAATTTATTTTATATCTAGCTGATCTAAATTGTCTGTGAGTGAATTAAAACACATTAAAACAAGATTTTTTAAGTGGGATACTTTGCAAATACATTTAAAAAACAGTATCATAAAAAATTACTTGACATAGCTGCTTGTAAATACGATTTTTCTGCATGCATGTGTGAAAAGATCCCGAAAGTACCTACTAAGGAATAACATTTTCTTTCTGATCAAAGATCGGTCAGAAAAATGAGCATAGGAAATGTAGATTGTGAAGAACAAAGAAAATATTGTCGAATAAACAACGGCAATCCAGAGCAAACAAAAGACTGAAAAAATATGAATTACAATCTTTCAATTTATTAAGACCCAGCTGTTCCTATCAGACTACCACATTATTGTCAGGGTCAGAGTCTAACCCCTCAAAATATCAATCTTTTTCAGATGCCGACTTTATCAATTAGTCCAAACACTCAAGTGTGTGCGATAAATATGGTATATTTGATCGATCAGCTGCTGCGATTCCTAGTGCAGTATTAAAAGATATAGGAATAATTACTACAGAAGATCCGTCGAGAATAGTTGACAAAAATAAAGTGGGAAGAGAACGAAAAAAATGTAGAAAGACCGCAAGGAAGAAGTTTAAAAGTGACAAAAGTGATATCAGAAGAATAAGAAGTCTGTATTTTGGAAGAAAGGACAAAACTTTACTGCAAGAGACAAAAAACGGTAAATTATACAAGAAAACTGTTGTCGAAGAACACATATCGCTTATCAAGGAGCCTGAATCTATTTACATTGGCCACGTAACTCTAACAACAGGGACTAAGAAGTTATTTCTAAAAGCAATATTGGACTTATTTGCTCTAAAACAAATTAGAACTAGAGTATTTGGCGGCTGTAGGTTGCGATGGTACTGTTGTTAACACCAGTAATAAAAATGGTGTTATTAAGTATATTGAGACTGAATTGAAACGTCCTTTATAATGGAATATTTGCCAACTTCACGCCAACGAATCGCCATTAAGACATTTATTCTAACAATTAGATGGCAGACCTCGTCAATATTCTGGTGAAATCTGAAAGTCTTTAGAAAAATGTAAACTTGTAAATTTTACCCCAATAAAATGTGAGTTGCCAAATATAACTGTAATGTTTAAAGATTTAAATTCTAATCAATCATATTTATGTGACATTTGCAAGGCAAGCGGTAATTTCTCATAAAATATAACATACCGTAATTCTGGGAAATTAGCGAACTCTAGATGGCTCTCAATGGCAAATCCTGTTCTTCGGCTCTATTCTGGAACGAAAAAGCCAACATCAAGCCTTACGGATATGGCCGAATTCATAATTAGAGTATATGCCCCAATGTGGTATAATATTAAAATACATTTTAGTTCCACTAGTGGAAGTTTGAATGTACTAAAAATCATTGAACTGTCACGGTATTTGGGAGATGATTTAAAAATTATTGTGGATACGGTAATCAAAAGAAATGCTTATTTTATACACCCAGTAAAAATTTTTTTGCGTATGCTAAGAGACACTCGTGAATGGGTTCGGGAAATGTCTCTGCAAAGAATCTTAAAAGTTAGAGAAACCAATCAAGAAACCGTTGGTAGTAAGACACTTTGTGGTATTTAAAATTAATTTCATTGCTACAGACTACTTTGAGTTAATTTACTGAAATGAGTGCGATGTGATACTACCTCCTGTTTTAAGGGATTTTACTGACGATATTCTTAGAGACGAAACCGAAATTCCAGACTTCGATTTTTCAAAGTTCCTTTGCCATACTTAATTCGTGGAAAGATGCTTAAAATTAGTTACAGAATCATCTTCTTTAGTATTTTGTCCAGAATCAAGAGACGGCTTTCTTCGCTCAAGAATAAAATTAAAAGAAATTATACCATCATTTAAAAGTAAACGACAGTTTAAAATTCAGTAAAAGTTTTTTTTTGTACTTTAGGTGTTAGCCTTTATGTTTGATTTGTTAGCTTTTTATGTCTGATTTCTTAAGGTAATTTTTACCATTTTTAAAATATATTTGTTGTTTAGTTTTAATCGTGTAATGTTTATTTGTTGTTCAAGAAATTTATGCCTTATCTTTTAAAAACAACAAGATTAAACATTGGTTAAAAGGGGTAGTAGAGTTTTGAAGATGTTATTTAAAATTATTAAAAATAAGAAGTGTGAATACAAACACTAAAATGTAACTTTTAGTAGATTGTGCCGCACTTTTTCTGAGATGTCTGATTTTTTAAAAAAAATAAAAAAAATAGAAATTTGAATATTATAAATTTTAAGTGCAACACACTGCGAACGGCAGCTTTTCAGTCTGGAGAGCTAGGGTGAATTCGGAATTAAATTAATGTGTTTGAGTAAAGTAATAATGTCGAGCGCCATGCAACTTTAATACAATAAATGTCAATATCAAACTATACGACTAAAACTTTCCCAAGTTGCAAAATTTAAAGTTACTTACAATGATATTGATATTGTTTGATATTAACCAATATTCAAATAAACTTTTAAATAAACAATGATTATGAACTTTTCTGAAAAGGGAAAATTTATGTACCAAAAAAAAAGGAAACGAAACAACTTATTATGTCACTCTCAATTTATTTACAAATTATATTTAAAATAGAGTTACTGGTTTATCTATATGTAAATGATGACCTTTCAAACATATTACCTATGTTTATCAACTTAACATTCTCAATAAATGAAGTTAATGTTTAAAATTGTGATTTTTAAATTATTATAGTTAATTAGAAAATATGTATAATATTGAACAAATATTAATACGACAAAATAATTAAAAATAGTGACTTTTAATTACTATAGTTAATTAGAAAAATATGTATAATATTGAACAAATATTAATACGACAAAATAATTAAAAATAGTGATTTTTAATTATTATAGTTAATTAGAAAAAATATATAATATTAAATAAATATTAATACCACAATACCTTTCATAGGTATGTTCGGTTTACAACCTTTAATATAAATTAAATAACTTTATGTTCCAAATTATATACCAAATTATAATCATCAGTTGTGTTATATTTAAATTAAATAGTTAAATAAAAAAATGTATTACTAAATAAAACCTGGTTTGGTGAACTCGTGGTTCGCTCACTGGACTTAGATCTTTCGGTAACAGATCTCGGGCCGGTTACTGGTAACAAATAGGTTGACTCCATTTGTGGCGGATTGTCCAAAGGAAAGGTACAGTTGAATCTGGTCTTGGATGAAAGGTACAGCTGAATGTAGTTGTAAGCAGCAAACTACGTCTCGAAAAATACTCAGCTGGACTTTGAAATGTGGTAACTCATACATCGTGAAGACGAAACCAAATGCGGCTATTACAGCTATTCCAATATAAATTGATGCAATAAAAAGGACGATATTCAAGGTATTGATTATGGATATCTCTATATAAATGAGTACTTCAGAAACCATCAAGCGATGTAGTACAAAAAACATGGAAGGCGTGCTTTCTACCGGACTATGTCCCAGTGTAGGTCCCTGATAAAAGAAATACGGAAATAATATCTATCCAGAAACGTAAGAAGGAGATTCGTGAAAGAACCTGAGAAAATTATTGAATAAAAACTCACCTATTAAGGGATGACAAAACTAACACTAGCCTTCACACGAAATGATGTGACTCTTGCGGCTTTTCAAACAGAAAGGAACGAACTTGCAAAATGGCTATTCAAAGTTCCAGAAAGGCACAAAAAATTATCTGCGTTATTTTGAATTTTGAAATGAATTTAAACAAAATTTGAAATAATAGCTTTTGATTGGTTAAAATAAAAATTTGTATACAAACGAACGAATGTACGCAATAACAGTTCTAACTAAGGCCACTCAGTAACAAATGACATGCATTCACGAAGTAGTGCAATTTATCAAACTAACAAAAAGAAGAACTGAAGAAGTGACATAACCTAACTATTCAAATCAAACAATATAAACAATAATTAGATATTATAAAAAGAATGCTACTAGAATTGAATTATATGCACAACAAAACAATTATAGATGGTAATGTATTGTAAAGTGATTAAACAAAGTTATTTTATTGTGATTTATGTTTCAGAGCTTAATCTAAATACTATTGAACAATTTTTAGTATATAATAGTTATCAAATCAAATACATGAAATTGTCTTTGAGAAACATTCCACAGAAGTGAAATACTTTAGTAGTTACGACTCAAGCTAATTGTTTTATATTAATAGTAATGAAAAGGTTAGTACATGTAAATACATTCTTTGTAGATTTAAATAAAATATTCTTGTGAAAATATAAATGCTACAAGATATTGTACGTCAAAATTGTAAACCTTAAATTCTCACCCCTAAAGGGGGTGGTAGAGTGCTGAAAATGTGGATTTAGTATTTGTAACCTAATGACTTACTATTACTAATTAAGTAATTACTATATAATTCTTTTTCTCTCATTTGGGAACTTTGCAAAGCTACTCATTGTGAATTACTCATGCGTACTTTAACTCAGTACGCTGCCCAGCTCTGACAGTATCGCTTTAATACCTATAATACAACTTGTTTTAAAAGTATGCCAAGAAATATGCATTTGAAAAGAAAAATTATATGTTTTACAGTTTTCCTCAAAACACAAAATGTCTTCCTTACATTCTTCCTTATAATCGCACCGTGCTTTAGAAGCAAATAAATGTACCGCTTTTCCCTTTCCTCGACAAACCAACGTCATTTTGTTGAAAAATGTTTACTCTAAGTATAAAAGTATTAAGCAAATAGTTAATGCGATAGCACAGAGGAAAGCACAAACACTATTAAAGTGTATCTGTGTTCTTTCAAATTAAATTTAAAATGCTCCTTTCTAAATCCGTTACGCTCTAGCCTTTGGAGCTCTATTTTTGTTACTATCTCACAATGGAACTAAAAGATTTTAATTAAAAACGAAAGCCAGTCGTTTTTATCTTTTTCCCATTTCAATTCCGACCGCTGCGTATATTTATTTGCGTCTGTTTGTTTTGCTTCGTCATTCACCTACATTACATACTACTTTATAGAGCTTTAAATACTTTATATGTGAATATGAATTTTTGAACGACTTGAATTTTTCAACGCCATGAACTTGATCGTCCGGTATCTGTGATGTCTAGTTTCTATCCAAATATGCACTCTATTTTTGTTAATTTTTGCATATTTTTGAATACTCTTATTATTTTATCAGTATCGGATGCACGTATCACAACATTTGTATTTTCTGGTAGTTTAGATATGAAATAGTTTTCTAGTATCAGCTAGTTAAATTTATTTAACTGGAAAATAATTTTTTAAAAAAACTAAATTTTACTTTTCGAAGATTAGAAAATTTATTTATGACTTTATTCTACAACAATCTAAACTGAGATAAATTTTTATGAAGTGTTTTACATGATAATAATAAATGCAAAGTTAACAGTTTGCGCCGTTTACGGTTTTATATTTTAATAGACTCGACGTCTCTTCTTATATAACTCCTCCCTCCTTAGGCGAAATCAATACTGATATGGGGTTGTTTTCGGGTTGGTGGTTTTCTTCCGAGAAATTTTGGTGATTTTTGGATTTCTTCTTTCGGTACTATACGTAGATAATAGTAGATACCAAGGCAATTACTATCGTTAGGCTGGGCACATTCCAAATTATGGGGTGGATTTCTTGTGGAATTTGGGTAAATTTTGCTATCTTCTGTAGTTCTTGGATGGCTTTAAAGTTTATTGAATGTAATTTAAGAGGAAGGTTTTGGTAAATTGAATTTGATTTTGATGGACTTTTGGCAATATTAGAGGGTTTCCAATTGCATTTTCTTCTGTGTTTTCATATAGGGAATTTTCTATTTTATTACTACATCCCTTGGGAATTTTGATAATTGTATTAACGTTAATTATGGCTATTTTCTTTCTTTCGCAGTTTATCCAGACTTTTACGGGAATTTTGGTAGGTAGTACTAATAGGAATTTATTGTTGATTTGTTTTTTTATGGGGTGATATAGAACTATTTTTTCGACTTTGCAGACTGATTTTTCGGCTCGAATCAGGGCTATGGCACATGTGTCGTTTGTTACATCTTCATGGTGTTCGCAGAAAAAGATTTCCTCGATTTAAGGGCAAGGTTTATCTTTATATTGATGGAGTTCAGTACTGAGTACGAGGAAGGGACTGGGTGTTATAATTATGGAATTTTCATATGGCAAAGGAATAATGTGATAGGTCAAGAAATCGCTGTTAATTAAAATAGGAATGTGAATAGCAAATATTATTTTTGAATTTTCGAATTTTACTTGTATTCCCGCTAATTGGAAATAATTGTATGGATTTTTAAATTTAATGAATTTTGTTTCGCCGTGAATTATTGAAACATGTTCTATCAAATTTGTCAATTGTTTTAAAGGAATTATTGAAGTGTGTAAGCTACCTCAATGGGCAAATATAAGAGCATTTTCCAAGTTATCTACAAAATTTATTAAATTTTGGCAATTCAAAATTATTTGATCAAGAGCATTTGGTAATCGTATGTACATGAACATTTGATCGGTAAAATTTTTTGATTTGTTGCAAATATCATTAAGTCTGTCTTGTAAAAAGCCATTTACTGGCTGTTCCGATTCCGTCAAATAAGCCTCTTTTATTTCTAATATTATTATTATTTTTATTTTCGAAAGTTACAAAATTATTTAATTTTAATCTTGTAGTATTTAGCAAATAAGTCCCACATCTTCAAACTTTGTAGAATATAATGAGAATTCTAATCTATCGTAAAAACGTTCTATATTTCGCAATTGAGTTACTAATAAGTCCATTTCAATGTAATGAAAAAATGTATGTTTTGTTTGTATTAATTTTTTTTTTCCTATATCTAAGGGTAATAAAGGGGTATTTAATTCTAATATTTCTACATCGCTACTTTTTATTACAACCGGAAGTGGAAGGCTGAGGATCAGGGGTATTATCGTCCACATTTCGGTCGTTCTGTAAAGAAAGCCTAATATAAGCATATGGTTTTTTGACCTTTGATTTGTGAATGGTTCTGTTTTTTGTTATTAATATTTTATTTCCACGGTCTTTGTTTGCTGAATGTTTTACGAAACGAGGCTTTGATTTATTTCTGGTGGCTTCTCTATTTTTTACAAATATTTCTTGTCCTTTAGTATATACCGTTGGGTTTTCGCGAATTTCGTTGCGATTTCCGATGACCTTTTGTTTTTGTTGCACCGTTTTGTCGAAAATATGCTGATAAAGTGTTTTTAGTCGAATTTTTCTTTCGTTTATATATTCGTTAATGAGATATTCGTCTGTTAAGTCAAATGGGTCAAGAGCTTTTGTATTGCCTAGAATAACGTCATATGGTAGATGTCCAGTCACGCTATGTATCGAGGAATCGTAACCTACGACACCGAACTGTACAATTTGTTTAATATGCATATTAGGGTGTTGCAGTTTTAAAACTCTACAGTTTTCTAAGAGGGATGAATGAAATCGTTCCACCGGACTGTTACTGTTTGAATTTTGGGGTGTCGTAAAATGGATTCTGATTTTATGTAATTTACAAAATTCCTGTAGCAAGTCGCTTTTAAATTCTGTTCCACTATCGCTTACGATTGAATATGGAATTCCGAAATGTGATACAAAGATACTTAAACATTCAATAATCGTTGCAGAATTTAGGATTGGCTCAATAACATACGCCTGGCCGTATTTTGAGAATGAGTCGAGGATTGTAAGAAATTAAGTTTTCATAATTTGGAAAACGTCTATATGAATAGTTTAGAAGGGTTTTGTGCTCTGTCCGATGGCGCAGTTAGTTTTTCAAATATATTTTTTGTTAGATGTTTTCGGAAAACCCGGAGAAAATCATATGGGAAGAAAATAAAAAAAAAAAACTACGCCTTACGGTTTCCTGCGAATTCCCAAAAAATTATGGCAGATTTCGCCGCGGGACTTATTTTATTTGAGAGCCAACAAAAAAATACGCAACTTCTCTCATGGGCACATATGTCTAACATTTATAATTTCGCCACAAATTCATCGAAAATTTCATGTTCATTCGATTGGTGCATTTATTTTTATTATCAGAATGATACTTGCCCAGATAATTAGCATTTCTACCATGGAAAATTCCGGAAAAATCGGTTTTTCCTGATAAAAAAATTGAAAAACAGCTACATATTTTTTTCCTTTTTTTCGGAAAGATCACATTAAAATACACAAGTCCACTTTGTTTCATCCAATTACAAATTAATATAAGCTCGAAGGGGATTTTTTCGTTATTTAATTGGACTATTAACAATAATTATAAAGTGAAAATTGGAAAGATCCTTAGTGCCATTTTTTTCCGAAATTCATTTTGTAACAAGAAATGTTCTATGTACCGTGCTTCAAGTCCTATTAAAGGTTCTAAGGGCCAAAAATTTTTAACCCTTTGAGAACCCGTCGTCTGTGTCAAGAGTTGTATGTGCGCAAGCGTTTTTCTTAGAAAGTCCAAAATTTGAGTATTCAAAAAGGGGTGCAAGTTAATTTATTTAAAGAAAGGGAAAACTTTAGCTGGCTAATAAAATAAAACTTTCATCAGAAAGTAAGGTGTCAGGAAATATAAAGGTAACTCTACAAAGCCTGATTCCTCGTCTTCAAAATCCAGATTACCAACGTTTCTATAAACAGCTATTTCAGATTTAAAACAATGGTTTATAAGAACAAAAGAAGAACTATAATACATTTTATATATGTTTATTTACTTAAAATCCATTATGACACTTGGACCTTTTCCCAATTTTACTTTTTAAATATTTTGTAATAAAAAGTTTAATTTGCAAATTTTTTCAGTTTTTACCTAAATACATAATATTACATCTAAAACTTTAATTCATAAAGGAAACAACACTTTTTACAGAATTTTTACTATATCCCATATTGTCATTATTCTTGCTGAGAATTTTGAAGAAAAATTCAAAAATCCTAGCCTAATAAATATTACCAATCCTGATAAAAACCCTGAAAATCCTTTTGTTTTCTCACAACCTGGAGATGCAGAGTGTATTAACTTTTTTCTCTAGTAGAACTCGAAATGGCTCTCGATTCATTTAAAAATTCAGCAGAAGGACCTAATGAGATATCTTTTATATTTATTAAGAAGTTGTCTACAATTTGTCGGATTAAATTATTAGAATTTTATAATAAAATTTGGATTAGTCAAAAGATTCCTAAGCTGTGGAGCCAGTCTTTTATATTTCCAATAAAAAAGAACAACAATTTGCCCAAAATCATATAGGCCTATCTCCCTTACATGCACGATGTGTAAACTTATGGAGAAGATGGTTAATAAAAAAATTGCTTGGTATTTAGAAAAAAATAATATTCTTCCAAAAAATCAAACCGGTTTTAGAAGTCATCGTTCTACCTTGGACAATTTGGTTTTTCTACGAACAGAAATAGCCAATGCTCTCAATAATAAACAGGAAGTGGTTGCTGGCCTATTTGACATTGAAGGGATCCATTATTCCGTTTAGCATTCTGTCATTATTCAAAAGCTCAGAAATTGCTACCTTAGAGGTAAAATTTTCTATTTTATTTAAAATTTTTTAAGTGAAATGTTCTTTAAAGTAATAGCTAATGGCAAAACTTCCTTAAGTTACCCTCAAAATAGTGGTGTTCCGCAAGGATCTGTATTAAGCCCAATTTTATTTATCTAAGCAGTTAGTGATATTAACTTGAGTGTCAATTCTCCGGTAAAATCTATTATGTATGCTGATGATCTCGTCATGTTCTGTCATGGGAAAAACATTGTTACAACTTGCAGGTTATTGCAAACTGCAGTGGATCGTCTGAGCGTCTGGGCGTCAAATATTGGTCTCATAAAATTTAGTTAACGTCGAAAAGGTCAAAATATAAATATATTTTATAAGGGCCTTCCTGTGATTATGGTGAACAATTACAAAATTTTAAGAACCATTTTTGACAGTAAATTGTCCTGGCAGTTACATATCGAAGAAATCAAGAACGATTGCCTGAAGAGAATTAATTTATTGAAAGAGCTCTTAAAATCAAAATCAAAATTAGACTATGGGAGTCTTATTTACATGTCTGATTCCAATCACAACTTAAGATCCTTAAATACAGTTCAAAACACTGCCTTAAGACTGTGCCTCAGAGCTTTTAGTACAAGTCCCGTAGAAAGCTTGTACTGTGAAGCCAACGATCCCTCTTTTTAGCTTAGACGACAGTACCTTCTTCTTTCCTATGCTGGTGGTATCTCTGCGAACCCTTCAAACCTTATTTTTTTTACTGTTGGTTTCTAACAATAACACATTCGCCAGTATTACTTCTCCTAGGGCTGTTGTCTCAATTCCTCAGGCTCTAAAATCCTTACTCGGTAATATTGATCTCACTAGAACGATGCCTTTTCCTATTTCTAAAAGTCCTCCTTGGCTTAAAAAGTTACCTTAATTTAATATCTCGCTTAGCCAAGTCAATAAAAGTAACACACCAAAAGAATTCTTTAGGCAATCATTTACGGAAATAATTGACAACAACAAATTTGAAAGAATTATATTTACGGATGCTTCTAAAAATCAAACCGGTGTAGGTTGTTCTGGCACCTCAAATGATGGCTTCCAGAAATCCTTGCTACCTTCTTCATGCAGTATTCATACTGGGGAATTTTATGGGATACTTCAGGCTTTTAAATCGTTAACTCCAGAGGATAACTCCGTCGCTATATGTACAGACTCCCTCTCTTCAATCTACTCTATTAAAAATATGTATACTCAACATTCTTTGGTACAAGATATACACTATTGTTACAAATTTCTTGCTTCAGTAGGTACTTCCGTTTCTCTTATTTGGGTTCCCTCTCATGTCGGAATTGCAGGCAATGAGAAAGCTGATCGTGTGGCGAAAGGAGCTATTTAGATGAATCTACCACCAAAAAATATCCAATTAGTTAATGACCTAAAACATTCATTCCGCCAAAAGGTCCATAATCAGTGGGAGGATCATTGGCACAATATTACTAATTTAAAACTACGAAAAATTCAGCCAACTTTGCACTATTTTAAAATGCCCTCTTTGTCAAAGAAAGAAAGAAAGAAAGAAAGAAAGTACCATCATTAGAAGACTGAGAATTGGATACACTAGATTGACCCATAAACATTTAGTGTCTGCCGAAGCCCAACCTCTTTGTTTGTACTGTAACAGGAATTTAACCGTCAATCATTTATTAGAGGAAGATTGCATTACTTTAAATCTCAACGGGCTAAGAATGGTTTGAACAATAGCATTAGTATCCTTAGATATTATAGATATCCTAGTAAATTTGGAAAACTGTTTAATTTTATAAAAGATGTGAATTTATTTAATCAAATTTAAATTAGTATATGTTATTTTCCTGTGCCCTATAGTTTTGTGAATTAGGTTTTTTCTTTTGTCTATAGGCAGTGTATATATATTTTGTAAAACCTCTTGTAATATAATATAATTGTACCTGTCTCAATGACCCCTGATGCCGAGACACGTTAATTTCAATAAAAAAAAAATTCATAGAGATCTCTAAATTTTATTTAGTATTTTTTTTATTTTCTCAAAACTTTTTTCTTACAATTTAGCCTTGTTTAATTTCTTCTCTTCAATTAATTACTTATTTTGTAAGGAATCTTATAATTTCGTACATAGAGCGATCTCCAAATTCCAGAATAACGTTCTACTTACTTACAAGACTTACAGCATTTATATTGTTGTAATAGATAGGTACAACAATTTTTTAATAAGACACGGAAAACTATTTAGCTACAGGAGGATATATCTCAAGACCTAAACTCTTACGGAATCAGTTTTCGATACAGAGACCAATGCACCATATGTTTGCATAGGCCCTACAGTAGCCGTGTAAGTCCATCTGACGACTCTGAGGTAGAGACCACAGGTGCATCGTTTTCTAGGTGTGAATTAAATGTTAACTTGCATTTGAAGGTGAGACCTAGGTATTCCACCTCTGTTGCAAAGTTAAGTTGTGTGTTTACAAACTCTAGAGTTTTAGTTCGATTTTTATTATTTTTTTTGTGCAAATCCTTTTTCTTGTGAAAATCCTTTTTGTTGTAAAAATAACCATTTCTGTCCCCTTGGGATTGATGCACTGAATGTTCTTTGCACCACTATTCTATAATTTTTAGAACTACTTGCATTCTTTCGCAGAGTACTTTCTTAAAATTCCCTGTATGCAAAATAACACTCTTTTACATACGCTATTATGTAAAGACGGGCCGATAAGGGTGTTAAGGAACTTGTGGAGATCCCTTTACAACCAAGCCTCTTATATTCAAATCGTCTACACTTACATCTGTTACTTTTTTTCATACCATTATTTACCAACTAACGAACTGTAAAACAATCCTGTTGGTTAATGATAGTATTTTCTTATGGAAGGTAATATTGTCAAGACCACTCTCTATGTCCAGAAAATACCTAAGGCGGAGTCTTTAGTGTCCAAGAATTTATCTATCCACCCAATAACTAGGTAAAGTGCTGAATCAGTAGTGTATGCATTTTGATTTGGATGTAGTCGTGTAATCACCACATTTCTTATCTAACTTTCGCTTAGCCTTTCCAATATTGCCATGGAACACGACGTCAGACTAATTCGCTGGTGTGATTTTACAAGATTGTAATCCAACCTTCCAGGTTTTGGTTTGTAGATAACTTTTATTTTTTTCCATTTTTTTGGGATATACTAAAGAGCCAACGAGTATATAAACCTACCAGGTGCAGTGTGAGTTCTTCCAGACCCCACTAAAGTAGGGCTGGGTATATAAAGGATAGATACTGGTATCATATTTTACAAAGTTGATTTCTCAATGTGGGATATTCACTACAGTTGTTATTGTAATTATTATTAAATTTTCAGTACACTAAACTTATATAAAAAATTTGAACATGCAAAATGAATATTTGTTTTAATAGTCTTTTTTTGTTGATGTAACTTTCTCGTTTATCATTTAACAGATTTTCAAAACTTTTTTAATGTCCTTGTGTTTATTAAAACCATTTGCAAACCAATATCCAAAAACTGCATTATCGACGGAAAAACGAAACAATTCCACTTAGAACTAGTAGAAACGAAATTAAAAAGCGAATGAATTCGGTAAATATTAAATTCGCCGAATGCGCTAAATTGCATTTTTTACGCAAACATCGTTATTAACTGATATCGACAATGATAGCGTGCTCCAATAAAGGCCAGAGGCGTTTTGTAAATATAAAGTACGTGCTGACCCTTTTCGGAAATGTGGTGTGGAGAGGATTTGTTTCCTTTTTTAATTGTCCTGTCAGTAGATTTTTAGATATTTCAATGTACAAGAACTGCTAATCATTTGGATCCAGGTATCCAATATGAATGACAAAACCATTCACCGTTTTATTAGCGACAAGTTTGCAAGTACGAGAGACGAGGCTAGTTAGTCCTGGACCATTTTTATACTTCATTATAGAATTATCTCATTTTTCAATTTGAAAAAAAATTGGATAAGACCGCAAATGCTTGCAATTTGGTTTTTGTAAATAAAATGAGTCGTTGTTTGTGAAATATCTAAATTAAAATAGACAGTTTAAACTTTACTGTCCGATATCCTAGAACTTCTAGAAGCATCCAAATGAGAAAATGTTGGTACAGACTTAATGAGAATACCATATATCAGAGAAGCAGACGTAATTATGGTACCATGGACCAAGAGGACTCTTGGTAAAACATGATGTAGGTAAGTTGTGGTAAAGGCGCCAAGCCATATCCACTATAATGCTTTCTTTTTTTTCCTCTTTATACCTCTTTTTACTATTTTTCTTTATTATTTTTTTTCTTCTTTCTATTTTTTTGTTCTTCTTTTCTCTTTTTTTTTCTTCTTCTTTTACTTATTTCGTTAATGTTCTTGTGCTGCTGCAAAAGCATAAGAATTTAATATTTTATTTTAATTTTAAAGGTCTTTAGAATTTACAAAATACGAATATGTCATTGTAAATAGTTACCCTTTAATTGGAATAACTTATTATTATTTGGAAACTACTAAACATATCGTTTATGCACAAATATAAGTTAAATAGGACAAGTACTGGGTCTTTTGGTATTTAACATAATATAATCTAGATGTTTGATTAGGGAAACTAAAAATATCAATAATTAATAGAATACGATTTAAAATAAATTGACATAAATACTGCAGATAATTTATACAGGTTTATTTTAATTTAAGTATGCTCTTAATAAATAATACACCCTTTGTAGAATAGTTATTACTATTTTAAATAAATGATTTCAATTTCAATCAATATAATCAACAAATGTAACACGCTTACCTTTTGCACACCAGCTAAATATCTCCTTAATAATGCAACAATGTGTAAATTATTATAGTGTATGCAGATATGCGTAAAATTAGAATAGTTGGAATGATTGAGAAGCATGAACCTGACGAACTTATTTCATTACTTAAGTACCAAAATGATGTCATCCAATCATCCAGAGTATGCAGCGTTGTGAAAATTTGGGCTACCAAGAAAAATGATAAGATGTATCAAGCAACTCTAGAAATTGATGCCGAAACTTATGTGAAAGCAATGTCTCTTCAAAGTCTTTTTGTTGGCTACGATGTATGTTCAGTGTTTGATGCTATAGATATCACATTATGTTACAAGTGCAGCGGTTTCGGTCATAACCAAGGGTCGTGTTTAAAAAATATTGCTTGTCCTAAATGTTCTCGACCACATCAAATTAAAGATTGTCCCATTGATTCTGAAATAAAATGTATTAACTGTATTAACGCTAAAACTTCTGATGTTAAACATTTTGCTTGGGATCACTCAAAGTGCCCTGTTTATCAGAAAAAACTTGAATATTATAAGAACTCTTTAATGTCATCGTAGCAATCATCAAGCATTTCTGATACTAGCCAACATAAACTTAGTGTATTTTACCAAAATGTTAGAGGATTAAACACCAAACTTGCAAAACTATTTAACAATTCCGTCGAATGTAACCACGACCTATTAGCACTGTCAGAAACTTGGTTGAGTTCTTCTGTGTACGACTCTGAATTATTTTTTAAAAATTATGTAGTATTTCGTTCTGACAGAAATTTTAATATTACCAATACTACTAAAGGGGGAGGTGTTTTAATTGCTTTAAAAAAAGAATACAATGCATTAAGACTAGATCTTTCTGAACTGACTACTTCTACTCCTTCTATTGACGTACTTGGTTTAAAAATTTCAGTCTCGAATAGCAATGTGTATGTTATATTACTTTATATTCCTCCCTCCACTAGTAATGATATATACGATGTCTTTTATGATATTTTATGTAATTACGAATGGTGCAACAATGATGAAGAACTGTTAATATTAGGGGATTTTAATATACCAC
Source organism: Psylliodes chrysocephalus (assembly GCA_927349885.1). Lineage (NCBI taxonomy): Eukaryota > Metazoa > Arthropoda > Insecta > Coleoptera > Chrysomelidae > Psylliodes > Psylliodes chrysocephalus. The sequence goes on along the minus strand of OV651817.1, from coordinate 37,252,697 downwards.
ATTATCATTCTAGTCGTAATGACATTACTTTGCAAAATGCTAGTATAGTTGCACTTGATAATTTTACCGAATTATTAGCTTTAAGACAATATAATAATACTCTTAATTTTAATAACCGTTTACTCGATTTAATCTTTAGTAGATCTGACATCGCTGTAAATCGTTCACTTGATCCATTAGTTGACGAAGATATTTTACATCCTTCATTAGAATTTCAACTATCTCTTTCTCAAATAAATACCAGTTTTGCTATGTCTAGTAAAGTATCTTACAATTTCAAAAAGGCAAATCTCCCTCAACTATACCAGACTATCTGTAGAATTAATTGGAGTAGTTTGAATGCATGCGCAACTTCTGAGGAGACTTGTGATTTATTTTATTCTATCTTAAATTCCGCAATTGCCGCTAATGTTCCAAAAACTGTACCAAGGTGCAATTCAAAATACCCTCCTTGGTTTAATAGAAGTATAATTTCGGATTTGAGGAAAAAATCATCTCTTTATCGTTTGTATAGAAGGACACTAGAGGCTGAAATTTATACTGAGTTTAGTATTCTTAGGTCCAAAATTAAACGCGATATTTCAATAAATTACAGGAATTATTTGACAAATATTGAGAATAGAATATCTTCTAACCCCAATTATTTTTGGCAGTATATAAATTCAAGGAAAAACTGCAGTAGTATTCCAAATGATATGACTTTTGATAATAATCCTTTAAATAATTCACAAGACATTGTCAATGCATTTGCTACATATTTTCAGTCATCGTACACTAATTCGTCTAAAATTGATATTTCTAAACTAGATAATGTTGTTAATATTAACAGTTGTAACATTCCGCTACTTACAGAAGAGGATGTCATGAAAGGTCTTAAAAGATTGAAACCTAAAAATACTAGAGGCCCAGATGATATTCCGGCATTTTTAATAAGAGATTGTGCAAATATTTTAACCAAACCTTTAACCATGGTCTTTAATATGTCCTTACGAGAAGGCAATTTTCCAAGTAATTGGAAGATATCTAAAATATGTCCAATCTTTAAGAAAGGATCCAAATCTATCATAGAAAACTACAGACCTATATCCATCCTTAGCAATTTTGGAAAAGTTTTCGAAAATGTCATTTATGAAATACTTTTCGCTCATGTAAAATCGATTATATCTACGGCACAGCACGGCTTTTTTCCAGGCAGATCCACAGAGACCAATCTGATATGCTTTACACAATATGTTGCGCAAAACCTTGATAGGGGTGGCCAGGTTGAAACTATATATACTGACTTTTCCAAGGCCTTTGATCGCCTCGATCATAGTATACTTTTGAACAAGCTTTCCATTGTTGGACTCACTACGTCTTTTCTGCGTTTCTTTGAATCATATTTAAGTAATCGTAAATTGAAAGTTGAATACCATGGTTTTCAGTCAATTTGTATAAAAGCTTCTTCCGGTGTCCCTCAAGGTTCAGTTCTAGGACCACTTTTATTTTCCATTTTTGTAAATGACATTACTGAAAACCTATCATGTAATACTCTACTCTATGCTGATGATTTCAAATTGTTTAAATCAATCTCTAGTATTGATGACTGTTTGATTATGCAGGAGAACCTAAATAAATTGAACCTTTGGTGTAATTCTAACAACTTACCACTAAACATATCTAAGTGCAATTCTATCAGCTTCACTCGCAAACTAAATCCGATTGAGTATAATTTCACTGTCAACAATATTACCATCAATAAATGTCTTTCTTTTAGAGATCTTGGTGTTCTTTTCGACGCTAAGTTAAATTTTATTGAACATGTCAATACTATTCAAAAAGAAGCATACAGAAATTTGGGTTTTGTCATTCGAAATGGACGCCAGTTCTCTGAGCCTAACACTTTAAAAACTATTTTTAACGCTTTTGTACGTAGTAAGCTAGAATATGCGTCCATTGTTTGGAGTCCTGGATATGAAGTATATAGCCAAGCATTAGAAAAAATTCAGCGAAAATTTGTCAAATATTTGTGGTGCAAGCTAGATGGCGTCTACCCTACTCGCAATATTCCGCAAACCATCTTGCTGAATAGATTTGATATCCTTGAATTACGTACTCGTAGGAAATGTTATTCTATCTGCATTCTTTACAAATTATTAAATTTTAAAATTGACTGTCCCGAACTACTTCGTCAACTAATGTTTAATGTTCCTAGTATCAGAACTCGCTCCCCTTTTTATTTCTATTTTCAAACACCCAGGACAAATATTTTAAAATTTTCTCCAATGTATTTTATGTATCAAAATTTTTGTGAACTTCAAAATGATGTTGATTTATTTTCTATTTCAATTAAAGAAATAAAACGCTTAATTGTGGACTGAGTTAATTATCATAAGACGACGTAATTTTTTCTCCTAACGGAGTTTTTTTTTGCGTTTTCTTATGATGGTTAAAAACGTTTATTAAACTATTTTTTGTTTACATATTTTTATGCTATTATTAGTATTTAATATTTTGTTATCATTTTTATGATGTAAATTATACTGTAATTGTAATTATTTTTGTGCCCATCCTGTAATTGGTTTTATACTGTTGGATGGTGTAACCCAAATAAATAAATAAATAAATAAATAAATAAATTACCTTCCTCCATTGCCTGTGATAGTTCAATAATATTCCGAAACCCAACAACATGCACCTACCTTAATCACGTTAAATCCGTTTGAATTAGTATTATGAATAGAGCATAACAACCATTGGTTGTTAGGAGTTGAAACTTGTCTAAGTTTATTATAACGCTTCACTGGTCGCAAAAGCTGCATTCAATAAACACGGGCGCGACAAACAAAATTGGGGTTGTTTGTTGTTGCGACACCTTTAACTACAATCTGCATTGTTTTTTCGACGTTTGATATACAATAAATTAGGAAATTAACAAATTTGAAACATCAGATAAGTTTTAAAAATTAGGACTAACTAAGACTGAATGTAATAAATAATACCATCCCCTAAACCCAAATACGACTACGCCATTGCTCTATTGTGGCAACAAATTTTGAAGCTAAGTCAGCTCAGGTGTAACTACAAGACTTTAATTATTGTCCTATGTATTAACTACGATTTTACTATAACGATTTCAATATTAAATATTTAATGTTACACTGTAATTCAAAATTATTTGTAATTCTGTTTTAATGTCTGTGGATTATGTATATAATTGGTGGTTACTATTAATTAATTACATAATCTAAAGATATAAATAAATTCTAGTACACCAATTGAAATTCAAAATAATTTAGTAGCGAAAAAAATATCCCAATAGAAATATTTTTTTGACAATTTGACAGTATAATCAGAGGATTTCTTTGATAATGACTAACAGATGAACCTAAATGATCAATGTTTTGACAATTTAATAATAATATATAAGGATTGTTTTAACCATGATTGACAATCCACCGTTCTTACAACCGAAATTCATACTATTCAGAGATATACTGATGGTTCCAAAACTATAGAAGAAACTGGAGTAGAAGTGTATAGGCCTAGAACCAGCCAATCTGAAAGTTTTTGGAAAATACTCAAGCATCCTCCAAGCTAAAGTTCACGCCATTGCGAAGTGTACTCAATTTAACATCGAGAGAAAGTATCGTAGAGAAGAGATTATCATCATGTCCAATGGCCAAGCAACCATCAAAGCACTAAGCTCCTATATAATCAACTCAAAAATAGTGCCTAGCTTATTCAATTTTTCTGGGTATCTCCAGACCATTTTTGAGTTGATTACGTATGAGCTTAGTGCTTTAAAGACTGTTAGGCGAGGAAAATACAGTTACTCTCACTTGGGTCCTGGAACATAATAGGACACAGGGTAACAAGATTACAAACGGCCACACAAGAAAACGGACTCAAAACCCTTTGTGGGACCTGAACTGTTCTACGGTATCAGCAGTTAATATAATATTAGGAGAGATTAAAAAAGAATTGGGCATTAAAAGAACCGATAATTGGGGCTAAGACAGGCAAAAATACTTCTGAATCGGAAGAGGTCGAAAACCTGTATCTGCCTGAGCAGGAACAGGCTATATAATGTAACAGGGATCCTTACTAGGTATTGCCGACTCAAAGGACACCTTAGTAAACCAAAAGTAGTAGAAGATAGTTAGTACAGATTCTGACTGAATGTGTAGCACTCCAGAATCCAAGTGCACTATACCTACGAGCATATCAAATAGAAGAAGCCACTTCAAATCCTACACTCACTTGAAGAGTTAGGATTGAAAGGGAGTTCAATTGATATTTGATATTTTAGGTCGCAGTGTATTAACACCCCATTCCCAACATAACATAACATAACCATGACTGACAGATAATGTTTTCACGCCAGAACCAAAATAGCAGTAAACAAGATGAACATCCCGAACAGAAAATTTTAAAATTAGAGTACTGAGAGTAAAAAACCATAAAAAGAAATTAAAACCGTGTGCCCAGATAGACTTAAGACAACAAAACCGAAGGATTGATTTAATATTGACTCTGGATTAATTAATCAATTTTTTAACAATTTGACAACAAAATAAGAAATATTATTTTGACGATAACTGATGAATAATACTGATAAGCAGAAACAAAACCAGAAATAAACAAGATGAGCATCCCAAATAGAAATATTTTGAAATTGTGGATCCTAGAGTCAACAACCATTAAAAAATTTAATCGAGTATTCAAATAGAAATAAAAATATCAATAAATGCGATGAACACAAAGCAGATTTTTTTGGCTATTAAGTTAAAATAGTAAAATTTTGTGATTTTAGTCAATAAAAGCTCAAAAACTAACTAATCATTGAGTTTTGTACTCACTAAACCGCTTGTTCGTTTTTTTTTTAAACCAAGATCAAATTTTACTTTTGAACTGGCAACTAAATATAATATTACAACTTCTATTAAACTAAAATAAACCTCGAATCTATGGTATTACCCAAATTTAAAAAATTATTGGTAATTTTATTGCACAAAGTTAAAATCGGTAATATCTATAATAATTAAAACTAACCCATTTTTGTTTCTGTTAAATAACTTTTAACACACAGAACTAACTCATCTAACCATTAAATATCATGTTTTGGAAGCCTAGTTCTCAATTAGCTAAATTAAGGAGATATTATCCCATTTTATAGTTTGATCCAAAAATCACAATAAAAACTTTAAAATTTATTAAATGTCAAACCCCGAAAACTATGTTTATTGTATTTATCAAACAAAATGATTCAATTTTTTTTTTTAATTCCACTTGTCCTTTTAAATTTTTACCCATAAATTTTGAGTTTTTATATTCCAACCAATTTATTTTCAGCAAAACTACTAAAAAACTGACTTAAAATAAAATCACTCGTCTTGCGGTTTGTTTTCGTGGTTTTTCAAAGTAAATACGTTTCTGTAGAAATTAAAGATGGTAATTTTATTGTACATAATTAAAATCGGTAATATCTATAATAATTCAAACTGACCTGTTTTTGTTCAATAACTTGTAACACACAAAACTAATTCACCTATACACTCAGTTTTTAACCATTAAACATCATTTTTGGAATGTCTAGTTCTAAATTAGCTAAATTAAGCAGATCTTATTCTATTTTATAGTTTGACCCGAAAATCACAATGAAAACTTTAAAATTTAAGAAATGTCAAACTCCTAAAAATATGTTTATTGTATATGATTCAAAAATTTCGAGTTTCTATTTCGGAAAACCACTCAAAAAAAATTACTTAAGATAAATTGACTCATCATCATCGTCTTTTTACTTTCTTCCTTTGTGTCAACATTTTTATATTTTTTTTTTGCATTTTCTTGTCGCACAACCCTGGCGGTAGAGATAAAAAAAATAAGTTTTAAAATGAAACTATTTTCTCCATATTCCCGTGGCAATAGATAACACAGTTGCAACTTTCGTAATACATTTTTCTGCGCTGGCATGAAAAAGTCAATAGATTTTTGAGGATTTATAGACACTTATACATTTCATTTTTCCAAGCCATCTGCTAAGAAATTGTTTTCACCGGTTACAACCGAAGCCCATCAAGATATATACGATTTGAAATTAGTCCAAATACTGTAGAAAGGAAAGAAGAGCATGAAACGGATAAACTGCACTCAAGAGAGCGAATGAAACTAGCGCTGACATTTTTGTTGAGGTCGCCGTTTATATTCTTTTAAATTATTATTAGGAAAAAATTATCATTTCTGTTTTGTAGAATAAGGTCTTTGTTATTTAACACTTATTTCTTATTTTGTTTTCTACAGGTATATTACTAATAATGATATACCTAAAAACATCTATAAAAAAGAAGTGGTTAGTCTGTACCTAATCATAAATTCCATTTCGTTTACCAAGTCCCTTTAGAAAATTCTTAAATGCTTTTTATATTTCCCTACATTATCAATTATTTGTTAGGAATACTAACTTATTTCGTGTTTCATGATTAAAAAGCAACAAGAGTGTAAACGACCCTTCCCCGCAGCTGGAGAAAGAGAAGAGGACAAGATAATATCAAATTATAGTTATTCCGTGAAGCGTATAATCGATATATCCAACTATTCTTTCATGTTCTTGTCGAGTAATGTCTTTAGTCTCCTTAAATCGACTGCCGGAGAACATTTATGTGTTCGCTATCTATCAAGATTTGTCTCGAGTATATTGAAATATTTCAAATTGAAATATTTTGACAAATAATCGGTTATATAAAATTACGAAGACCATTGGAAATTCTAATTTAAAATCTATCAATAACAATAATGGTGTCTGCTAGAATGACTGACAGTTTTAAAATTAAAATTATGACATTCAAATTGTTGATAATTATGTCTTTCCTTAATCCTACTTAAAATCAATTGCAATAACAAGACAATTTTATATATGTTTTTTTTTATTCTGTAACAATAAACCAAGAATTTGGCAAAAAGCGAGTAAAGTTGCTAAACTCACGAGTTTAGTACAATCTTTTTTCTACGTACAACAAATAATTATATCCCTTTAAATATTGGTCTTAATTTTTGTAGGAAGAATCGACGCGAACCGTTGCCGCCAAGAGAGTGTTTTAGCTGTATTGTATAAGCTGTGGTTTAAGGTTATAACGCGATTGGTAAATTTAACATTTTTGATAGTGCTTATTGGGAAAACGATGGTGGAGGAAGTCGTAGAACTTCTCCAGTCTTGGAATATACCGAAAGAAGTAATAAACAACTTTTCAGGTACGCCAATTTATTTATAATTAGTTGGATATTTGTTACGTACCTAGCATAATATAAAAATAAAATAAATACTCATGTAGCTTCAAAATATATACTTTTTCTTAATTTTTGCAGATATCTGTAGACATAATAGACCCGTGTGGTTTTAAAATTTGATCTCAAAACCCTATTAGAAACTTCTCCTTTAGGAAACTCGGTTTTAAATTACTACCTTGCAAATAGTGCATTAGACCAAAAAAGGAGAGGCAGGCTAGTGGATATTGTTATAAAGCATATATTTAATTATAGTCAAATAGTAAGTATTATAACAAAGCTTAAATCAATTTTTTATTTGAAAAAAAAAAAAAACAAAACTGATGTTTAAAGCATATAAACTTTCTGTAGCCTTATAAAAAAAATAAATACATCTTATAATACATATTCCAATACCTATTATATATCAAAAAATGTATAAATATTTTTTTAGTAGGCTGAAGTATGATGACTATAACAAAATTGCAGCAAAAATAGTATCGTTATTTCCTAAAGAAACCATTGGAACCTATTTTGTATCACCCATAAAAAAGTCACAGTCGATTAAAAGTAAACCCATATTTTCAAAAGGAATATTGGTCGACAAATGTCGAAACCTTTTGTATATATCTGAAGAAAGACGAAGAGCTAATAATAAGAGGCCTTTAAGTATTAAAATCAACAACTTACGAGAGGAAAATACAAATACCAAGAAACAAAAACTTGAAGGTAGAGAAAATTGGAATAGTATGTATGGTACTATCGAGCAAAGTGCTTGTTTTATTTTTATAATGCTCTATTATATACGGTTTTGGCCATCGAACATCTTTTCAATACCCATTGACACAAGTGTGTATGAAAACTACTACTTTTTTTTGTTGTAAAAATTGCTAGAGCCTAAGCACCGAGGTGGGATTTATATTAATCCAATGTTGGATGCCAAATAGAAAACTATAGCATCTCCTCTACAAGGCCATCAAGCGGCTACAAATCGAGTATGCTCCTATTATATTATAAGTGTACTTTACCATAAAAATAAATGCTCAACCAGATGTTTATAATATCTAACAGACAATTAGCAAGTGGGATAAATAATAAGTAAAGTTCAATATATACCCAAGTTTAATAATTATAAATAATTTAGCAAATTAATATCAACTAAATCACTTAGTACATTACTAATAGATTCCCCAACTAATAACAATAATCCAGTATCACTGGGAGTAATATTTACAAATAATACTCTTTATTATGTTTAAAATAATTAAATGAGACTAAGGGTAATCGTAAAGATGTAACACATGAGGTGCCTACTGTATTTTAGCAAATAAACAAATAATAGTGTACTATTTATGGACGCTAGGGGTAAAAACAAGTAAAACTCTGTTACTTAATAAAAATATTAACTAGCTATAAGTAATATACCACACAAAGAGCTCTTGGTGATGTATTTCAGGTTTAATAAAATGTACTATAAACTATACACCCCTAAACCTCGTTTACATTAGGTTTATATTTAAATACGTACTAATAACACCTAATAATAAAATAGATTAAATATTATTATAAAAAATAAGATTGCAAAAACTTGCGGTACACTGTGACTTCTTTCCAGCTGCTCTAGTAGACGGTTGATGTCCTACTTCGGCATATAAATCAATCTGCATGTCATAAAGGTTGCTAGCCCGTTACACGATTACTAGCTGATCACAAGGAGTACTAGCTGGTCACAAGATGTGCTAGTCAGTCCGTCACAAGAAGTGTTGGCCCTTCACAAGGACTACTGGCCCGTAACAAGAAGTGTTGGCTTTCGCAAGAATTGACAGTTCGTCCCAAGAACCCACTTTCACAGCTAAAAAGAGGGACCAAACGATGCACCAGATCAAATTTAATAGCTACAGGGGAGACAGGAAGCACCATATAAAATTAAACTACAAATTAGTGAACAGCTTATCCAGAAAGACTACATATATATGTGGGCACAATGAGATTCAACACGTGGTTAAATATATCCTCCTAAGAGCTCCTACAACATGTGGTCACCAAAAAAATACTACCAAATCCACACTGTTGTAACTTAAAACAGAAAGGCTGCTTCGCAATATCCCAAATGGATTGAAACGACTTCCAATAAATTTCGAAACAGTACCTTTCAAACAAAACCCACGTGTGAAATATCAATCTCGAAATTTCCAGCAAGATGGAACAACGTCCCTTGACATCTCCCAAACCAGTTATACCAACATACCTTAGTGACAAATAGGTGTCCCATCAGCGCCTTTTATTACGAAATAAATTCTTGACAGAAAGGGTTAAAATAACCAAACAAACCTCTAAAACCAAATAAATAGCCTAACTAAACTCAAATAGAGGTCCTATCTTCCCCAGACTGATCGTATACCCACAATTAACATCAGGGCGGAAACGCTAGACCGACATCTTGAATACAGGGCAGCCACATGCTCACCCAGAGTGTCACAGGTGAACCCCTAAATCGCTTTCGACGGTGAGGACAAATTCAGTGGATCGCATATCGATCCAAAAGCACAGTGGTTTAAATGCGGGTATAGAAGGACCCATTACATAATTACTGAACACGGATAAAAACTAGCTTATTCCTATTTTTATGAAAAACCGCTATAAGGCCAAATTTAAACGTTACAAAATATAATTTTAGTTTGCTTTAAAACATTTTTATTCGTCCGAATGCTGAATTTTCTGTTTTCACGTATGTTTTGGCTACGAATTTAAAATATGAAAAAATGTGCTTAAACGTTCTTAGGTTAATAATTAAAATATTATGTACCTTTTTGTGTATTAATTTTTCCAATAATTTTTTTTATTAACTTCTTGTTTCTTTAACATAATCGTTGAATTATTTGTCAAACCTCATTTAGATGCACAAAAGGAGAAAACTGTTATAAGGTCATATACAGAGTGGCCTAAAAGTCTGGAAACGGCAGTAGATATACTATACGGGTATCACTATTGGTATAGGGAAATCAATGTGTTAGAGAGAGAGGTACCTATAGGTATGGGAAATCAATGTGTTAGAGAGAGGGGAACGATTCGCGCGGACTTGGTCAGGCATAGTGGGATCCCATGGTTCGTGCCAGGCGCCCCGCACCCCCGCACCCCCGCCCCCGCGACCCCCGCCCCCGCCCTGGAGCATGTGATACCTCGTTGAAAAGGTATTTATGTGTAGATTACGGGAAAAATATTGAAAAAATTCTCCTACCTGAAAAATCAAAGTAAGTGGTTAAATGATTTAGTATTATGATGTCATCCGACGAACAAGGACGCAAACTTGAAGAATTTTGTGAAAATATTCGTAAATTAAATAAACAAATAGCTTTGTACGAAGATAAGAAAATAATTGTAGCGCAACTAGCAAACCTAAGTGTGTGGGATAAAGTATTTCTAAATTACAAGACGCCAGCAGCTCAATATCCACTAAGAAGGATTCGGCCTACAAGATGTTACAAGTAGCAGAATCATTCATCATCCTAACGGCTATTTTTAATAATGTCTTATATACAAATGTCCCCAATAACGTCAAGAATTTGGCAATTTGTATTAATGATGTAAAAAGTGATTGTAATCGAACTGAATGAACTTTGATGGATCATAAAGTAGTAAATGATGGGCAACTTCCAGTATTCTTCAAAGAAATACAGCCAAGACAATTCTACAAGATAAAGCTTATATTTCCTGATAACACGGAGAGCGATTCAAGATGGTACGAGACCGATGAAATCATCCAATATGATACATCAGTTATACTTTTATACATTATACTTTTTGGAATAATTATAATATTGTTAAATATTGTTGTAAAAATTGTAAATCGCAAATGCGAATCTTCTTGCATTAAAATTAATATTTAAAAAGGAAAGGCGTTTCAATAAAACCCAAATCATACGTTAAAGAATTAAAATTTATTTAAAAAACTACCCATTACATAGGTAATATTACATTTATAAGCCATTGGCGTAGACGTTCCACATTTCGTTGGGTGCAAGAAAATTGTCCAGTGGCATGACATGGGTTGATATCAGCTGCAAAGTTTCCAGTTGCACAGGGCGTACCATCATACTTGCAAACGTCAATAATGTTGCGAAAAACGCCTAAAATGTTGCATTTCTTAAGTAAAAATCCTGCTTTCTGTTCTCCTCGAACATAAATGTAGTCTGCAGCAAGCAACAACTTATTCTCAAGTATTTTATTCAACTTGGAATAGTCTACGTTACCCGAAGAGTATTTAATGCCATGTAAATTCTTCTCTAAATACGATGCAGTTTTTTTGTCTTTATTACTTAATGTAGCAAATGGATGTTGATGCTTAATTCTTTGGGTACAAATAAGTCATCAACGATGAAGCCTTGAATGTCGACGAGTGCGATTCTCATGACGTCTCTTTTGAATCTGAGGCTAACGTTTCTTACGAGATGTTTTTAATAACTTCGGTGAGGGGGAAGTACTCCATTAAGCAATCATGAATAATTATACAGTAGGCTTTAGTGTTGCCCGGGAATCCAGTATCGGCTTCGATATCCAATCTCACATCGACAGTAGATGATTTCATAGTTTCCTCTTGCTTTGAACAATCAATAACGAACAAAGCACGATTTTTAAATGCAACATAATCCAAAAGACATTTCTTCACAGTAGAGTTTGCATAACTGACTTGAAAGTCGCTGTAGTTAAAATGAGCCTCAGCAAAGTGACTATTTGCAAAGTCTAACTGCATACGTTCATTGGGATAGTATTCACCATTCAAAGATACTCGAATGCTAGCCGTATTTACATGATCAAACAGGGTCGGATCTGCTTCAACAGCATCACGTTTATCAGTTTGGAAACATACGATAATAAAACGCGGTCTTTCAATTGCGGTGCTGGTTTTAACTGCCCATATTTCTCTTCTCGCACCTGCAGTTATTGTAGGCAATTCGTTAAGGTCCCATTTTCTAAACGGAATTAGTATCGGCTTGTCAGTCTGAATAGATTTTAAAAGTTGTTCTTTTACATCATCATTCGGATAAATATGTTTGATTTTCAATTCGATGCTTTCGATAACAATTTTCGCTGTTGTTCCAGTTTCTCCAACTTTTTCCTTGATAATAACGCAATCGTTATCATTTCTAGCTCGTACAAATCTGAAAGATCTACGTCAATATACCTTACATCACATTTTTCAAACTACAATCGGCGACTTGGTTACTATTGTGCCCCCAAATAAATATTTCTCAGTATCATTTCCTGCTGTTCAAGTATTAGATAATTTTTCAATTAATATGCCCAACAACACTCATATAAATGCTATTTTTCAATCAAATTCAGGTCGGTCCTATGTCTTGTACAATAATAAGTCGTATATAGAGTTTTCTAATGATTTTACTATCATATTAAACAGAGGACGAATAAGAGACGTATTTCCTGGAATACCTGAAGATATTTCTTCCGCATTTCGATGGATCGATGGGCATATTTACTTTTTCCAACAGAGCAGTTACTACAAATTTAGTGAGTTTACAAGAAGAGTTGTTGCGGCAGGAGCATTTCATTGGAATCTATTTGGAGTACCTTGTCCAAACGAAAATATTTTGCAACAATTGAAAACTCTGTTATCTAAAATTATATCTGTGTATAATTAAAAATTATATTTTATTATAAAAATGTGTTGTAGAAATAAAATAATTTTGAGAATTCCACTTTTCTGTATTCAGGTAGGAGAATTTTTTCAATATTTTTCCCGTAATCTACACATAAATACCTTTTCAACGAGGTATCACATGCTCCAGGGCGGGGGCGGGGGTCGCGGGGGCGGGGGTGCGGGGGTGCGGGGCGCCTGGCACGAACCATGCGATCCCACTATGCCTGACCAAGTCCGCGCGAATCGTTCCCCTCTCTCTAACACATTGATTTCCCATACCTATAGGTACCTCTCTCTCTAACACATTGATTTCCCTATACCAATAGTGATACCCGTATAGTATATCTACTAACGGCCAATTATCTCGTAAAATGCTAGTCCTAATGGTACAAAATTTGGGGTACATCTATTTTGGGATACGGAGATTCCAGATTTGATATTTGCAATGTTGCCAGATTTTCCGTTTCTCTTATATTATTAGTCACTTTGGTTTTTCAAATTGATCACCCTATATATTAAGTCATTATTGGAATCTCCTATTTAATATGAGTTTAATTATATGTAAGAATTATGATTTTATGTAGTCTAGAAGGTCTTAAATAAATAAAACAAGTCTGGCAACGCCTAATTGTCTCATAATTTTTTTGATAAAAACTATTTTCAAGTACATTAAAACGTAACAATTAAAATATTACACCATTTTTAACATAATGGTTACTTTATCAAGTGTGCAAAATGTGCTTTATTTGTGAGTTGACAGTAATTGATGATAGAGTGCATTTACCACATTTCTCCATGATTGTTTTATTTATTTAAGACCCTCCAAACTACATAAAATCATAAGTGTTTCATATGGTTAAACTCGTATTAAATAGGAGATTCCAATAATGACTCAATATACAGGGTGATTAATTTAAAAAACCAAAGTTACTAATAATATAAGAGAAACGGAAAATCTGGCAACATTGCAAATATCAAATCTGAAATCTCCGTATCCCCTAATATGTTTACCGCAAATTTTGTACAATTAGGACAAGCAATTTACGAGATAATTGGCCGTTTCCAGACTTTTGGGCCACTCTGTATAATAAAATAACTACAGTTAAGTGCGACTGTTGCAAATTTTTAAAGCTTGGTCTGCTTGGTGGTCCCTAAGTTTATGATCACGTATTATTTGAAAGTGTTTTTCTGGCAAAAAAAAAATCAAATTAACCTTTGTCCAAATAAGCCTATTTTTAAGATAGATGTGTAGAAATATAAATTACATTAGAACTAAATCGTTAAAGGATAAATAAAGAACATAATAAATGAAAGCTCATTTAGGTTAATATGAACTTTTGTCTTGAAATCTAGGAATAACAACTTTAAATATGTGAACATACATTCATTGGGATTACCCTGTAAATCTAGTAAAATCTTAATTCAAGACATCGAGTTGTTTACAATTAAAAAAACTACCAAGTCTAAATAGAGGACACGTAGTATTCAAATTCAAGTAAAAACTTTAGCTTAAATAGAAAATCTATATTATCAAAATTCTCGCAGAAAGAACCGAGTTTACATAAAATTCTCGAAGGAAAAACCGAGTTTACACAAAATTTTCCATATAAGAATCATAACTCCTACAATGAAGTAATCATATTCTAGATATTAGTATTTCAGTTCTAGATAAGAGAATATTATATTGGATTAAACAATTAATATTCTTAATTGAATTTATTTATATTATAAAGTTTCTTCGCAGAAGACTTTTATACCCAAGAGGTTTGTTTTTAATCGAATGCATATTCTTTAATAAAGAAAGTTATTCCTTTGTTTCAAAAAAATATATACAAGCATTTTTTTTTTCGGGAAGAAAATATTTCTTTCGTTATGTACAAATCACAACTGCTCTTAAATCAAATCAAATTGATTTAAATGAAGCAATTTTTTTTGTGTGCATGACTTCGCACGGAGCGGATAGAATTAATCTAAGTTTCTTTTCTAAAAAAATCAACATGTACATTTAATTTAGAATGCTATCAATAAAAATACCTAGATGTTTTATTTGGTTTGCAAGTTAAATAAGAATTTAATTTTGGGCTGTTAACATAAAATTTGGAAGTTATGACTCTAGAGAACTAATAAATGGTACACAGAGAGTTCTTTTGAAATTTATTAATAGTATTCTGTAATCGAACCAATCTGTTATGTTTGATAAATATACCTCAGCCTTTTGTTTTAGTTCAAACCAATTTTCAGCAGTTATAAACTTCCTAACCGGACTCACTAAAATACATATCATTGCAAGATTCAGATGACCTATTACTTCTTTACTTTTTCATTTAATGTACATTTTATAATACAGAATCGACCTAACGTGACGGAAACATAGCAAATTATGATTATAAAAGTTCTATTTATATTGTTAAATAATCTTATCAAACATTTTGTCGTTTCCTTACAAATTTCTGAAGAATCCAATAAAATTCTCACCTCTTGTGGTATTGCTCTTGAAAATAGAACAAATTATAGTACAAAAAGAAAAACATTAAATAACTTGCACTTGTAATGTATGCCAATAGTTTTATTCGTATTATTATAAAACAAAAGCAATATTAGAACTTAAAATCAATATACACTGGTCGCACAAGAGACCCACGAATCCCGCAAAATTCGGGTTAGCATTCAGAATTGGAAAGCCGGATCTAAGTTAAAGCACAGAATCTGATGTGATGCAGAGAGTGAAGTGCCAGTGATGTAACATGATTAATTACTTAGTAAAGTATCTCTTTGGTCTTGATAAAACTGCTTCCGACCTAATTTCCTATGGGCACTACAAAAATAATTTATTAAAAGCAAGTAGCGGAAAGTTTTATATGCGACCATTAATTACGTTTTCCAAGTAAGCAGAAATTTTTCAGGTCATCTCGCTAAATTGTTGGCAGTCTAACAACGAATTGGTAATGAAACATTTTCTTGTGAGTAAACGAAAGGTATACCTAGTCAAGAGTGACTCTAATTTATTATTTCTTTCATTCCTACTACTTTTTAATATAAACTTGTTAAATATTAGTTATATTGTAAGGTTCATTTCTTTAAAACTATTTATTAATTTAATTTTTGTATACATTTATGCGCTAATTTATTTTATAACTAATTTATCTGTACTTAATACTAATTTATATAGACACTAGCAGATACCCGCCCGCTTTGCTGGGCACATCATAAAATTTGATCTTGAAACCTAGTCGTGTGATATGAATAAAAAATTAAAATTAAAAATTAAAATACTGGAAAATTTAAATTTAGCACTTTTCCTACAATTTTTCCATTACGGTCCATTTTAGAAAAATCATGTATAAACAAAAATTATAGAGAACCATATCGCAAAAACTTTTATTTCAACAATTTTCATAAAAATCGGAATTTTGCACATTTTGTCAAATTTCTCGAATACGGACTATTTCAGGAAATTTTGACATAACACAAAAATTATAGATAATATTAGTAGAAATAACTTTTATTTAAACAATTTTTTTCTCCAAACATAAATAAAAGATATATTCAATAAAATATAAAAACGGCCCCCCATAAAGTACCCCCCCAGATGTTCCGACTTTGTCCAAAATCTAATCATTTCACGTCAGGCCGAAATGAAACTTAAGTTTAAAATTTAATGTTTTTTCTTTATCCGTTTTTGAGTTTTCTTCAAATTTCGAAATTTACACATTTTCTCAAATATCTCGAATACGGTCCATTTTAGAGAAATTATGTATAGGATAAAAATTATAGAGAATTATATTACAAACAACTTTTGTTTGAACAATTTTTATAAAAAAATATTTTTTTACATTTTGTCAAATTTCTCGAATACGGACCATTTTAGGAAAATTTTGTATAAAACAAAAATTTTAGATAATAATATAAGAAGTAACTTTTATTTGAAGAAATTTCTTCCCCAAACGTAAATAACAGATATATTCCATTAAATATAAAAATAAGCACCTATAAAGTACCCCCCCATATGTTCCGACACTGACCAAAATCTAATCAGCACATAAGACGTTGGAACAAAGCTTAATTTTAAAATTTGGTGTTTTTCTGTGTATCGGTTCATGAGTTATGCGACCTACAGACACACACACACACACACACACACACACACACACACACACACACACACACACACACACACACACACACACACACACACACACACACACACACACACACACACACACACACACACACACACACACACACACACACACACACACACACACACACACACACACACACACACACACACACACACACACACACACACACACACACACACACACACACACACACACACACACACACACACACACACACACACACACACACACACACACACACACACACACACACACACACACACACACACACACACACACACACACACACACACACACACACACACACACACACACACACACACACACACACACACACACACACACACACACACACACACACACACACACACACACACACACACACACACACACACACACACACACACACACACACACACACACACACACACACACACACACACACACACACACACACACACACACACACACACACACACACACACACACACACACACACACACACACACACACACACACACACACACACACACACACACACACACACACACACACACACACACACACACACACACACACACACACACACACACACACACACACACACACACACACACACACACACACACACACACACACACACACACACACACACACACACACACACA
Source organism: Psylliodes chrysocephalus (assembly GCA_927349885.1). Classification (NCBI taxonomy): domain Eukaryota; kingdom Metazoa; phylum Arthropoda; class Insecta; order Coleoptera; family Chrysomelidae; genus Psylliodes; species Psylliodes chrysocephalus. The sequence goes on along the minus strand of OV651817.1, from coordinate 37,234,989 downwards.
CACACACACACACACACACACACACACACACACACACACACACACACACACACACACACACACACACACACACACACACACACACACACACACACACACACACACACACACACACACACACACACACACACACACACACACACACACACACACACACACACACACACACACACACACACACACACACACACACACACACACACACACACACACACACACACACACACACACACACACACACACACACACACACACACACACACACACACACACACACACACACACACACACACACACACACACACACACACACACACACACACACACACACACACACACACACACACACACACACACACACACACACACACACACACACACACACACACACACACACACACACACACACACACACACACACACACACACACACACACACACACACACACACACACACACACACACACACACACACACACACACACACACACACACACACACACACACACACACACACACACACACACACACACACACACACACACACACACACACACACACACACACACACACACACACACACACACACACACACACACACACACACACACACACACACACACACACACACACACACACACACACACACACACACACACACACACACACACACACACACACACACACACACACACACACACACACACACACACACACACACACACACACACACACACACACACACACAGGAAAGTAAAAATGAGAGTATGTCAATTATATTTCCCAAAACGTTTATTATAAGCGGCGATGTAGTGAAATATGCATTTTAACATAAAGGAATGTCAACACATATATTGGATAAGATAAACGTGGAAGTACCTGGAACTAAAACTACACCAGAGCTTCTTGCTGCCGTAAAGGAGCACATAGAAAGATTTGCAGTTGTAAAATTGCACTATTTCCGCAAATAGACGCAAAAAATACTTGGACAGTAAATTGTCCATATAAAATATATAAAAATAAAAGCCTGTAGGAGAAAAAATAATAATTTGTAACATTTATAACGTATAAGAGAATTTTTGGAAAACATAATCTTTCGGTTTTTAAACCTAAAGAAGACATGTAAAATTTGTAAAAGACATGAAACAGCTGAAAATTTGGTAAAGAACTACGAAATTTATGAAAGTCATATTATAAGGCGCGAAAGACAGACTGCTACCTAGCTGAAAATAATGACAAAGTACGAGCCAATAATAATGCAAGTTTTGTGTCAGCCACTTTCTGTTTGCAGTCAGTATACTTCAAATACCCTTTTTTTGGATAGTGGACATTGTTATATGGAAGCAGATTCCATACGTAGTTCGACTAAACATGCTACGAAATTTGTACAGGTCTACACAATAAATAAAAAGAAAAATAGGGAGCACTACAACGTACGCGAATTGTAGTTTAATGATTTTTATAATATAATAGCACTGTCAGAAATCTTAATCAGGAACAAAACTGAAGATATAGAAGATCATACAATCAATTGGTTACTCATCGAAGGCTTAAATTATTCCAAGGAAAATCCAGGCATAATTGAATAAAAATACATACACGACGGCCCGTACAAGTGTGTCAATGTTTTTGTTAGGGGAAGGTAAAGAGCATTTCCTAAGCGTCTTAAAAGGCTGTACACCAAACCATAAGTGTAAAAAAACAGGATCTTCCAAAATGATGCAGAAATGAATCAATTCCCGTAAAGTTTCATGGATGGTATTAATCACTGCCTACTTTAAAAGATGTGCTAGATCTTCATACTGAACCAGCTGTGGATGATAGCGAAGTTAGGGATATTAGTGACTCCGATGATAAACTTCCAATAAAACACTTATTCCAAAAAATTAAAAAGAGGAAAAAATGTAGGTCCAGACTTTTTTGTAAAAAATTAAAATAAACTCAATGTTTTCTAAAAAAATTCTGTTTTTAGGTACCACTTTTTATTTTAATTTTCTTTATCGACCTGTCTGTAAGCTCGGTCATGCAAGTCATATTCATTCGACTAACATATCACAATACCATAAGTTTCTTCTAATTCGTATTTTAGAACACTAATAATAATTTTTTTTTTTTAATATGCATATTTTATTTTCCTTTTTTCTCCTAAAACGACGCCCATGTTCTTCGGTAAGAAATAATATTAACGATTGAAACGTAACCTCATTTAAAATCACATAAAACACAAGTCTTTTCCTAGTATAAAATAAACCCTACAAATCAAAGTCACTTTTAACACCACCATACTTGAACGAATTTAAGTAAAACCTTAAAAAATTGTCTAAAAATAACTGGAAAAATAAATATAGAGGTAGAGATATTAATCTATTTCTCTCTAATTAAAATCTTTCATGCGATATCAAGGCGACAAAAAAATTGTTTACTGTCCTCTATGTACTACTCTGAGGTTGGATGTTTCTACTTGGCCAAATCTTAGATTAATATTTGGTTTTTTAGATTTTGGGAAAACATATTTTATGTTTTTAAATGTTAACATCCTTTATCTCCGAAACAAAGCAGAAGCAGACTCACGTCTTATTTTTATGTAAGTCATCAACCCATATTTTTTCAAATACCCTGTATGTATAAACTCCATGAAACTATATTAGTATGACATTTTCCTCTACTTAGGTAATTAAATATTTAATAAAGTTTTCGAATAATATCAAGGTCATTCGGAAATCACTTTTCTCGACAACCGGAATGGAAACTAAGTTCAAATATAGGAACGCAAGCTTTGCAAACTAGTCATAACTTGTCTGTGAATACCAGAGCAGAATTCAATTTCCCAATACGAAACTTTTCAAATATCGGCCGACGCTGGTGGTCGGCGGCATTAAAGTATAATTGGACCGAGAAGAGACCAATACGATTCCCGCCGAGTCAATTCCCGTCGGAAGTGTTCGGATGAGCGGCTACAATTCCGCTAATGGAACGAAATTAATTGACTTACATTAGCTCAATCAAAATAAATAAAGTTCCGTTACGGTTGGCTGGTTTTAAGGTGGGCGTTGTCGAGTGATTAGACGCGGAAAAAAATGTTTGAGTATACACCCTGATTCAAAGTGGAATGCACATAAGTTGTTAATTAGTTGTTTTTATTAAATAACAAATGTATTTCTTACAGGCGTCTAGCAAGGGAAATAAAAGCATTTAAAAGTGGTTTTTGAGCTTCTACATATCAGTAACTAATTTCAAGAAAGAAGTGGTGAACATCTCTTTAGTGCAAAAGATACGGAAGATAAATCGATACAGCAGAAAAAAATTAAGGTCAGTCGTATACTGCTTTAAGCGGTGAAGAAGAGAAATAAGCACATTACTAGAAAAATCTGCAAGAATTGTTGCACAATTGCACAATTGTTGAACAAGAAAAAGTGCACACTAATTGTGAAAATTGTGAGGAACAACCATTTTGATACCTACCATAATAATACTCTCCCTAATTCACCCCTTTACGACTGAATTTCAACCCCTGAAGTTGACTGAACGACTTGTGTAGGGGAAGGGACGGCTATTATTATTATTATTTGCCGTGTCGCTCCGGGGCGACTTAAAGATGATTGATGGTGCCATTTGACTTACAGGTGAGGAAAACCTGGAAAACCTCATCCACCATCATCGAGACGGTAATGTATGGCGAATTTTTTTAATCTGCTTGTCATATCAACAGAAATGAAATTTCTATTAATACGCCACACATCAAATCCTAAACCGAACCATGCAATTTAATTAAAAATCCACATGGTCCGGTTTGGGATTCGAAACCAAGCAGTCTCAGACTCATAAACTTGCCTATAAATGAGTATAGCGCGATAGATCGCTACACCACCGTCCCGATATGTTTTAATGAATTACACGATTAAATGATTTTGTATTCTGATCAATTATTTACTTTTGTTAAGTTATTCTTTTATAGCTTTAAAGAAAACCAGCAATATGTCGCTCTATTTTGTTGCCTTATTATAAGCTAATCAGGACCACACAGCGCAATTTTAAACAAAATAACAAACCAACTTTATTTCATAAACCTTCTGTGCCGTGTTGGTCCCTTCCCGTAGTAAAATGCATATAAATACAAACCAACGGCTCGTCAGCTATCAAAAACTCTGTTGGTCCAAAGTGGCTGAGTAAAGCAACATCTGTGTTGGTCCCATGGGACCTGCACGGCAGTCAACGTGTTAATTACAAGTATTAAAACTAAAATCCTTAAAGAGGAGGTGTAGGTGAGCACACGGCACCAATCTCCCATGCGTTAGGCCTGTGTTCAAATCTGGACAGAGAACCTAATTAAATTTATTCTTTCATTTTTGTTTTTTTTTATGCTTATTTTATTTTATAAATTAGTAAAAGTCATAAATTATTTTAAAATTAGTTATTTTATCTCAATAACCTAAAATATATTTTTTTTAATTTGTAGATTTTTGTTAGTTGGTCGTAGAAAAAATATACTATACAACTCTAGTAGATTGTTCATATATACTATTTTAGGCACTGATAACGATTGTTGTTTGCTGAAGAAGACCCTTAATAATTGAAACTACGTCATAATCGTAAGGATGGACGACTTAGATACTAAATGTTATTTAGACTGCTCTATATTTGCAAGAAAGAATTTAAGTTGTGGAAGGTTCCATCAGGATTTGGAGTAAGATAACTTTGGATACGTGAAATGAGCTGAAATTAATTCTAAATGTGTCGATGATAGCAATTTATTATCACATAGTAGCAGCTGAGGAAAACGTTACAGTCACCAATTTCCGTAATCGAATGCACTTCTAATTCTTCTCTTATCCACTTTAGTTCTGTTTTATAAAAAAAAAACACGAAAATATTATCCAAGCTATCCGATAAGGGCCCTTGAGCTGTTCAAAAAGAAAAAAATCCGTTAAAAATAATTCAGGAATTCTTTCTCCAATAGTCAAACAAATCGAAATAAAGTAATTTAAACTGAAACGTAATTCGAATTCTATTTCAATTACATTTCGTATTAGATCGACGAACAACTTCGAAATCGCGTAGATGGACTCATTTTCGCCAAATCAAGGAGGAAAGCGGAGAATATCTCGGCTTAGGGGATTTATATATTATATGAGCTCGATTTCCTTCCTAGTAGCATTTTCAAAGAGTGAAATTTTTAACATGCAGATGAAGTATATAAACGGTAAATGGTTGGATTCCGGAGCTAGACAATTTAATACTATGTTATTTAGATTGTATTAAAGGTTACATATTTACGTTATAAAGGCGGAAACTAACTCGTTACAGTATGACTTGGATCGTACCCAGCTAGCACATAACGTTGCCAAGCCTTTCGGCGATGTTGTTTTAAGGGAACGTAATAACATTATCATATAACGTAATTGCAACGTACATGAGAAGTTGTTGAGAGAAATCAAAACCTCGCGAAACATCTATTTGTTACTTACGTATTTAACCTGCCTGTTATGATAACACAACGTAATAAAGTAACTTGCTAAAAAAGTATCCACGAGATGTACTATATACATCATTTTGTTTTGGAACGTACCCATTCATTTGTTATAACCAACAAAACATAAAAAAATGTCACTTGTCACATTTTCTTGTATTTATTTGAGATTTTAAAGAAATTGTAAACTATACCTTTGAATAAGTTTGGTAAGTTCTTTTCTTCTTTTCAATAAAATAGAAACATATTTTCTAATTTATTGTCTGTTCTTTTAGATTGCAATATTAAATGACTGCCTATATTTTACACGATAATAGGGATCTTATTGATGTCTCAATACTATAGAAGTATCGATATTAAACAATGAAAGTATCCATATTTAGGCACTGATACTGAATTACCAATACTATCGCGATATCCATACTTAGAAGCAAGTATCGTATCGCTATGTGTGTGGTCAGGAATAATAAGGTTTGTTCAAATATTTTAGTTTTTGCATGTAGTGAAACTTGGTAATATGATTAAGCCTTACCACTGTTTTTTTGTTATTTAATTATAAGTTAAATTGCCAGTTATTGACACTATAACTTGTACCAGGTAGAGTACCAGTAGAGAAAGAAAAGGTGTTAACTACAGAATATACTTTACTGATGCACACTTGTTTTTAGTTAAGTTCCCCACTCCGTCCTGTTGAATAGGGGTTGTCAGCCGTTTAAAAAAAATCTTTTACTTGTTCAATACTTTGATACTTATAAATATCGATATCTTTAACATAATATCGAACAGTATCGATGCCTGTACCACAAAGTATTTCACATGATACCAGTATCAATACCTTTGACTGATACTCTTAGCCTCACTCCTATACTACTATAAAACTACAAAAACAAAGAAGTCATATACTGCCATCCTAGACAGAGAGGTCCTATCTGAAAATTTGTTGTTTTGAAATAATCGAGTTTTTAACTATTTTTAGCAAATATATTTATTATCTTTTAAAACTTTTTTGTGTAACTTTTTAACATTTTAGTAACTTTGATGCAAATAAGACATTCCATTTCAGTATTAAGAAAGATGAAATGTAGACAAATGCACATAAATAAAAAAACTGATAATTTTGCAGATAAAACCTTTCTTGCTAGGACGGCAGTTAGAAGTGCTCATGTAGTTCACTAAAGATAAATAGCATTTAAATTTGTTACATTTCAGTAAATTAAGTATTACCATTACTGGACAGTAGTGACGTTTTGGTGGATAAATACAGCATTTCACTGGACATATACCTATGCCATTTTGCTGTACGTTTGCTGCACGATACCAATTGCTGGACAAACTTTAAAAATGCTTTACAATACAGCAAAATTGCTGTAAGTATGGTCGCCCTAGTGTAATAATATTTTAATCACTAAAAATAAATTTTAAAAATATTGTGTTGTAAGTTTTATTTGTGGTGGATTATAATTCTAGTAAAAATGTCAGGAAATTTAGAAGCTAAAGTTAATAATAGAGAATTGGTTGAAGAAGAATATATAACATCTGAAATTATTTCTTTTTCTTTCATAGCAGAATATCATGCTAAAACATTCTTCTGTATAAGTTGAACATCCATTATTAAGTATCAAATTTTTAAAAATCAAAATAAAGGTTATTATTTATTTAGGAAAACAAAGTAAGTAAAAATCAACTAAAAATAGGTGCAACGATTTAAACGAGCATATTTTTCATTTTCTTTATACATATTATTTTCTTTAATAATAAACAAGTAAATTTATTATCTACAAGGTTATTTTTAAGAAGAAACTATATAATTAAGTTCACATTATTTATTTATCTATCTATTTGTTTACAGTACGCTACAGATACATAAAGTTCTAAATGGTACATTTAAAATATCAATTAAAATAAAATAAAAAAGAAATTAATAAAATTGTCATAATATAAAATTGAAGTCAATATAGTATAATGAAAGTCGACGCTTGAAAAAAAAACCTACTAAAATATCATAATTTGAAAAATAATTATTGTAATTGGACATCAGTCGGTCTACAAATAAATTCTGTCCACAGTTAGTTCTATGAGTATTTACATAAAATAGTTTAATCTGCCTAGTAAGTCTGGCAGGAACAAGCAATCTAATAAAATGAGGAACAAGTGTAAATTAAAAATTTAAAAAAAACCGACTTCAAAAACGTGCAGATGCCATCACAACATCTTAACCAAATTTATATGGGATCACCCCTGAGGTACCCCCTTTCTAACAAAAAAAGAATCATATAAATCGAACAAGGTAGTAAAGCATTATCGCTAAACATACATAAAAAATGAAGAGTTTGAGGATTTTCTCATGGACCCAATTTTTAGATTTTGACCAAATTTATATGGGACCACCCCTGAAGTAGCCCCTTTCTAACAAAAAAAGAATTATTGAAATCGGACACCGTGTTAAAGAATTATCGCTGAACATACATAAAAAAAAAAAAAAAAAAAAAAATATCGCGACGAATTGATAACCTCCTCCTTTTTTGAAGTCGGTTAATAAACGATAGGCCCCTGTCAAAAATATCACAAAATCATTTATAGTTCAGAACCTACAGTGACATAATCATGCATAATGATATTAGCTGTTTTATTAAACCTTATAACTTTACATTTATCAATATTCAGTTTAATCAAGTTATATCGTGTTAAAACTATAATTAGTACCAGTTGTAGGCAAATATATTACTTTAGCATCGTACAACTGCCATCAGTGCCATCTTAATAAAAATCTAGTGACCTTTGAAATATACCTTATATAAATACACTTTTTTTTATTACTTTTGTACAATCGTTCACCATTTTAGCTACTAGTGAACCTTTGCAATATAGGTACCTTATTATACTCTTTCGTGCAAGCGTTCAATGTTTTTGATTCTAGTGAACTTTGAGATATTCCTTATATATACCCTCTATACCTACTTTTGTCCAATTTTTCAGTGTTTTGTAGCTACCTTATGGTATCACACATGTGTAATTGCATTACCTGTATTATTACCTACCTCTACTTGTATGATATTGGTTTCAATAGCTTTTTAATAATAAATTTATAAAAAAATTTTATTTTGTTTTCTTCAGATTTTACTATATCCTTAATATACTATTTTGAATACAGTGTATCCAAGGATGGACATAACTATACTTGTAAAGATATTTATTTTAAATTTTTCAAAAGAGGTATTTTTCATAATTTCTCAACGTTAATCGTATTTATTTAACAAGCAAAAGAAATTATGAAGAAGTACTTTAAAATTTAAAATAAATATTTTTACAAGTATTGTTAAATCCATCCGTGGACACACTGTATAATGCTGTAGAAGGAATTCACATTATAACATCTATAGAAAGTTTCAGAGCAACTTTCGGGGTAAGTACCGTAAAAGTGCTAGTGTGATGTTTTCCGAACTTCACTTTATAACTTCTACGAGATGTGCTATAAAAGTCTTGCCGTTGCGGACATTCGGTAGTTGCAGGGATAATAGGGTTACATTTACAGTACATTGCATGCGAGCTTAAAAAGCCTAAAATTGCAGGTTATTAACGTATATGGGATATTTTTGTGCTAGCTGGGTAGATTCACAGACCACTGATTGCAGTCTTTCTTTAGTTTATTATTTGGTATTATTTATAAAAATTTTATTTAACTGACCAAAGAAAAGTACTTTGCTGCGATATTATTTAATTAGATTATGACTATAAAAAGCCAGAGAGTGACATAGGTTCTTAAAGAACATAATAATATAATGCCAGTAAGTGACCAAAAATTATTTAGTATAAGGTAATTGAATAGATAAGTAATGGTATGTGAGCCATTTCATTATTCAGTCATGCTCTAATCATCCAAGTCCCTCTCTGTCTTATTTGGCCTTTGAGGCTCAACTTGTCCGATTATTATACATAATTAAACTCTTTAAGACCAAACATATGTGACGACTATGGCGGAGGTGCTTTCAATGATGTTCGAGAAAGAACGGGATAATGTTTCTAGTGTATTGGAGAGAATAAGTGAACTTTCTAGCTCATTCGCCAATTTTTTAAATTTGTTTATAAATATTGGTGGAGGACCAAGCGTGAATCAGTTATTATATGGACAGTGAAGATAAATAACAGTTTAGAGACATTCGAAATATATATAAATTAGAATAGTGTTATAAAGTAAATAAGTGTTTAAATAAATTATTGATAAATAAACTGTTGTTTTAAAGTAAACAAACATCACAGTAATATATCAGAAACTTCAAAATATTGATTTTAACTATTTAATATGTGTTAATATACTTGGGTTTAACAATAAAAGTAAGTATTGTTTTTATAATGTCAAAAGTGATCAATGTTACCAGAATTACCACTTTTTTTCATCGGTATACTTTTTATTTTTGAAATTGATGGTAAGTAATAAAGAAAAATTAAGAAAATTTACAAATTGTTTGAGGATATATGTAAAAAATGATTTTTAAAAGTTTAGAAAAATAAATAAAGTTTACACAAAGAAAAAGCTAAACATATTATTTTAAAACATTAAAGCAGGGTAGACAATGTGAAGTAAAATAGACAAGGTGAAGCAAAGTAAACAAGTTGTAACACACAAAGAGAGTGAGGAGAGAAACAAAGTAAGGAGAAAAGCAGGTTTAGCAGATAAGCAAAGAAAAAAGAAAAAGTATAGAAGAATATTATAAATGAGATAGCAAAAAAGAACGGTGCAGTACCGAAAAAGAAAATCATTTGAAATATAAAAATTTAGATGAACTAATATTTTTCTTATTTTTTTTTGTAATAAAATTAAAATGTGAATCCATCAAACATTTAGCGGAGACCTGAAATTAAAAAGGTTGGATAAAAAGTTGTTGATAATACAAGTTCACGGTTCGTAGACATTACGGTGGGCTCATCTCCGTTTCCAACGATCGAAGTGACGCCACCGAATGAAGAAGCTAGTTGACAGAAAATATTTTACTTAGGTTCGTACATTAGTTTTTTAAAAAAATAAATAGTTCATTGTTATTCAGTGGTGTTTATGTTTTAATTTTTGGACTATTCTCTAAAGTTAGGGTTTTTATATTATCGGTAGTTTTAATTTTTTAAAAAACGAGCTACAAAATAGGAAGGAAACATCATGTTATCATTTCCATAAAATTTCAAATCCGTTTTTATATAGATTATAAGGAGAAATATTATTTTGTCAATGATTTAAAAAAAAAATAATTTTTTCAAAAATACTATTGTAGGTATTACATGACTTTTTTAACTCGTTTGTTAAACTTTATATAGCACTTCCTTTATGGAAATAGTCAAGGTTTGCCTGATGATGAACTAATAGCTTCGAAACCGGTCGCCAATTAAAATTGACTTGTGAGAAATAAAGGAACTATTCTTTAACCCCTTATACTTGATGAAAATCATTGTTTGCACGACGCCACCCGAATTGCTCCGATTTTGTCATTAAACGCTCACCTCCGCTTGAGTTCAATCTAATGATGTTTTTTGATTTATTTGTTGGTGCTTTAGCAATTTAAAGTGTTCTAGTTGTTTAATTTTAAGTTCAAAATGATACGATGTATCTTGAAAAATTGTATATACATATAATACAAGTACCAATCTTATGAAAGATAAAAAAATATATTCGTTTTCAGTGGTAAATGTTTATTAACGTTTTGACATAAAGCGCCATGATCCTTTGGGATGAATACTTCAGATCCGCTATAAGGAGTTTCAATAAATATTAAGCATCAAATACATATTTCAGAAAACAGATTTCATATTACTTACATACATTTACAAAAGGATAAAATTTTGAACATTTAATTTAAATAAGAAGTAAATAGGCATTGCTGCTAACAAAATTTTGTTTTTAAAAAGTAGTTTCATTAGAATATTTACTAAAGGTGGTTTTTAGCCCTTTTTGGTAGATAAATAAGAAGTAAAGAAGCATAGTTGCTAGCTACATTTTATTTTTATTAGATATTTTTATAGGAATATTAGATGAAATACAGGATGATCTACTTAAAATTTCAAGGTTCATCTTATTTACGGTCAAATCGAAAATAAAATTTGAATCTTAAGTCTTAAAACAAAGTAAAACGCACAATATGATCTAGTATAAGCAAAAAAATACTAAAGTAACGGGAGTTAGTCACATTGTTAATAAAATGTTACATTATAAACTCCTAAACAACTGGAACAAAATTTTCGTTCACTAAAAAAATCCAAATTCTAGCAATATTTATTATTTATTATACAATCGAATGCGGTTTCAAAGATAACGGGATCAAAAAATTTCTCAATTTTGGAGCTAAATGCTCGGATAAAAGCAAGCGAGCGATAGGGGTTACAAAAATATTTAATTTATCGATTATTCTGATATCTTTTATGAAAATCGATTTATCCGTTATATTTAATAAATTATTTTTGTTTTTTTAAGATAATGTAATAATCGATTTTAAAGGAAATACAAAAAGAAGTAGATTTATTCAAAATAATCGATTTTTAGGAAAAATCGATTTTTCGTTTAATCGATTTTTTAAATTAATCGATGATTTTCGATTAATCGATTATTTTTTATTTTTCAAAGGTATTATGTGAAAATAATCTATTGATCGGTTACTTTTTAGAATTATCGATTTATCGGTTAATCAGATTTTTAATAATCGATTATTTTTGATTTATCGAATATTTTCGATTTTTTAAAGATAATAGAATAATAATCAATTTTAAAGAAAATATGAAAAGGATTATTAGAAAATAATCGATAATTCGGTTATTTTTTTGAAAAATAGATTTATCGTAGAATCGTTTCTTAATTAATTGTTATTTTCGATTAAGCGATTATTTTAAAGGAAATACAATAAAAATAAATTATTGATAATAATTGATTGATCGAAAATAATCGATTATTTAAAATAATCGTTAATTCCGTTTTTTTTTTTGAAAAATCGATTTATCAGTTAATCGACTTTTTAATTGATCGATTATTTTTGAATAATCGATTATTTTAGATTTTTCAAAGAATATTTGAATAATCTGTTTCAATGGACGAAAAAAATGGATTATTTGAAAATAATCGATTATTTAAAATAAACGATAATTCTTTTATTATTTTTTGTAAACGCTGATTTATCGGTTAATTGACTTTTTAATTAATCGATTTATTTTTTATTTTTCAAAGATAATCAAGTAGACTATTTTAAAGGAAATACGATAAAAAATAGATTGTTTGAAAATAATCGATTGATCGAAAATAATCGATCGATCGAAAATAATCGATTATTTTTAATGATCGAGAATTTATTTCGATAATCACCCACCCCTTGCGACCAAATGACTTTTAATAGGCTTAAATTTTAAAATTTTATTTGGTTTCAGATATATTAATTAATATTCCTAAAGAAAGAAGCTTTATTATACGTTTTTCTGAGGTTATAATATTATGTAATAGCCGTCGAAAAAATATAATGTTCAACTCACAAGGTTTGATTTGCAGTATTCGCCTGCGCACATGCTTTTTTATAATACTCATAGAAAATGAGTACCATTTCTTGCTCTATTAACAATATTCTATTTCAACATTTGACTGTAATTTCTTGCTGAAAAGTCCATTGTAAATTAACGCTAACGAAATATTCTATAAAAGGTCTTCTCTTTACATAAAATGTGGCATCTGTTTGATATTAAAAAATCACGTTAATTTTATTTCATAATACAAAATTCCATTAAAGATATATTTTAAATAAATCTAGTAGTTCATTATGATGCTAAATAAACAAAGTCCGGTCTCTGTCACAGAGTTCGGTTCTCTGCCCAGTTCCCCCACTCCGATAACCTTTGTTTAGAAATTGGCAGGTTAAACACCGGTGTATGTTATATCTCTGGTCTCTTTTAACTAAGAACAGAACCAAGATCTTTGCTCTTTACTAAAAGAACATACGTTATTGAAAAAATGGTTTGCTTTAGGATTTTTTTTTTTAAAAATAAATTATAAATAATTTTAATGAAGAAAAAAAAAAGCCTTCAGAAAAAACATACAATGTATATTTATATTTAAAATAAAAAATACATTTTATCAGTTCCTAGTTATTTTATGTATGAAAAGTATAATGTAAGAACCCAGTTTTAATATATTCTCGTCCGAATGCCATCTATAAAATCCTCTTCCTTAAAATGAATACTGCATATTTTTACAGTTTTAACATTGATCTCATATGTTCTAAAACTTTTCAACCATATTTGTTTGTAAATGGTCGCTTTTTTGGAATGAGAAAAATGATATTTTTTCCTTTGATTATTTTTGTTTGTAAAAACTGTGTTTGAAAACAGCAACACTACAGCTCACTCCAGACATGCTAAAATTTTAAATTAGTTTAGGGTATAACCAAAATGTGATCTGAGTTCGGCTTCTTACCCAAAATGTTAAAAATAAACCATTCATCCAATAATATTCGTCTTTGTTATTTTAATAAAAATTAATTCACTGGAAATTTTATGAAAATCATTTTTTCTTGCTGTTTTGTAGCACCCGATATTAAAAAAAAAAAAATTAAAACTGGAAAATAGTCCAAAAATTAAAATATAAACACTACTAAATATTATTAAAATATTAGATTTTTTAAAACTCTTGTTTAAACCGTAGCCAAATATTTTCTGTCGCCTCGATTTTTTACTCTATGACGTCACATCTCTATTCCTAGCAGCCTGATGAGAACATCGTTTAGTCGACTATCCGTGAGGTAAGTTATTCTTTGGTTGTTTTCTAAATTATTGACAGTATAAATATATGTGAAGGAACCCTACGAATATGAGATTTGAGATTGGTTAAAAATTTTTTTCTGCTAGTTTACAGGATGATTAAAAACTAATTATAAATTTTTATATCAATTTATAACCCTTTGTAACAGTGTAAGGATAACATGATTTAATTTACTTGTAGTTAATTTTAATTATGCTCTTGCTGAATAAATTATTTTGCAAAACAAACGATAGTGCTTATACATATACAGGTGAAAAATTGAAGCAAATAGCAGACTGAAATGGAAAGGTCTTGCTTAGTACGATATATGTTGGTAATAGCGTCTAGATAACAAGAAGGTTACGGTTATTACTCAAGCACTGGTGTGTAGGACAAGGTATCTACCGAGGGAGGTGGCTCTGCGGTAACGCATCTGCCTCGCACTCGGAAGGTTGTGGGATCGAGCCCCATGGTCGCCTGCCTGCTTTTAGTTCTAAAGGGGTTTTCTTATATTAATAGCCAATACTGGGCCAGTAACATCCTCTCAGATACCAATAACTATTTCTTCAACCCTTATGTCGTCAGACCCGATCCCTGATCCCTCCATTACCTGTATTTACTGGCAACAGATAACAGGGCACAGAATCAGTAAGCTCATGCTAAGAGGACCAAACCCACGCATGGCTACTGAGGCACTACAACTCGCAAGGCCTCAGATATCCACCATTGTGGGATTACTAACAAGGTACTGCTTGCTGAAACACTTTCATGTGATGGGATTATACAATGATCCTACTACGTGTAGACTCTGCATGGAAAAGGAAGAAACCTCATGCCATGTAATCTTGGAATACAAAGCTCTTACTGGGTGACGTTTCATCCTTTTCGGCCTAGAACCAGAAAGAACGCCCTAGTAACACAGGACTATGCCATACCTAGGACCTGAATATGGGGAAAGCAGAGAAATACAATAGACCCAAGAGATCGAAGTATTCTGGGCCAAACCTAACCCTACCTGCTTATAACCGACAAAGATAAAGATTAAAGAGTGTACTTGGACGAGTCATATTTATGTTTTATTAATACAATATTCCAGATATAGACAACATAAGAACCGCCACATTTGTAAATGATACGATTGGTAACAGAAAGAAATGTTAAAAGAAGCTAAACAATGGTTACACAGAGCCCCTAAATTCAACGCATAGACTAGAAAGTTGAGAATTAAACTTAAACGAAAATCATTAAATATAAATAAAATGAAAATGAAAAATCTAAATAAAAATAGCAATCAATGCATAACTTAAATAAATAGATTAGCGGTAGTTAACATAATATAAAAGCAGCCAAATATCTAGGAATAAATTTAGATGCGAAGCTTGAATGAAAATAAGGAAAGAATTGGCTCGTAAGCAGCAAATCACGAATAGCAATACGCAACAAACTGCTTATTTTCAAGCAGATTCTAAGGCTATGCCAGATTAACCAACATAGCACCGAATAAATATTTCCAGAACAAAGTAATTTCAGAGCAAAGTAACTTTAGAACATCATGGATGCTCCATTGTATATCCCAAACATAAATCTAAGCAGAACCTTCAACAATTAAGGTACAATTTGGGGACATGAGACCAATGCAGCGACAGGCAATAAGGCAGCAAATACTGCAGTGTTAAAAATCTTTTGCATTGGTCACGCTGTCCCAAATATGCTTTATTTAATTACATGTGATCAGACGTAAAGGGCCCGTTTTCGATCAAATTACACGGTTGCTTGCCACTGTCTCCTGTCTCGGTCTCGCGTTACCAAATAGTACCTTTAAGGAAGAAATTAGTAGATTTACATAGAAGCAAGTTGCGAGGCTACACAATCATGTTAACACTGAATTCTTTAGCGACTGAAACATCAAAATATAAAAACAAGACTGAATAGGATGAAACATTTAGACCAAGTGAAATAAAAGACAGTGTATTAAGTAGAGTACAATGATCTGGTTAGGGAAGTAGTTATTATGGTTTACAATAGTACTAATTGATAATAAAGATACTAGGTAATATTTAATAGCCTTCATAATAAGAAATTAATAAGCTATACATCATCAAAAGAAGAATAAATATGCCCTAATCTTAATTCAATTTAAATTATAATTTGAAATCAACTAGTTAATTTAACTAGCTAATCTATTAAAGTAAGGATTGTCATTTTTAGATATATAAATGGAGATGTACTTGTTGGTCCATTTTTTCTTGCTGGAAATTTGACTTGGCTTGTTTAAAAATGCTACTAATCCAGCTTTTACTGTTATTATTGTGTGTGATTATTTAAATGAATTTTTAAAACGTAGTAGCTGTGAATAGGAAATCAGAAGTACTTTTCAATGAGTTATCACTCAATCCTTATTTTAAATAGAAAGGTTTTGTGAAATGACATCTACACTTAGAAGGATATAGTTTGGGCAATAATTTTAGTATCAAAAGTTGTCTCCTGAACAAGCAATATTGAGGTGTTTCAGGTTTTTTTCGACAAAAGCTTTTCCGGGCATTTATGCCTGTTGGCACGTTGGTACGTTTTCCATTGGCTACCCTGTATATAACTTTGCTTTAGGCAATCTGAATAAAAACAATCAAATACGAGATATAAATGTCATTGATACGACGTTGCCACTTTATCCTGTTTGTTGATCACGTCTTCTTGCTACTTATAGGTAATTAAGCGCCATTTTGTGTGAAGGAAAACACATTCAATTAAGAAATGGGGTAGATAATGTGTTTCGGATACGGGTAAACAGAGATCGAACAAAAGTCGACAACTACAATATAATACCTTTCCTTTGCACAATGAGGCGAAAGAGCTAAATAGCCGGCCCAAGGTAGATGTTAAAATTGGTAGTTACTTAGGATGTGTTTCTGTACAGGTCGAAGATGCCTTAATAAGTGATGATTGATGATCTATAGGCGATGGTTAAGTATATGTCAATCAATGTAATACAAATGTACAGATTTAAATGAGAGTGTGCATACCAAAGATTAGTACACCCTCGCATTTACATCTTGATATTTTAAACCCGATTGGCTTTCCGAATTATTTCTGGTGCGATGGTACCGATAGCATATTTACACATCCTCCTATATGACGGCACCGGAGTGCTGAAATCTGCAAGAACGCTACAAAAGCTCATTGATTTAGGCACCAATGCATGAGGCCTCTCTTATTGCTGGAATCACTAAGCAAGCTTATCTGTATTCTATGAAACAATGGCTGTACTTAAACTGTCGTTAAACGGTCGTGTACTAAAATGCCGTTAACAGACATGATGTCATTCCAATGACGCATTTAAAGTGTTTTGGGATTAAAAAAAAAAGAAAATATACAAAAAGAAAACGAAGCAACGACTTCTCGTAGGGTGGCGGCTTCGCCACCACCAAAAAATTTTAACCCATACCTGGCTACGCCTACCGGCATAGACGCTAACGGCCTGGACACAGCTAAAATTGAAAAGTTAAAGTCTCACATAACATAAAATTTGTATGGGTGTCTAAATCAATAAGCTTTTGTAGCGTACTTGTAGGCTACAAAAGTGAACAGGTTTCAGCACTCCGGCGCCGTCATATAGGAGGATGTGTAAATATGCGTACCGGTAGCACACATCTTAAAACATAACGTATAGTATTAAACAATGTCAATTATTATCAAGGGACATCCTAAATGGAAGAAAAATTGGATTCTATTTAAAGATTCTCCAAAAAACTCACTATATTATGACCCAATACAATTGAAAAATTGAGTCGCTCATTACGATGCTTTTTGACAACACGAATATAGTATTAAGAATATTATAACCTAACTCTGTATCGAACTACAGTAGTCCAATGCATTATCTTTCTTTGTCTCACTGAGATGACATATATAAACTAGGTGAACTACATTGGCAGCAATTCGAAAATAGTCGAGGCACCGAACATAAACAAAGACAAGAAAGGTTACTCTAAGCTCCTCCCCTTATGTTGCCTTTCTCGCTCTTTTTTTGATGCTACTTTTCCTTGAATAACTTTGGCCAATTTTAGAGTTTATTCAATTTATGCAAAAAAAATCAATGCATTTTGTAAAGAAAGTATAACATTTTACACAGTTGTGTTTGAAAGAGAACGTTTGAGTCATGTGGTAAAATTATTGTATATTTTGGTATTATCGTACATTGTACAGAATACCAAAACTATTATCATTATCGTACACCTGGCAACATTGCTTAAAGCATCTATCATAACTCATCGAGAAAGATATCTTCGGCATATACACCAATAATCTATCATCACTTATCGGTCATCGATCATAAATCATCGGTCATCAAGGCATCTTTGGCATGTACACAACCCTGGGCACATTGACTAATTTTCATGTGTTAACTAGGTATTTCCAATTCTTAGCTTAGTAATAATGGTGTGTTTAAGTCTGTGGGATCTTATATGTTTCCAGGGTTTTATGTGAGATATCTCTTTTTTTTTAACTTTGCAATGGATTGTTGCCAATCGTTTTATCACACACTTAAAACTTTTTCTTTCAGATTAAATTTTAAATTTCACGTCTACTATTGTCGCACTGTCACTGATCACTGCGTCACCGACAAACTTGTTAGCCGCTTCATTTCCAAGACGTCCAATATGTGATGAAGTCCAACATGGGATGAAATCCACAGAACTCTTATATCGACTTTGGTGCTTTAGAGTCGGCGCAGCTGGGCCTTAATGAAAAAGTTGAAGGTGAATGGTGAATACATACTAAATTTTAACAAGAGAACTTAGTGAATCAGTAATTATGAGTGATTTATTGTGATATGATGTATTATTGTAGTAGTGTTTGATATAAAGCGTAAATTTCTTTTGTGAACGCGCTACTTAGCAAAAATAGTTTATATTGGAGCCAATATTTTGAGTAATAACACATGATCTGACGCCAATGTCTGTTTTGGAAGCATCGCTTTGGATTAGCCATAAATAAATGGTGTTTATATGTGGGGATAGGATTTATGGAAAATTGATTTCAAGGTAATTATAATAGTAAAACTACATGATAAGGTGCTGATATGGTAAATTTTGATGTATATACTCGTATTTTATAATTGAACAATATTGATATAATACATTTTGTTCTAATAAATTTAATAGTCAAAATCTCTATACTTCTATAAATCTGCTAATATCAGGGTCTCATTTCTTATTCCTATTGTATAGTTGTTATTTTTATCTATAATTTCTCGTCCGTTGTATATTCTTTATTTTTAAGAGTTGCTCACTTATTTTAATGATATTCTCATTTTTTTTAATATTCTCTTAATTTTTTATTCGTTAAGATTTAAAAAGTATATTATCATTTTATTATTAATATTATTAATATTATTAATATTATTAATATTATTAATATTATTAATATTATTAATATTATTAATATTATTAATATTATTAATATTATTAATATTATTAATATTATTATTGTTATTATTATTATTATTATTATTATTATTATTATTATTATTATTATTATTATTATTATTATTATTATTATTATTATTTTCCTCAAATTAAATTTTCTTTTGCCAAAGTACCTTATTGTATTGGAATTTAATAACTTTATTATTTTCTATAATTTTCGTTCGATAATAAATGAAAGATTATTTACTCCAGCCATCTACTAACGAACTGTTCAACTCAACTTAAATATTTCTTATTTTATCTATTTATAATAAGATATAACTTCTATTTTATAAATAAGAAAATAAAATAAGTAAAACGCGAAGCCATATGCCACAAATAAGAAAATTGTCAATTTAGTTCAATGGATTTTAGGTAACGTATAGTTTACAAAATGGTTATAAACTACCTGAAATTCTTTGGCCTAACAATGGCGAATAAAGACCGTTAAGATACCATTTCGGTAGCCGCGTAAGGAGACAAGAGACCACCGAAACGACCCCAAGGTCGAGTAGGACGACAGATGCATAAATGTTACGCTTCGTACATTTCGGAACCTTGGAGACGGGTCGCGAGACCCTTACAGGACAACCATTCGAGGGAACGATCAGCGTTGCCAGACCTACTGTTTTTACGTAGATCCACTGTTTTTGTCTCTAGCAAAATTTTGTTCTTAATTTATTAAGTTTGCCTCATTCTTTAGCAAATGGTTAAAGAATATTTTCTCTAGTAAATTTTCTGCAGTAAAAGCAGCGTAATAAGCATCCACTACTCTAGGTTGGCTCCATAAAAAAAAAATCAAGATAAATATTGGTTTTATTTAAAATGAAACAAAGAATTAATAGGGCATCATAAAAAGAACATGCACACTACGATTTTGAATTATCTGATTCAGACTGATCTAAAAGAAGTAGGTACCTATTATTTTTCATTGTTTTTTTTTTTGTTTCCGTACGTTAAGTATATATTAAAAATGTTATTATTTGTTTTTATTCTTTGTTTACCTTCTAATTTGGGTAGAAAAAAGTTTATTTTTCGTTTCTTATATACTTTTTTATTTACTACACTGCAAATTTTAATTATTTCCCCCTGTATTAAAATCTACTGTTCGGATCTACGGTTTTTTTTTCACCCATACTGTTCCAAAATCTGGCAACACTGCCTAGATCAAAAGAAATTTTCAACCTGTTCACCTCCAAAATGAAGCGATGCTCGAGGACAGTGACCTCGAGTGCGACAGGCAGCAAACCTTTGCCCCGAGTCAGATTCAGAAGTGTCGTCAGGAAGTGTCGTCTTGACGACACTTCTCGTGTCGCGCCGTGCGAAATGTGTTTCATATAATTGTATGTATTTTAGATGTGAAGCGACACTTCTCGGTCGCGTCGGCGGTCGTATGTCACGTCGGCGGTCGTCTGTCGCGCCTACCGAAATGGTACCTTTATTGTTACCATACTAGAATAATAGTCTGCTATCAACTTGACCTCTGATAATTTCTCTACGTTTATTTGAGGCTACCTAAGTTCCTTTTGACGTCGTATCAAGGGGTCATGGAGTAAACCAGATTAATTATCGGACCAAAGGCACCAAAGGTAAAGATTAGTTTCTTAGAGGTGAAAAAAAGTATCATAGGACATTAAAAAGATCAACAACAAACATCAATTTTCTGTTGAGTGAGTATATTAGTAGCACATACACTTTTACATTATTATATAGACCAACTTTTACTTGTAATTTTTAATTTGTTGGAAAATGTTTTCGTTCTGGTTCTCAGATTTCAACAAGTCTACTTTCTTTTACAAAAATAATCTCTACTCATTAAATCATTAAAAAAACAGTAGCAGCGCTAACTACATAATAATTTGACAAGCGTATTTTTCATGTATCCCCATTTTTCCAAATACATGCTACATCGGAAACGACGAGAGTAGAAAAATCATTCGAGACTAGTCCCTATTGTTGATTTACTAATATTGTCTATTTAACTTCGTTTTCCGTTCCACTGTGGCTTGGCAGAAGACGTGAGGGTGAGAATTTTCGATATATCCGTTTCATTGACCCACATGTTAAAGTTGCATGGCACGTGGAGGAGTTTTTCAGGAAATTAAGTTGGTTTTTAAGACCCTCGGAAAAAAGAAAACTCTACGTTCTTATTTAGTAGTCGATTTCGATTTGATTTATTTAAGTAGAGCTAAGACTGGTGGAAAAAGTTTATTAGTTTATGAAAAGAAGTCTAAAATGAGTTTTCCTAATTTTGATATATAAAGTGGCATATTTAGTTATATGAAGTTGAGCAGTATGTATCTTAATACAGGGAAAAACAATGTTCTATTGGCATAATTATTTTTTGAACTATTACAAAAAGTAAATCTGTCAGAGTAAAAAAAGTTTCATAATAATGACATTTTTAATAACCCCTGATAAAAAGTAAACCTAA
Source organism: Psylliodes chrysocephalus (assembly GCA_927349885.1). NCBI lineage: Eukaryota > Metazoa > Arthropoda > Insecta > Coleoptera > Chrysomelidae > Psylliodes > Psylliodes chrysocephalus. Next base: position 37,212,868 of record OV651817.1, on the reverse strand, counting down.
CTTAGGCACCTGTATGGCTACGACAAATGAATATTTCTAAAATTGCTTAATAATCGAAAGATCTTAAATATTTATCATTAGTTAAAGTTAACTCATTCCAATTTTTTGATCTACTCAAGTATCGCGTAAAGTGAGAGCTAAGAATTAACAGTATTTCGGAAAAATTAATTCTGCATGCTAAATTTGTCTGAATTTTAATTAAAAAAATATACTCTATAAAAGTTTTGCTTTGGCTAGGGGTGATATTTTTTTTTTTTTGTTTTGATAGTATATATAGTGCCCCATAATTTCGTGTACATAGAGCTACTGTATGTTGGTGAGATAAAATTAGTTCGATTGAGCCAAAATTACCTATATCACAAAGTGCTTCGTTTGACTGTGAGTAAGCTTAAAAATTAACAAAAACATTTTAGTTTTTTTTAGTAACTCTAAAACGTCTCGTTCTATTTTTATAAATTTGATATGTAGCTATTTAATTGAAAAGCCATTGTTTAAAGCAAAAATTACACCAACTGAAATCATAGAGGGGTAAAAACCACCCTAATCCTACCATAAATGATATCGTATTTTTTTTTGTGGGCCGCCCCTTTTGTTCTCATGTTTTTTTTTTATGGAAAGCTGTATTGCTGTATTTATTTCTAGCATTTTTTGTCTCTTTCAAAAAATATGTATCTCTTATGGTATTTAAGTAAAAACTTTATATGGACTGATCTCTGTAACATGTGGAGGGTGGGTCACCCTCACGGCACTTAGGCCTCATTAGGCCCATTGTGCATCCTCCTAAGATGATAGGTACCTCCTAGCTCGTAAGCCAGTCTACAGATGTAGTTGACAACTTCGCCAAGAGGTACTTCTTTTATATCGGCCGGTGTTAGCCGATACTCGCCGAACACAGATTTTCTAATAAATGAGAGCGTCGAGCAAACGTAAAGGATGTGCTAGATGGTCTCATCTTCTTGTTCGCACCCTCTGCAGAGTGCGGATTCTGACAGCCCCATGATATAGAGATGTTTCCGTACTTGGCAATGACCAGTCAGAATGCCTGTGACTAGTTGCAGATTCTGTCTAGTCATAGTTAAGTATTTGTTTGCTGTAGTGTTGTCAGGATAACTTAAGAGCTCCCTGGCAACTTTGCAGTTTTTTGTTTCATCCCATCTTTCCTTGAATTTCTCAAGGGAATGTTCTTTAATTAGATCTGTCACTACCAATTTTGTCAGGCCAATAGAAGAGCCAGGTCCAAAAAGTATTTGATTGGCTGCTTTCTTGGCTAGTAAATCAGCAAGACGGTTTCCTTTCGATGTGGCGTGTCCTTTGATCCATCTTAAGGTGACCACATTGTTGATGGATACTTAGGCCAAAGCTTCGTGACATTCTAGTACTAACCCTGAGTAAATTCGTGGTCTGTTCAGGGTGAGTAGTGCTTGTCTGCTATCTGTATAGATGTGCATATTCCTTTCAGTGATATTGTTTCTGGTTATTTCTTTTGCTGCTATGAGAATCCCCGTTAGCTTTATTTGAACTACACTGGCACTATTGCTCACTTCCTATTTTATGGTTAGGTTGAAGAATCTGGAGTATATTCCACATCCTGAGCCTTGTTTTGTTTTAGAACCGTCGGTGTAGATATGAGTCGTATCTGCCACTTATGGCTCTTCTATTTTTTCTATTATTATTATTATATATTATATATTATATGGCTTATGGAAGATATATATCGGTGAGATGGAGTCCATGTTCGCTTGAAGCAGTGGGAGCGTATTGAGAGCCTTCTGCCAAAAGCGACGTCTCGCCTCTCCAGATACTACATCAGGTTCTATTTCAACCGTGCGTGTCATTGTCGTCAGAGCAACCTTTAGGGACTGATGGTTAGTGACTTGAAATTTTCAAGAAAACTAAGTTGGCGAATATAACTAACGCAACCCGAACACTGTTGCTTTTAACCTTATTACAATAAAAAAATCATCAATAGGCATAGGTATCGACTGAAAAATAACAATTTAAGGAGAATAATTGTTTTCATTGACAATAAATGTTTAATATGGCCACATCCTTTATTCATGCAGATTTTAATTTGACGCAAAAAATTGAAGTGTACCCTTTTCAAAATGCCTAGATCATTTCGCACAAAGTCCACAACATTTTGAATCCTACCCCATAATTATTCAATGTTGTCGATAGGAACTTTATTAACTTTTTTGTTCAAGTGACCCAAGATAAAATAGTCAAGAGGATTACAGTCCAGTAATCGAGATGGCCACGATTAATTTAAAATTTAATTATCGCTGCACGCAATAGTCCTAGGGGAAATTTTCTGAAATGGAAGTCTAGTTCGCAGTTGCTGTCCAAATCGTTTCTTGAAATTCATTTTCTTAAACTATCAGTGTCTGTGTCTGCCATCAGCGGTGAGTTATTGATGTCATTAAAAAAATATCTCGGTAGAAATTATATTTTTACTTTTTGGTAGTCATAAGTTTTATTTTTTAAAATCAAGTTAAATTTAGTTAATAATGGTTTAGTTATTCCTTTTGTGTTGCTGGAATTACGCATTGTTTGTATTAATTAATTTTAATTGTTGGAAATTTTAAAAAGTAGTTGTTTAAAAGTTTATTTTATATCTTATACAGGAAAGAGCCTCCTGAAAAACAGTATTTATTTTTTGTTTACAAAGCAAACACAAATAGCTAATTTTCTTTAAAGAAAGCGAATACAAGCAACTTATTTTCTTTAAAGGAAACGAATACAAGGTGTAAAGGAAACAATTGACTACAGGCTGTATTACTTGATCGTGTAGGTAATAGCAGAATAATAAAAAGCCAGATACTAATTTTTACTATTCCAGTCTGACAATAAATATGAAAATTTTAGTAATATTTTAACTTATTAAAAGGAACGGTATGGAAATCAAGACAATTGCAGAATATATTATTTACTGTTAGAGGTATCGTTATTAACGTTAGGTATGACTTCATTATCATCATCCTCAGATAAATGTAAAAAGCAATATAGGTATTTAATTAATTAAAGTCACAAAGTTTTATCACTTACCAAAAAATTGTTTCCTCGATAGGCACAAAAATCCAAAAACTATACACTTTTATCAGTGTATAATGAATATATAGATATATCACTAGCAAAATAATAAATATGTGTAGATAAATATGTGTAAATATGTAAAAATATGTATAAATAAACACTGAACCTAGTACCAAATGCAGATACTATATAAAACTTGACGATACGATACACAGATTTATAGAAAAGGTTAAAATAATAAGTTAGAAGGTATTAGTTGAAATATAGAAGACATGCAGTTAGTATCATTAATCTCTGTGACACACCTATGTGAATTAGAACGATAAGTTATAAGGAATCTATTTCAATGTAACTATGTAACGTTCATTTTTGGCCCCACGAATTAATAAAATTGTTTTGGCTTACCTGGTTAATCATACGAAAAAAAAGGGTAAAATCGTATGGATGATATCACTATTATTTTGGTCATTAACTAATTTCACCTGTATTCTAACTTTTGGACATCATTATTACAATTTATTCCATCTCACCACTAGTATAATACTTTGTACATTGGTCATATTTGCGGTGTAGTGTTCACTGTTTTAATTTGCCAGACTCTCCTAAAAATAGACCAAGTTTCGTTGTAAATTTATATATATTATGTATTATAGTCTCACCTTTGGGTAATTAATTATTTACGATACCATTATTTAAGATTTTCTTTGTTTATAGCTGTCAGAATTGGATTAATGTTTATTAATTGTGACAGTGAATGACATAAACGTCATTTGACGACAGAACACCGACAAGTGTCATGTTGGTGGTACGTTCCATTATCGGGCTCAGAACCCGAGGTAAGGTAGTTTCACAATGAGCGATTTTAAGTCGTGAGGGATTTTTTTGCGATCGCTGTTGTATTAATTTTTGTCGGGAACAGTTTCCCAAATGTAGTTATACTGTAAATAAATATAGTTTTTAGGGTACCTTTCGTAAATGGTCTCTTAAGTTATATAGTGGGGAATTCTTGAGGATGAATTTCTGAACCCACTTGACATTTATCGGAAAGGGATTTCGGCCATTTTGGACGGCTGACGTATTGTTTCTGTCAGTGGTGTTGAATCACGACGAAGACGATTTTTGTGTCGAAGTAGAATTTTCTTAATATTTAGCCCCATCGGCTTACCCTAATTAAAGGGGATTTTAGATTCTACTTCATGGTTAATTGTGGGTAAATGGACATTTCGTATTTTGAGAGGAATTTTAGTGTATTGGTAAATTCCTATGGTCATTGGTCCAGCCCATATCTATTATAGGATTTTAACGCAAGAATTGGACGTTCACAGCATTTTGAGTGTGGAATATTGTTGTGCTGTGGATCTTCTCACGTGTTTCTCATCCTTGGAAGACTACCAAGTTAACCCTTTACGAAAAAGGTATGTTTTGTATATATTTGGTTATGTTACGCACCATGTGTCAATTTCTTTTATGTTATGGCATGGTGTAACAGAATATTAATTATTTGAGCTCATAATACTGTTTATGACTCACTGTTGAGCCAATGTAATTTTTCTTCATCCTAGATGCTGAATAGTTTCTAGTTTATGTACATTTTTGGGTAATCCTATAGTTCGGGATACTTGAGTCAACGTGTATTGACAATTTTCTTTGTAATATTTTAAGGGTTTCACCCGGGGGCTTGTTAGCCCAAGATTCGTCTACATTTTCACCCAGGGGCTTGTTAGCCCAGGATTAGATGACAGTTTCACCCAGGGGGTTGTTGACCCAGGATTTCAACAGTTGTACACAGAGGGTTATATCGTCCGGAGTTCAACGGTTTCATCGAGGGAACACAGAACATTGGTATGCTAGCCACCTAGTTTACTTGTAGCTAGATTTACAAGGATGTTTCTCGTTCTGGATAGGAAGATGGGAATGCTGTGAAAGAAGACACCCTACTATCAGGTTTTTCTTATACGTTATATTGAAGGTTTCATGCGTGCATTGTTGAACTTTACATTCATTTTCAACCGAATGTTGTCAAGGTATTCTCAACATTATTTATACTTTTGAGCACAGAATGTTCTAGGGTTATTTCACTCATAACTTAAGTATTATCAAATAGTACATCGTTTAATTGATTGATATTTCAAGCTTTTACTTAATTTAAGCACTTAATGCTGATGTAGTAATCCTTCGGGTCGCAGAACACTTGGACTGCTTCCACGTTTAAGTTGTAATTTTTCAGTTATTAAGGGCTACTGCCATAATTTTACTTTATTCAATTTATTCATTATTAAATGGTCCAGACTTAACGATTAAGTTAAGCAATCTCAGAAGACCCGTGTGGGGGCAGAGATTAAGTAACCTCTTCCAATCTGGGAGTTTAAGTAAATAACCTCTGTGTCTGAAGTCCTTTATGTGTTCATTGTATTTTTATTTTTATATTTTTATTTAGTTGTATGAATTATACTTAATTATAAAATTTCATGGTTTAATAATTTTCTTTTGGGTAGTTTGGTCTTAACTAAAAGTTAAGCAGATATCACCTTCCAATTTGGAGAGGGTTATAAGCTTATAAATATTTCAAGTTTACTGTTTAGTTTATAATATATGATGTACTATAGGTGCGGTTATGCACAATATTTAAGATAACTATTATTTTATATTTTATTTTTTTTTATGTAAGGTGGGAATTAATATTTTGCGCAAGCGTCATGCCTGGTACCAAGCTAACGACGAACCGTGCCATATTTTGATTTAATAATTTATTTTGGGTTATGCATATACATATACAGTGTAAATTTTCACTTTAATTTCCTCCAATTTTTTTTTTTTTGATCACCTAAGCCATTAGGTAATTAGTTTGTATATTTAGTAAATATTTTTTCTTTATAAAGGAACATAAGTTGAGGTTTGTCTTTTATTTCTTTCCTCATTTACTGGGTTTTTGGGGAAATAGGATCATAGTTTGGCCACTATATAGACCCAGTTGGCGCCTATTTATTTGTCTACTATTTCCGGAATTATTGTAAGCTATCCACCCCCTAGCTGCCGTCTGAGCGACGTCGAAGGCCCGAAGGTTGACACCGGAACAACCGAAACTTGTGTAACCGTAGTAGACAACATTTTTAATTGTAGTTAATACTTTAATAATTTTTTTTTAATTTAAAAATTTTGGTGGAATCACCGAGTTCATTTCGTAGGTTACAACTAGCTATTTAACCCAGTGGTTGAGGCGCCATTTTGTAACATAATCTTGTTATTTTATCTATTTTTTTTAGTGTTTTAAGCTCTTATGATTTTGGGGAGTGGGTCAGGTTATTAAACAACTCGTATTTGAAAAAGAATGTTGAGGGTCACTATATTTAAAACTTACTAAACCTGACTATCGATTAATGATAAAAATATAGAAAATAACTAACCATTAAGATATTATAATTAAATAAGGTTTCAGATAAGGTAGCGACAAATTCTAATTCACAGAGATTTACTTATTCTAATTTAAATGATTTATTATTAAAAGACTTATCTGTGAACAAGAGGTAGTATTTAAGGAGAGACTTGTAGAGGCCTTCTTCAAGGGGATTCGTATGATATACTTCGGATAACACCAACTCCTAAGTATAAATCCTCATAGGTAAACTTAAATCTAATAAATTTGTTTAGATGACTCGAAATAAACCTCTTGATATACTTGAAATAAACTTCTGTAGCTGGAACTAAACTTCTACGTTTCTATACTTCTAAACATGCAGCTTGAACTTTCTTCTAAACATCTAAACAATCTCTTTAGATATAACTCCTACAGAACCGTCTAGATAGCCAGGCTACAAGGAAAAAGATAAAAATATCAAAAAAGGGACTAGGAAGTTTATATAGGAAACAGATAAAATGCTTTTTACTATTAAATAGACAATTTAAAGTATTAAATGAACAGCTTCACAGAGACCAAAATTAATATGAAAAGGAAAAATCTTATTTAACATAATTAAAAATAGTAATGCATATTATCTCTTCCAAACAAAATAATTATAAAATTATATAAAACATGTGACCCTGGTGTTTTTATGTTGAGGTTATGTTTAAAATTTGACATTTTAATTAGAAATTCTTGTACAAAATATATATTTTCAACAATATATCGGTATAAAAGCTTACCTTATAGAATCAGACGGTCATTAAGAATATTAATAGACAATTAGTACATCGAATGTTCAAGATAAAAAATAATTAAATATTCAAATAAACTTCCTTGTTGACAGAGACGAATCGAAATTTGTGTAGAGATGTTGGTGTCAAAATAACGAAAACGGTTCCGACCGTTACAATGTTTGGGTCTAAATAACGAAAACGGTTTCAACCGTTACACAATTCAATTTAGTCTTTTCCATGTTTCACATTGGAAAGTAAAAAATAGAAAACACAGTTTTTGCAAGGCAGAGTTATGTTGATTTGCCAGAAAATTGAGTTTGGTGTTGGGGCTAGTGGAGCTACAAATATATGGAGACTGCTTCTACTACTATTTAAATCATTTTCAGTAAAACATATTCATCCAGAATGGTAAACAAAACCATTCTAGAGATTTGTAATTGTATAATAGTAATGGAACGAACTTACTTAGAGAGTTGATCATGATGGAGTTGTTGGCGACACCTTTACCTTCTGTGTGAGCCATGGGAGTTAATGTAGTGGCAAAGCAGATGGCATAAGTAGGTAGTATTAGTGTGTAGCAGGGGTTCTGACGTCTATGTCCTATGGGTGGTAAGCACGCACCTAGCACATGCGTAAAGCAGGAGAAGGTAATGCGAAAAATAGTAATTATACAGGGTGTCTGTAAAAGGTCTTGACAAAAATATACCACATATTCCTTAGACCAAAACAAGTCGATTTAAGTAAAATTACCTTAGTACAAAGTTGCTTCATTTGGGCTCCAGAGGGCATTGAAGTTACAATTTTTAAATCGTTTTTCCCATATTAATTTAAAACGGCATATGCGATTTTGCTAAAATTTGGTATATTGGTAGAGTTTTATGTGGCAAAAAAAAGGTATTAAAATTTTGTCCGATAATAATACATAGGCGTAGAACTTGATTTTTTAAATAATTGCACCTTTAAAAATTCTACGACAATGAAAGAAAAGGAGTTTGAGTATGAAATTTAGATTGCGCAACTCAGTTACTTTAAAAAAGGTACTCTTGATAAGACTCGATTACTCTCATGGTTCTGATCATGACCCAGTCTATTTAGAGATAAGAGTAGCAAATAAAACTCAAAGAACTCAAGGTAGCTTTTTAGATTACTCCAAAACTGATTGGATTATGTTCAGACGGACGTTAGACACCAACATCAACATCAACAAACCGGAAACCACACAAGACATCGACATTAACTTAGAATCCTTTACAAACGCAATCAAATACGCAAGAGACAGAAGTACACAAAAAATACACATCAAACCCTACAAAGAAATACTCACACAAGACATACTACCCGCTGACAGGATCATGCTCCTAGATATCGCCAGACACATTAATACATAAATTCAAGAACTTAAAAATAGAAACTGGCAGAAGGTCCTGGAAGTGGTTAATCCCAACGACAACTCAGTGTGGAGAATTGCTAATCATTTCAAAAAACCGTATTCGCAACTCCCCACGCTGGTGAGAGGACATGAAACTTACATAACCAACTACGAAAAAAGAGCGGTTTTCGGTGAACACTTTCAGAACATTTTCGAAAACGCACAAAACAATAACGAAGAACAACAGAGAATTGAAAATTTCGTAACAGAATTCCAAAACAGGCCCTCCCCAAATTTAACAGCTAATCACCTCACAACCCCCAAAGAAATCTGGGAAATACTGTCCAGGTTAAAAGGTAGGAAGGCCCCGGGTCCGGACGAAATCAATAACATCCTACTGAAAAACCTCTCAAAAAAGGCAATCTTTCAGTTACACCACATTGTAAATTCCGTCATTAGACTTCAATATTACCCTCCCACACTAAAAACTGCCAACGTCATCCCAATTAAAAAAGCTAACAAAAACCCCAAATCAGTAGACAGCTATCGTCTTTTCACTGTTGTCTGGTATCTCAAAGATCATCGACAAGGTACTACTAAAACAACTACTTAACGTAGACAAGGACAAAAACATCATCCCGAAGGAACAGATCGGCTTCAGGGAGGGGCACAGTACTGTTGCACAAATTCTTAACATTGCACACCATGCCAAAAAGGCATTTAATAACAACAAACAAACAGTACTAGTGGCCCTTGACACCGAAAAAGCGTTCAATACTGTCTGGACCTCCGGGTTGATCCACAAAATGATTGTGAATGACTATCCCGTTCACATTATAAAAACAATTTACTCCTACTTACAAAGCAGAACATTTTACATCAAAATTAATAACACTTGAGTCAGACCATACAGAGCGGAGGCCGAAGTACCTCAAGGATTAGTACTTTTGCCGCATCTGTACACCATCATGACACATGACATGCCCATGGGTCTTAATGGTGTCCAGACGGCACTGTACGCGGATGACACCTGTGTTTTCAAATCATCTGATTCAGCCGAAATAGCCACCAGGAGATTGGACATCCACATAAACAGAACGTTAATCTCCTACCTAGATGACAACAAAAAGGAAATTAATCCGGGAAAAACGTAAAACACTCTGATCACCCAAAGAAACAAAGGTAAAATAATCACGAAACTCAAAATCCAAGGTCAAACAATACAGCCTAAAAACGAGATCAAATACCTAGGTTTTCATCTAGATAGGAGATTAACGTTCTACAATCACATAAAGAATAGGGTACGTAAAGCCACAGGGATTATCCGAACCCTTTATCCAATGTTAGCTAGAAACAGCAAAGTTTCCAAACAAAACAAGATGCTAATATATAAGCAAATAATCAGACCCATTTTAACGTATGGATGTCCAATATTTTGTTTAATGGCCCAAACAGACTTTAATAAACTTTAAATCATTCAAAACAGGTGTCTGAGGCTAATCATTGGGTGTAGAAGGTTTACCAGGATAACTGACATGCATGACAACGCCCGCATACTTCCTATTAAACAATTCATAATAAATATATCCGAAAGATTCTACAAAAACTGTCTTCCTCAACATCTTAAGGAAGACATATACAATATTAACATAAGAAACAACGCAAATAGGATGCATGCATGGCTACACGAGGAAATTTCAATATATAGAAACTGAAAAAAGGACAAAATAAAGCTAACAGACGCAGACAGGCTTTGCATGTAAAGTGCTACTAATGCGCTATTCGAAAACGACGATGGGTAATATACCTTAGTCGGCGAATATTGAACGGTGGTGGGCGGGGCATCTAATCGAGGACTGCTACTGGCTATCCTCGATTTCTTGGGCGGCCAATCACCGATCAGTATGAGAGTAGTGCATACAACCAAACCAAATCTACAACAAACAAACATACATCGTAAAACCCTGTTTTTTCAAGAGCTTTTTCAGGGAAATCAGACAAAACTAAACTTCAACATAACATCTACACATACCACTCACCGCTCTCAGCATTGGAAATCATAACAGTCTAATAATACCTATCTGGTGAGGAGTTGACTCGCAATACTCACGATGACAAACGTGTACTCCAAAATACAGGCAGAACATCAGCCCATACCTTCCCAAGGTACTCCAGGAAGGAATGATGAAGAAGATCTCTTCATATACTATTTTTGTTGTAGACGTACAATGAATTATCTTTAACTTGAATAAATATTTATAAATGAAAAACTGTGCATAACGTACTAAACAGCAATTCACCCGATATAGATACTTGCGTGATCTAGTCGGACGGACGACTGAACGATGAAGCCGACTGACAGTGCCGCAGCCGAGATTGGTTTTTCAGGGAGGACACACACAAATTAAAATCAAACAAAACTATATACTAAATTCCATTACCGATCTAGCTAGACATCACAAACTGTTGCATTATGTTATAATTAACAAGGAGGCATCACATGCAAGCATAATATTAATACGAAAGAGTAACAGGCTATGACATCGGCCGAGGCTCTTCCTAAGGGTCTGTTTGGATTGGAGCTTCCAGGAAGGGATCCAAGAAGCAAATTCAGAAATTATTAATTACACTTTTGTAAAATGACATGTATAAAAAAAGTTTTAATAAATGATTGAAAATGAAAAAAAAAAAAAAAAAAAAAAAAAACCGCAGCCGAGACGATTCCCGTCCTCGACTTTGGCACTTTCAGGAGGTTTTATAACTCGGTAGTCCTGTGAATTGTGACAATAACGAAGACTATCGAAAGATTAACGTATATCGCTGACAACCCTGTGTTTTCCTAGCTTTTACAGGGGACACAGACCAAACTAAGCCCCGACAAATCTCTAAACTATGACATTTACTGACTAAAACTACACCACAACCCCTCAATAATGCCTCTCTGGCAAGGAGTGAGGGCTGCTATATTTAGCCTAATCTTTATTTTTAGCATCAAGAAGTAAAACGGGTGAAAACTTCACCATAGGCCAGGCAGGATGCTGCCACGCCGACTTGAGACCCTATTCGGGAATTGTGTTTTTGTTTTAGTTTTATGTTGTACATATACTGATTTTTAATATGTAAATAAAGTTTATAAAGATAAAGAAGCCCTTCGTCAAGATATTCATCAAACGTTGGTCTTCCAAGAATTAGTTTTGCTAACCCTTTGTAAACCATAGTTTGGAATGGTGTTTTACACATTAATGCAGTGTTCAACCGTTTCAAAAAAATAGAAATTTGCTTTTTTACACAAATCGTCAAAATTAAAAATTGTCTTTTTCACATAATTGATTTCTGTTAAAACAAAACTGCTTGGTTCAAAATCGTACTCCCATTTAAACGATAAGAGTTAAAGTTTACAAATATGACAATTGCAGAACTTGATTCCGCGACCTTCTACCATATTAATGATTGTACTCTATTAATATTCAAGCAATCAAAATTGCAACATCCTTAAAATATTTTTGGTAATATAACAACTAAAAATATGACCAAAAATCATCTGGAGACTTGCTAGAAGTAATAAATCCACCGTAGAACTGAAACGAGGAAAGAAACAATCATCTTAAAATATCTTTCTTATTTTAAATTTTTACTCACAATATCTTCTTAAGATACAGTCTTAAAATATTATCCCGTAGTTGCAATCGAAAACAGATAGACCCCTACCGATAACAAAGTAACCAATAAGTATACGAAAATAATGTTTAAATTTAAATAAAGACTATCATATATACGAATATATTACACCATTCTATCCAATAGAAAGGTTAAATCCGAATCATAAATTATAGTAAAAATTGTTCGGCAAAATTTCCCGGCGGGCATAAAATAAATGAAGATAAACTCGACAATCTTTTTTATAAATCACTGTAGTATATTATATTCCGACATCATCGCTAGATATTAGGTTATGCAGAGAAAATAAGGTATACATTATGCGATATCGGAGTGTTTACGAGGAAAAGATAACGGCTAGGTCAAGGCTGTAACATGTGGAAGGGTTGAAGGAAAATATACAAAATATATTAGTGCAAATAAAAACTATATTTTGTCTCATTCAAAGAAACATTTTATTTTATATTATTAAATCAATTAAGTTTAGATCAATAAATCATTAATTTTCAATTAAAATTCTACTTACTAGTGTATATAAGTGCTTTTATAACCCCCGCAATATGCTGTGTTTTGGCACTGACACGATAATTGAACTAACTCAAGTGGTTAAATACCTTTTAAATCTTCTTACTATTTTGGTATAGATGAACTGGAGATTATGTTGTTTTCGATTTCTGGCGAATTTCGGAACAGTCCCATTAAATCAGTCCTTTTTATAGTCAAGGTGAAAATAACTATTGCAAAAACACTAATTTATAACAATGTTTCTTAGTACCTTCTTTAATTTGGTGTTCTGGAATCGTTAAATGAACCAAAAATTACATCTAATAGCACAACCTCAAAGTTGTATGTAGTTGTAGAGGTTTGAAGATATGCTCGTAGTAAATAATATGTCATTTTTATTTTAACACAATCTAGCATAGTTCTGCATCAAAATTAATAATCATATATTTAAAGGAATCTAGTTTTTTTTTAATTCTGATGAGTAAATACTGTTTCTGTTTACAGGTGTACATGCATAAATTTAGTTTGATCAAGAAAATATTAAAACGTTCTCAAATCACTTAGAACGAACTTTTCAGCCAAATCATACCATTACCTATTGTCTTATAAAGGTGAATTTAGACATCAATCCAATAACACCGAATGAAATAGCAGATCAAATTAAAAACACAAATTCACAAAAGCTTCCAGCTACGATCTCTTAAAAATCCTAGAAATAACCTAGAAAAGCATTGGTTTAATTCGCTTCATATAATAAATAAAACATTTAGGTAAAAGCATGTACCGTATACCTAGATAGTAGCTGAGGTAACAATGATTTGCAAACAAATATCTTCGTTTAGACCTATTTCATTATTAACATTTAGGTTTAAACTTTTTCATAAATTACTGCTACTACTGAAGCGACTAATGCCCACTTAAATAACATTGCATTGGGTTAAATTTAGGAATATTTGATCAAATTCAACGCATAAGAAACTTATAAAATTCTACTAGGAAAAAAATATTAACAAATGTGAACCACATGGTAACGTGCTAGAATCAGTGCTTTATCAGTTGTATACCTGTGATATACCACAAACCGGACATTAAAGATCGCTATCTATGCTGATGATACAATCTAGAGAAGAAAGAAGTGCAGGAATTTAATTTGCAGAAGCTAGTACAGGTTCAAGAGGTAGACATTTTATTTATACTTCATCCTTCAATGCTTATTTGTAGTTAGAACTAAAATTTTAATAGATCTGACAGGCATAATAAAAGTTTCCGTTTAGATTTAATCATGTTTCCATGGTTTTTACTGTAATAAACCTTTTCTTTTGACAAATAAGTCAGACTCTATTTATTCATAGCTGTATCGTATAATATGTATTTTAATTGATTTGGAATTTTGTATTAGTATATACCTTTTATAATTTTACAGTTATATAAGAATGGCGAGTGCATTAGAAAATATTGCAAGCATAAGTAAACAACCTAATGCAATAATATTATTACTTATTATATTTAATACTCTTCAAAAAGACTCTGTTTTGCTTTGTGTGAATGAAATAGCCACTAAATGTGAGAGCTATACTGGAGTATTTAGGCGGACAGTGTATAACATTATTCAAGAAGATACAGTTATTGGAGAACTCTCGAAAAGACCCCCAGGAAGAAACAATACCTTTATTGAAACTTGAGTAAACAATGTAATATGGCAAATGATACATTCTTTTTTCTTTCGAAATGAAATTCCTATATTTAAAAAATTACACTCGGCAATAGAAAATATATCATATTTTGATCTGCAAAAAATATTACATGAATTTAACTTTCTTTAGAAAAAACGTGACAGAAACAGCTTTTTAACAGAGAAAAGCGAAATCATGATTATTTATGAAATTTGTCGGATGCAAGGAATCAATATAAACAGGTATTTTATTTAAATGAAGCATAGGTTAATGCTGGACTAACAAAAATTTGGTAAGATAATAAAACGAAAAAAACAAGCCTGCATGGATTAAAAAATCCAACAGTAAAAAGAAATCGTTAATTAATAACCCACATTGGAAGCATCGATGGATTTTTGCAAGATGGTATATTAATGTTCGAGTCAAAGAAAACAAAAGAAATGGATTGCCCTATGTTTGAAAATTGGTTATTGTTCTGCATATTGTATCCTATCATAGTCGATTAGATACAGCAAAATGAAAATAGGAATTTATTTCAAAATGGCTTCATTCTAAAAATATATCAGTCCTCCTAAATCCTTAAAGACAGAATTACTCATAATAACAAGGCAACATAAAACAAAATCAAAAATTATGTTATTGACAAGATAGTCCGAGAAAAGGAATTAAAATTCTCAGATTGCCTCTTCACTACGCAGAGTTAAATCCCATTGAACTGATTTGGTCACAATTTAAATGTTATATTTCTCAAAACAATACAACATTTAAATTACCTGATGTGCGAAATTTGTTTTTAAATGCAGTTTAAGTTGTGAATGGCGAACATTGGAGAAAATGCATTGATCATGTTAATAAGGAAAAAAATTTATTTGAGAAAGTGGATGTAGCAATGGAAAATTTTATAGACCATGTAATAAAAAACCTTAGAAAAGATAATAATAATGTTACCAATAGTTATAGTGAAGACAGTGACTTTTAAAGATAGTTTATTTTTTTAATCTTTGAGTTTAGGTACTAAAGTGTTAATTTTAATGCCAAAAAAGTTTAACCCCATTAACAACATATAATCCTCCTTGTTATTTATTGGTTAAATTTAATTCGTTCAATGTTAAAGTGCAACAATTTTGTCAAAAGCATAAGGTTTAGTATTAATTTTTGTAAATATAACTTTTTTCATTCAACATTAAATCTACGAAGTGCTTATATACCATTGTATATGCCGTGATCTTATTTATATTACAGAATCTTATTTTGCAAAGTACGCCTATGGAATGTGACGTTATATTCCCATTTTTTAGGGTTTCGTAACCGAAGGATGACAAAGCGACTCTATTACTAAGCCTCGGCTGTTCGTCCGTCTGTCTGTCAGCGGGCTGTATCTTATGACACGTAATAAGTAGACCAATGAAATTGTTACAGAATGTGTAATTCTGTTGCTGCTATAATCAAAAATAATAAAAATAAATTAAAATTTAAAGGTGCTCTCCTACTAGAAACGTGTTTTTTTTTATCTTCTTTGTTTTTTTTTTTGCTCGAACTTAATGGAGTATTTAAAAAGTACCTACATAGTATTAAATCTTGTACGATAGTATGGAACTATAGATATACTACACTGAGGGAAATTTTTTGCTATGATAGCAAAAAATGTATTAACCTTTAAAAAAACTCTATTAAAATAGGCGACAGCCAAAGTACTTTTCTACGGTTAATAAATTCACTTTTTTGGAATTACTTTTTAGTCCCTAAAAACTTACTTTTTAGATTTTATTAATTTTAGTGGTTAGAAAGTAAAATTTTACTCACTAAAAAGTAGTTTTTTATGGTTAAAAAGAAGGTTTTTAGTGGTTAAACAGTATTTTTCTTGCAGTTAAAAAGTATTTTGTTACCTTGAACAGGCAGTTTTCATTGTTAAAGAATTATTTTCTATCTCTTAAAAATAGATTTTACTGGTTAAAAATTAGGCTTTTAGTGGTTAAAAATAGTTTTTAATAATTAAAAGTAGTTTTTATTGGTTAAAAATTAGGTACTGATCAAGAAATTACTTTCTTTGCAATAAAAAAATATTTTTATTTACCTTTGAAAGGTAGTTTTAATTGATAAAAAAATTAATTTTTACCTTTAAAAAATTGTTTTTAGTAGTTAAAAAGTAGTGTGTAGTGGTTTAAAAGTAACTTTTTACCTTTAAAAAGTAGATTTTAGTGATTATACAGTAAATTTTTACCTTTAAAAAGTATTTGTTGATGGTTAAAAGTAAATTTTGCTATTTAGGGCTGGTTTCTTCAGCTCAGTTTTTTCTATAAAAAAATAAAGAAAGTTCAGTTTAAGTCAAAATAAAAGAATGTTTTGCATGTATTAAATGTCAAATTTCCAGATTTACCGAGGATAACTGAACTTTATATTTGTTCATATAATGAAACCATTTCGGTAAAAATAGGAAAATTAACTTTTTAGCCGCGCATTAGAAACTATATATAATTATTAGAGCAAAATTTACCTAATATATACCTACCTATATAATTTACATAAATTTTTATTTAACCTGTGGTGGAAATACAGATCAACATAGGAAAGGAAGGGTTTCAAAAATAAAAGAGACGATTATTTTGTAATAAATATATTAGTTATATTGCTAAATATTTCAAAAATGTATTTGAATTTAAAAAATTCAGTAGGTTATATAATATAAAATTGTTATTTGATAATTTAAACTTATTTGTCTTTAGACGTATAATAACGTAAGGCATATGTATCAAGAAATTTTAAATGAACAGTTAGTAGCTTTAAATTAATCTGGTATTTATTCTTTGTGAAAAATCCTACAAGAAATTTTATTCTAAATATATTGTTTTCTCTTTATTATAATATAGAATAGAATAAAAAAATCCATGCCATTAGGATTATTAACTAAAATAGGTAGGAACATAAAAACATAACATTCTTCTATCTACCAGGTGGGCCATTCCAAACGATCCTTCCTTAATATCTAGAACAAAAAATTCTATTTTATTAATACTATCTCAGAGAAGCACATTTCGAATTTTAATAAACTTGAGCACCAGTCGTGGATCCTAGAAACCTCCTCCCCTAGCTCAGTAAGTTAAGAATTTAGATAAAAATTAATGTCAGGTATTTTTGAGAAATGTTTAAGTTTAGGTTTTTAAGGTCTGTAAAAGCTAAGGTTATACTGTTAAATGCAACAAAAAATTAATCAGTCTCCCGAATCCTTTATAAAACTGTCAAAATTCATTAAAAAAACTTACTTTTAAGTCCCTAAACACGTACTTTTTAGTTTTTATTAATTTTAGTGGTTAGAAAGTAAAATTTTACTCACTAAAAAGTAGTTTTTTATGGTTCAAAAGTAGGTTTTTAGTGGTTAAACAGTATTTTTCTTGCAGGTAAAAAGTATTTTGTTAGCTTGAACAGGCAGTTTTAATTGTTGCAAAAAATGACTCAGTCTCCCGAATCCTTTGTAAAACTGTCAAAATTCATTAAAAAAAACTTAAGCCGGAACATTTAAAACAGAAAACATTTAGGGCATGCGCATTATCAATTTCCAAACAAAATTAAATAAAATAAGGTATACCTAAAAAGATAAAAGTTTGCCATCTTTTCTACTAATTCTTATTTCTTATTCTAGGTTATTTCATGTATACCTAAACGCTAAACAGATGTGCATGTTTAATTTGCCAAAAAGTGGTACAAAAAAAAATAATTACAAAACATTTTTGTTTTCCATTTCTTAATTTAATAAAAATATCAAAAAACACTGCCATACATGTGTTTGGTTAGAAATATCTGTTAACGTCACTGGAACAAATAATTTTAATCTTAAACATTTATCCCTCAATACTCAAAATAGCCTCCAAGTTCCATCAAAATAGAAAAAGGAATTTCTGATATCTTAATGAAAAAACTTTGCAAGATTTTTCGCTTTATCCACTGTTTTTTCCTTAATTAACGTTAAAGTGAGGGGTCAATACATTTGAAACCGATAAATTAGTAGATATAAAATACTTGTATATTATACGTTATGTACTTACCCTTAAAATTTTCAACAAAATCTTGAAGTCTCCAATTAGTCAGCTTCTCTGTGTAATCCATTGGAAAACGAACACAACTTATGCACAATTATTGCAAAAATGGCGTCAGACCTACGATTTGTCTGTGCCTGCCGATATACCGGCAGGCGGGAACGGACTGAAGGGAGTACGCCAAATACACGAAAATTTTCTCGAGTACAGACGAAAAAGCTCTCGATCGAAACCGATCGTTATTTTCTAAAAATATTTTTTATTGGACTTAAAAAGCGAATTTTTATGATGGAAAATATACGTATTAATATTTTGAATTTTTACTACAGAAAATAAATGTTTAGATATAACTTAATGAAACAAGACGTGCATAAGAAGAATAATAAGACCGAATCATTATTTATTAGCTTTACCTACAAGAAAAAGACAACAATTACCAATAACCTCACGTATACGCCACACTACTACGACCCAGTAAAATTTATTTATTTATTTATTTATTGATCTTTTTTCCATACAAACCAAAAAGGTTTAATTACATGGATAAAAATAAAATTTAAAATACAAATGTATCATTATTAAGCTCTCACTGATGAGAGAAAATACCAAAAATAGACAAAAAACATTGAAATATATGTAAGTTTTATAAAATTGTAGGGGACCAAATTTTAAAACACTGTAATAAATTAATTTTAATAAATGACTTTTAATAAATTAATTCTAATAAATCAACTTTAATAAAATAACTATTCCTATACAGAGATGTTTACTATGTGATCTAGAATTATTCGACGGAAAATTCTCTTAGTCACTGTCCAGTCCAAATCCATACACACATTAAACTGGTTGGCTAAAATATAGAAATGATGCAGGATGTTCGATTAAAACAGAAAGAAACAAGTAAGTAATAAAAGTATCATAGATAATTGACCAGGTGGTAAAGAATTATCGCTAAACATACATAAAAAATATATTCTGACGAATTGAGAACTTTCTGTTGTTAAAAATGTTGTGCCTCATAAGTTACTGTTTGTTGTATAAGCAGATTTTAAATTTAGTCTGTCTCTACGGAATCTAGCTCTGAGAAAGTTTAGCAATGATAAATATATACAAGATTCAAATCTTTTAGAATAATGTGCTTCGAGGTATTGTAGATGCATCATGCTATTATGCAAATTATCACCTTTATAGATATTTGAAGATATTAACCGTCACAGAAGAGTTGACAGATTTGCAAGGAAATACGCAGAATGATTCCACGCTCATGACATAGCAAGATCCTTCAGATTTTATATAATAGAGGCCTTAAAAGAATAAAAGCGCATTGTTTAGTTTAGTTTTAGACCAGAGCTTAGTCAACCATCCCAAAATTGTTTGCTTATTTTATAGTCTAGGATACAACAATGGGCATATTTTAATTACCCTAGAGTATTAACTAACATTACTGTAAAATCATCATAAGGGGAGTTTTTAATTTTTAAAGTATTTCCGATAATATAGGAACAAGAACTTTAGCCAGAGATATGATTCAGGACGTAGATAAAACTAGTCGTATTACTATATCTAATTTTAAAGGCACACTTTAAGGATTCTTTTGCTCTACCACTTTCTTGTTGGTCCTATCTTGCATGATACGGAGTTATTACCATCTTTTTTACTACCTCTCTTACCTACATGAATATTTACGGCGCTCATTAAAAAAAATGTGTAAGACAATTCTGGAATTCTGCCATTTGCTTCATCTGTACTGGATGATAGGAAGAAGTTTTAACAAATCAAGTTCGTAGGAAGAACAGTTCTTCATCAAAATCTTTTGTCCGTATTCTAAGTAATATGTCAATAAAATGAAGTGTAAATAATGCCACCGGATATAGTACCTTTTATTCATGATTTGATGAATTCTTTCAATATTAAATTAAAAAAAAAAAACTTCCAAAAGTCAGGACAGTGGCTCAGTTTATTGGGTGCTATTTCATTTATTATTGACGTTTGACGCATAGGTTCAAGTCCCAAAGCAGACCGATTTGATTTTTTTAATAATTTGCATGGTTTGTGGTAGGATTTGATGGATGGCGTATTAGCAGTAATATAATTTCTGTTTATTATGGTGAGTGCGGTTTACCGAAGCACCACGACAAATAATAATAATAGCCGTCGATAACCCGCACAAGATGTGCTTCTGGAAGTTTAAATTAACTCATTAAGGGGCGAGTAGAGAGAGTAATAATAATATTACACACGGCAGCCACTGTCAAAGCAACTAGTTCTAATAAAAAGATCATATTCTAAGTAATGGAGTTCCACACTATATCTGAAAAGCTCGCAGTAGAAAATCTATCTAGCTATATATGAATCTATTTTTTAAGTATTTTCCTTCTCCTTCTTTATTAATTTGCTATA
Source organism: Psylliodes chrysocephalus (assembly GCA_927349885.1). Taxonomy (NCBI): domain Eukaryota; kingdom Metazoa; phylum Arthropoda; class Insecta; order Coleoptera; family Chrysomelidae; genus Psylliodes; species Psylliodes chrysocephalus. Next base: position 37,192,067 of record OV651817.1, on the reverse strand, counting down.
CAGTCACTACACAAGCAAATGCAGATGACCTGGCCATTCTGCAAACAGGGAATTTTAAGAACATACTCTGCGAAAGAATGCAAGTAGCTCTAAAAATTATAGAACAGTGGTGCAAGGACCATTCACTGTCCATCAATCCTAAGAAGACATAAATGGTCCTTTTCACAAGGAAAAGGATGAAAATGGAATTAAAACCTACAGAATTCCTAAACACAAAACTAAACTTTGCAACAGAGGTGAAGTACCTAGGTCTCATCTTTGACAGCAAGTTAACATGAAACTCGCATTTGAAAAACAGAGTTAAAAGAGCATACATTGCTAATGAACAATGCCGCCGAACCGTGGGGCGCACCTCGGGTTTCTCCTCCAGAGTCGTCGCATGGATTTACGCGGCTATCATAAGACCTATGCTAACATATGGTGCAGTTGTCTGGGTAACAAAAACCAAAAAAATAACAGCTATCCGTAAACTTGAACAAATTCAAAGAAACACCGACCAGAGCCATGGAAGTCATTTTTTTTTCTCTCTCTCTCCTGGGCTCGTCTGACTATGTGTCTCCGAATAACACTAAAGCCTATTGGCTTATTGTGTTTTACCCCATGTTAGTTCATAGCACTCACTCTATCACCTTTGTACCTTGTACAAGTTTGTACAGATCCTTGGGTAAGTGGGTTCTATACGTTGTTGGATCAACCTGGGGTTGTCCAAAAAGAGCCTGTCTTTTGCGATCTAGAGATTCGCATTCGCACAGTATGTGTTTGGCCGTTTCTGGTTTCTTGTGACATAGTCGGCACATGAGTTCCCCATTGTACATGCCAATTTTGTTCAAGGGTCCCTTTACTGGGGCGTGCCCAGTCATGAACCCTGTTATCACTTTCAACTGGTTCCTATTTATTAAGAGTAGTTCTCCAGTTCTTTTGGGACATGGTCTACCTATGAAGGCTTTTCCATGTGCCTGTTTTGGGGTGCTTTCCCAATAGTTGATATGTTGTTCCCAATTCCAGTCATTTATAAAACCCCGGACTGTACTTTTTGGTACTCCTGGATTTGTGTCTGGTTCCGGTGTTTCTTCTGACCCTCTTTTTGCAAGTTCGTCAGCCTTTTCGTTGCCTTCGATCCCTTTGTGACTTGGCACCCAAAATAGTTTTACTCTATTTCGGTATGCCAGTGTTCTTAGTTCTTCGATGCATTCCCATACCAGCCTCGACGTAACTTTCTGACTCGATATGGCCTTAAGTGCCGCTTGGCTGTCTGACATTATTTGAATATGCTGATTTTCGACAGCTCTTTCATTGTTCGTTTTTGCACATTGCAAAATTGCGTATACCTCGGCCTGAAATACCGAGGAATGTATTCCTATAGCATAGCTATGGTTAGTATCAGGGTTTTTGGAGAATACTCCTGCCCCAGTGCCTTCCGCAGTCTGTATACCAGGTGTGTTCCTGTCGTTGGGCATTGGACTCCTTTATGGTGATCTCCGCTCTTTCCTGTATTAAAACCTCAAAGGGAGTATTAAAAGAGTACCTCTTGGTTAAGTGGTCTGATCCCATGTCTAGCACGTCTCCTATCACTAACCTTGAGATACTCATGTGACCTGGCCTAATTTTAAGATTTCCCAGTGTATTCCCTAATCTGTAAGCACCTAATCTTGCCTCCCCTTGTATCACAAGTCATTCTTAGTCTCACTCTTCTTGATATTTACATCAAGGAGGTTGCTCTGACGACAATGACACACCTCTGCACGGTTTTAATAAAACCTGATGTAGGATCTGGTGAGGCGAGACGTCGCTTTTGGCAGGAGGCGCTTAATACGCATCCACTGCTTCAAGCGAACATGGACTCCATCTTACCGAGATATATCTTCCATAAGCCATACAAAGTTAGAACAAATAAAAGAGCCAGAAGTGGCAGGTACTATTCATATCTACACTGACGGTTCTAAAACAAAACAAGGCTCAGGATGTGAAATATACTTCAGATTCTTGAACCTAAACATAGAATGGGATGTAAGTAAAAGTGCCAGTGTAGTTCAAACAGAGCTAACGGGGATTCTCATAGCAGCAAAAGAAATAACCAGAAATAATATCACTGGAAAGAACAGGCTTATCTATATAGATAGCAGACAAGCACTACTCACCCTGAACAGATTACGAATTTACGTAGTATTAGTACTAGAATGTCACGAAGCTTTTGTCGAAGTATCCATCAACAATGTGATCACCTTAAGATGGATTAAAGGTTACACCATTTCGAAAGGTAACCGTCTTGCTGATTTACTAGCCAAGAAAGCAGCCAACCAAATACTTTTTGAACCTGGCCCTTCTATTGGACTGACAAAATCGGTAGTGACAGACCTCATTAAATAACATTCCCTTGTGAAATTCAAGGAAAGATGGGATGAAACAAGGAACTGCAGAGTTGTCAGGGAGCTCTTAAGTTATTTTGACAACACTGCAGCAAACAAATACTAGGACTAGACAGAATCTGCGCCTAGTCACAGGCATTTTGATTGGTCATTGCCAAGTACGGAAGCACCTCCATACCATGGGGCTGTCAGAATCCGCACTCTGCAGAGGGTGCGAACAAAAAGATGAGACCATCGAGCATATCCTTTACGATTACTCGAAGCTCTCATTTATTAGAAGATTTGTGTTCGGCGGGTATCGGCTAACACCGGCCGATATAAAAGAAGCACCTCTTGGCGACGTTGTCAGCTACATTAAATCTGTAGGCTGGCTCACGTGCTAGGAGATGCCTATCATCTTAGAAGAATACACAATGGGCCTAATGAGGCCTAAGTGCCGTAGGGGTAACCCACCCTCCACACGTTACATATACAGATAATCTGCTGTTCATTTTTAATCGCTTTGAAAACAGGAGGAGGTTCTCAATTTGTCGTAATATTTTTTTTATAATTTTTTTATTGTTCCCTTCTATAACCTTTACCTGTTCAACACATATTTTTAATAGGTTACATTTATTTAAATAATTGGTCAAATTGACTTTCCTCTATAAAAATATTCTTGAAGTAATAATTTATTAAAAATAATAATATGTATTTATTATTAACATTAGAGTCGTGGCAATTCCAATGTTTTGATTTGTCAAAGATAAATTGAAAATGATTTATAAAAGACAAAATATCTGGATTTAATATTAAATTAAGTTATTTTGAACAATTACTTAAGAAATGATTTGAGTATTCGATAAATTTAAAAGTGCACTTCTAACCCTTGCAAAATGATAGCGTGCACGGCCTTGGGATCATCTAAGATGGGTAGATCTTGCAAAATGTATCTCATTTTACGAGAGATATCCGACAAAATTGCAAAAGGCAGGCTAGCACTGTCGAATGATATGTGGCATCTACCCACTATATCTGACACCTGAAGAAAATTTACGTCTATATATTTCGAGAATGTATATGACCTTTGGGTTTTATGTCGTATTGTAATAAAACTTTGGAAAGTTTCATAATATCTTGAGGCCGGATCCCAATGTTTGTTCGTAGGAAGTATCGACGTGGATTGTGATAAATTTGGGACAGTTTGAGAAGCATACAAATGAATATTGCATCCGGATCGGGGTTTATGTCATAATATTTTCGACTCCCGCAACTAACTATTGAATTAACAGATATAAAAATTTATGAAAGAAATTGCAGGTAATTTTTTTTATTTAAATAATATTTTCATACAGTGTAGGTATTTTTAGAACATTCATGAATGATTGCATTGAGATTGTGCTTATACCGAGAGAGTGCTACGTAAATAGGGTAGTGTGTGGGATGGTGTGTAGGTATTACGTGAAAGGTCATGCTTATTTAAAAATTTTTTTATTAAAAACGTTTTACTAATTATAAAAACAGAAGTGTTTGGAATAAAAGTTCGTAGGTTGTTGGCGATAAGAAAATAGTAATAATTAATTATTTTTGATTCTAAAAATTTTTATGAGATACTAATAATATCAAAATTAAATTGGTTTTTCTTAGTTTTCTTTACTTGTTAGTCAAAAGGCACCATCAATCATCGTTAAATGCTATTCATCAGATAAGAAGGTATCATGAGCCATATATATCATAATGCAATTGTAAAACTTTAAACTTGTTTTCCTTGAAACAATCTTTTTGTGACATGACACCTTTATCTACTTATATCTTCAATTGGTATTTTGCAAAGTACGGGCAACCGTTTCCCTTAGGAAAATCAGTGTTCCTTTGGCTATTATCGTGACAGGCATTGAATTATATCCAAATGAAAGACAGCAGAAATATAAATTAACTTTTAACAGTTTGACTTTGTAATATTTTAAAATTCCAGTTAAAAATGTTATTTTAATTGTGTGAAAGAAACGGCCGCCCCATATTTTGTGTTACATATAGCTTCGTTATTTTTTCATTTTATTCTAGGTCTTCTTTTTAAAAATACAGTGGTTTAAGTTTTGATAGTGGTTTTCTTGGGATTTAGATGTCGGATCTAATAAAAATATTGTGATTTAAATTTGTATAGCTTTTGGTACCTAGTTTGGACCTACTTCAATAATTTATTTATTTATATCGTTATTATTTTTCTTAGTTTTTTTAAATGTTTAGCATCATGTTATTATTAATTTGTTTAAATTGTTGGGGATAATAATCTGTTCTTAATTGTTGTGTTTAAATACTGTTACATGATGTAAAAGATGTCTTCTTCATATTGTATCCCGATTTGATGATAATTTTAAAATGAAGACGATACCGTTCTCCTTAATAAGCAAAATTAAAGCTAGATAGTTGAAATGTATCTGCTTTTCTTTGGATATAATCCAATATCTACTGCGTTATTAGCCAAAGGAGTGGTTGTTTGCGGAGGGTAAACTATTGTTCGTATTATTTCTTGAGCATGACTTTATTACCTTTATTTATTTCACGACTATGTTAAATTTGAGTTTAGAATTATTAATAGTTTTAAGAATCATTATGTTTATTTTAAATTCCAGATTTTGATTTTACTTGCAAAACAAGTTTTCACACTGTGATCTGATGCAATAAGCAATCAAAAATAAAACGCAATATAATATAAACAAGATACAGAAACTTTAGAAATAAGTCTGTAGAGTAGAAAACAAAAAAATAATTTTATTTATAATAAATTATTGAAAATTTAGTGGAGAATTGCCTTTATTCCAAAAGTAGGGAAAGAGAATACCATATCCTAAATCATTTTAACCAATCAGCCTCACATCCTCTGTTTTAAGAATAATGGAGACGCCTTGATAATTATATGAAAACACACACATACAAGAACTTCTATGCATATTGTCTGACTTTGGCATACCCTGTCAAGGTTATGCCGACGACAAAGTCATATTTGCTAGAAACAAGTTTAGAAATATTCTGTGTAATAATCAATAGAGGACTAGAACATAACAAAAGATGATAAAGGTGGGAACTCCACCAAAACTACACTAGTAGCCTTTTCAAGGAAAAGAAAACTCAATTTTGAAACCGTTAAGTTAGAAGGGATTTATATGGAATGGCAAAAAACAGGCCTATCCCTGGACAACAAACTTCTTTGTAACATAAATGAAAAGGAAGTAGTAAATAAGACGACAAAGACCCTAATGGTATGCAGAAACACTGCGGATAAAAGATGGGGATGTATCCCGAACATACTGCGATGGATATATACCGCAATAGTGAGACCAATCATTACTTACAGGGCTATAGCCTGCAGTAAGTTTAGCTACGACAAAAGCTAATATCTCAAAAGTACAACGACTAGTCTGTGTTTGTATTACCGGTAAAATCGGAACCCGTCCTACGGCCGCAATAAATATGATCTTAAACCTTATCATTTAATGAGAGAACGTGACAAAGAGGAGATGATATGGAATAATCAGAAACGGGGTAATCAGACGAAAGTCTATTAGCTTTAGGAACAAATGTACTTGGGATACATTCCAGGACAAAATGAAAAAGACGTACAGTTTTGTGAAAAACTTCAAAACCACAGAGCAGCGCTGCAAGAAAGAATGAAACCACGAATCCATCGTGCTTGCAACCGAAGGACATGCTATTCAATGGTATACGGATAGTTCCAAAACCCTAGAAGGAACTAAAATAGAACCAATCATACAAAAATACCTAAACATCTTTCAGGCGGAAATTTACGCAATTAAAAAGTTTTACAGTTTTTTCATCGAACAAAATTATCGTAGACTAGAGATTGTCATATCAGTTAGCCAAGCCAGCCATCAACGCGCTAAGCTCTTACGTAATCAGCTCAATAATGGTTCGGAGATGCCTAGATACCAGCATTACCACAATATTAGGAGACATTAAAAATGAATTAAGCAATAGAACAACCGATAATTGAAAAAATATCTTGGAACTTAGATAGGCTAGGATACTTCTGGGTGAATTACCGATTCAAAAGACACCTTAGTAAACTGAGAATAGTAAAACTTAGTGAGTGCAGATTCTGTAACGAGGAGGACGAAACCTATATTCACATTCAGCCTAGCTTGAATCTACTCTAAATCTAACACTTTTTTGACAAGATAGGATTGGAAGTGTCGGTCGTTATAGGAATCAAGACATTTTCTTGCTGCATTAGCGACATCTTTTAGCAGTGTATTTTTACCCCAGTCCCAACATAACAAAATATTTCAAATGACAAGCGATTCTGGCGGTTGCTAGTGCCCTCCAATCGGATATACAGCAATAGTGAGACCAATCGGATATACAATATTGCCTTTTCGTTTTATTCTATCCCCTCACTCTTGAAAGTCCGATAAAAAAATTATAAAGTAACAATTAATACTGCTAAATAGATCTAACTTTTTATTATATATTCATAATGATTTCCCACTTTGAAAGGTGTCAGTTTTAATGAGACACTCTGTATAGTGTCAATAATAGCTCTATTGATATTAGTTTGTTACATTTACACTTTAAACACATTCCAGAATGCAAAAGTATAAACTTTAATGCTTTCCAGAATTGTTGGTAAGTTTTGATACTTTTTGCCCCTGTGTGGGACGGATGTAGTCTTTCTAGGGGTATCGCGTTTCTTGTGTCAAAAATAATTAAACAAAAGGTTTAAGTTACATACAAAATAAACCTGTCTTCATAATCATTATTTAAAAATGCGACAATATACAGCATGCTCTATTTAAAGGTAATCATCCTGTACATAAAATAATATAACGATTTGTCAGAAAAAAATATCTAAAATTTATCGTTTTAGAACTTTTTTACCGTATAAGAGGATACAGTGAAACAAGACGGTCATTGTGTACAGTATCTAGTATCTCCTTTATTTCATGAGAGTGCAAGAGTAACAAGCTTATACAGATGTATACGTAAGAAAGAGAGAGATGGTAAACACATAAGCGGACGCTTTATGTTATAAAAAAGTATCGATATAACGCACTAAAACCCCAGTTCCCTTTCTGACTGGTGGCTGGATAACCAACAAGTCACCAAGTGCCTCTACGGACGAGGCCACGTCAAGTCACCGAGCGTCTCTACGAGAAGAGCGCGGGATGTCGTTGTCAAGTAGCGGTCTGTCGAAAACTTTTTCGGTTGTGTTAAAATTATTATTGCTTTTCATTTTTTGTTACATGCTTTCTACGATTAAACTTGTTAAATAAACCTAGGTTTTCTTGATTGAACCCGAGGATAATTAGAAGCCTCATATCTTGCTAAATAGTTCTTTTTTTTTATATACACAGGGTGATAACGTAAAGTAATATTCTTTAAATAGAGCAGCCTGTATGCAGTTGCATTTTTAAATATTGCTTACAAAAGCAGGTTTTCCTTATTCTATTTATATTTTAAGATACATAGTAGAATTCATTTTACAATTCTTCAAACTTAGAAATGTTTTCTGTTAAGATCACTAATAAGTCCGAAACAAGGAATCATGCAAAATTATGAAATAACTTACTTTCCTCACAAGAAAAGAACGTTATGGTCACTATGGAATTTTCTTTAACTAGTGAAGGAAATCAAGTTCTCGCTAGAAGTATCCTGTATCCGAAAGATGTCCTTTCGTAAGGCGTAGTAGAAAAACATTTAAAAATCTAATAAAAGTATCTTAAAAGACAATGACAATTAAACCAATATGGTTTATTACAAACTCCAGATCATTTAACAACCAGTTTTTATAACAGGTATTGAAATATTTTAAAGTTATTGCAAATAGTAAAAATAACAATTTAGAGAGGGAAACTAAATCGTGAGCAATAGAGTTGCAAAGAAAGATCATAGCTCTAGCAAGAGCGATGATGTGCTTTATGTGAACAAAATATCCGTAAAGATATCGGACTAAAATGGATATCTAAAAATAAAACTAAAATATATTTAATTATTAAATTTAATTTTATAGTGTAGAGTTTATTAAATTGAGTTGAATGTTTTTGGAGCTTCTGGAATACATCAAAAATAGTATTTATCATGAAATACAATTATATATGAACCACATTGTCAACAACGTGAATAGTTCAATTTAAAAGGACGAGGTCATAGCAATATTTTTACGGCATGATTGTGTCTCATCTTGGCAATCTTTGGTTATTGTAATAGATTGCCATATTACGCCTATGTCACCCCATCTACTGTTCAAACACGCTTCTATTAAAAGATGAGATGCACTTAATATTGAAGTATAATTTATGAATGACCAGTCGGGGATGCCTGCAATTCAAAGCAAGAATCAAGTAACTCAAAATTTAGCGGTTTTGGATAGAGCAACTTATTTATTTTAAAATATTTTTTCAGGTTACTTATTTAGATTTGTATCCACAATATTGCTTTTCTTTTAAATTAAATGTTTTATTGTGCTCTTTTTAAGGGTATAAATAAATTTAAAATAATTTTACTAAATATCTATGTTTTTAATAGTTTTTGAGTTACTGCATTAAACAATCACTCCGATATGCAGTCTTAAAAAGAAGTAACTCCACAAGCTCTATATTTTAATAAAATAAGCGCCCAAAAACAAAAATCAAGCAACTAGATTTATAATTTACACTAAGAGAATACATAAAATGAAAAACATATAAATAGAGTTAAAAGGCATAACACTTTCTAATTTGGTTTATTAAAATAAAATGGATGAGAGATTTGCCTATCGTTTATACAATTTCCTCTGATTTTTTTATAACATTCTAAAAAATAAATGGAGCCTCAAAATTTTGACCTTACATTTCCCCTAAAAGTCCTTCTACGCTTTCTTTAAAATTTAATGGCTTATGTATTAAAACTGTTTATTTTTATTTCAAACAAAAGAACGCTAAGAAACAAGAACTAAAACTAAGGGCAATCAAACCTACATAAAGATTACAGTTATTACTGCAATATAAAAAATATCAACATAGACATCCATCTTAAACTTGTTTACACTTTTGTGTTTTTTGTTTTTTTTTTATATTTAGGGCACTATTACTATTGTATGGTTTTTGCTAACATTTCAAGCAATTTTGTTCCTCGACTAGACACATATTTTATTTTTTATGTGCACTACTAACTACACTAATAGACAAATATTGAGTACTGAATGATTTGTCCAAACTTGCATAAAGCAGCGTAAAGCGGTTTGTTGCCCCACCTTATTTTTCGGTAGAATTTTAAAAGAAGGGTTAGATATGTCTCTACTATCATTTTAACGAGGGTAAGTAAAGTTAATTTTTTTTTTTTGTATTTTATAGTAGCTACCATAAAGTAAATCGACTCACTTGTTTCGTAAATTGCACTAGTGTCAAATATCCTCAAGTAACTCTAGTAAATTTATTTATACAAAAGTAAATTATAATTATGAATAGGATAATACAAAACTTTGCAAGTAAGAAGATTAACTAAAATATTTTTCGACGAGAAGTAGAGATGCTAAAATGTAGCTGTAAATAACTTGATAATGTAATTCCATTTAATTACCTGGATTGGTGGAAACATAAAGTGTCAAAATAAAAGCCCAAATATGGATAAAAAAAGAATCAAGTAAGTCGAGTTACATCTTTGTTTTTGCGGCAGATGTGGTTTTTACCCCACCCGCCTTCATCCTAGTTACGCCTTTGTATTGTATGTTGATAAATTTGGGACACTTTGAGGGGCATACCAATGGAGATATTAATAAGACGTGTTCGTGCGCTTTCCAAACTTCGATACTGACGAGAAATCAATAAGATGCTGTTCAGCCTTTCAGCCAAAATTTGAATGTAACATCTTGACAATGAATGATATTAATGGATTTGCCTAAATGGAAATAAAGAGGCCAATATACAGCATAACAATGTTAGGACCAAATTGCCTGAAATTGATAGTAAGCCGTTTCAAAAGCTGCTTATAATAGCACACTTAACAAAGGTAATAAATCATCAATAAAGATATTTGATAAATATGAAATTTCCATTTTGTATCGACTTCTTATATAAGATATATTTCTTATATCGAATTTTGAAAGGCTACAGAAAAATTATTTGTTGATCGAATATAAGTTTATTAGGTCTCATTTTTTTCAGTTATATATTTTATGCGAAAACTAAGTTGCAAATATTTTATAACAATATAAGAAAATTAAAAATTATAACTTCTACTTTAAAAAACTCAATATCTATGGACCTATGACCTTTGAATTCAAGTTTTCTCTGAAAGACCCTCAATATAATATACCCTACCGGTGTCCCCGGAATTATTTTTTTGATTATCCCTTTTTCGACAAACTATATTCTTCATAAAAAGTATGGATTATTTCCATATTAATAACAATTCAAACAGAATGTGAATATCTCTGCCTTTAATTAATTTTTAACCAGGTAAATTATTTAAACTATTTCGTAGAAAATAAAATTTTGTTTAAATTTAACTTAAATTCGCTTGGTCGGTATTTGTTTTTCTAATTTTTATCAATTGTTTGGAAGTAATCAGAAAAAAATCAAAAATTATTAGCCGAACCTCTTTTGTTGATTCAACAAAATCATTTTATTTGAAAATACTTCTGGCCAATAGAAAAAGAGTAGTTTTAATTATTACTTTGTGAAATTATTTTTGTATCAAAAACGGGTGAGTTTATTAAAAATTATGGTTATATAATTTTAAATTCCCTTTATTTTTAAACATTACTGCTATCATGAATAAATCTTTTAATTAAAAGTAAATTAGGATTGGTAGGCGTTTTTCTCTAGAGTCAGGATATTTTAAGTTTTCACTGTTTGACAACTTTATCATCGACAAGCTTCTTCAAGAATTTTTTTTCTTTCGTTGCTGTATGTTTTTTATTAAATTTGCTTTGACTTTATAAATACATGCTACATTCAATTCCAACAGACATTTTGTGTAGGAGAATAAAAGGCCCAATAATTTTTACCCTACAACTGTATTGATAGCTATTTATCTCTTATAATTAAGAGGCCAGCATATATAGGTCACTAAGGCCGACAGTTGGGCCGAAGTCACTTGGCCATTAAATAATCCAGTTAATAGGCTTCCATTTTCTCTTTAATTCTACTTTAAAATATAATAATAAAAAAAATTTCTCCTACAAAAAGTATATTCATAAAATATTCTAAATTAACAGCATGTAAAAGTAAGAAATGACAATAAAACTGACTAGTGAATAACACCTAAACCACTCGTATGTATGTAGCAAGCGATCATCGGTCTCTCCATCTAAGAATACGGGACGGTTGGTGTGGGGTCTGCCACAGTTGACCGAGCTTTTAACGTTTACCATTATTTTACCCAATACAGTAACTTATCTTTCAAAAGGCCATCATCAACCAACATAATGCTGGACCACTGGCGAAAAGCCAAAAGTAGGCTTTTATCTTTTAATCGTCGCATTTATTACAGCAAAAGGCCAGCAATATCCCGGATATTTATTGTTTGTTGGGTTGTTAAATTGTAGCTACAGTTAACTACAGCGAATGGTCTATTACTGGCTGGTCTCAGGCCTACATTGAGTTTTTCTTGAACATAATAGTATAATATAAATAATTATTTTCCAAAATTACCAACAGAACATATTTATATAAAAAATTCCAAAATGTTTGTTTTAGTTGTCAAAATTGCATTATGCTAGGGAGGTGAAGTTTGCTAAAACTATAAAATTAAAATATAAGTCAATGGATCAGGGATATTTTTATGGGATTTTGATTGTAAAAAAAGAAATGGGTAGGAAAAAAAGTAATTAGTAGAAAAATATTAATATTAAAAGATATATTAATTACTGCTCTACAATATTTAGAACATAACAAAGAAAATGTAAGAAATGGTCTTTTATATTTCACATTTTTTTTTAATACAAAGGTTACAGTGGGACAAAATGTAAACCAGTAGCGAATATATGCAGAAATACAGAATATTAAGAGATACGCTCAAGAAATGTTTAGAAAAGGAGCCAGTTAAAGGGCAGAGACGAAGAAGCAGAGATGGAGAAACAGAGAAATGCCCGCAAAGCAGATTAGAAAGAAAAAAGAAGACTATAATTCAAATTTTTATTAAATTTATTTTAAAATTTTAGTACAAACCAAATATTTTAACAAAAATGTTCACCCCCGTTGGGACAAAGGTGTAACATTAATATACACCAGCAGCTTTTTGTATTAGACTAAGTTTATCGTTATTGTTACACCAACCGTTGATTTCATACGGGGACATTATTCCCATGGCGCAGGGCTGTTCAAGACATAGAGAACTTTGGCCTGTGCTGATCTTAAAGTTAGAAATGGAGATATGAAAACAAAGGTATTTTAGGATACTTTTTAATATGTGTTTTTATTTCAAAAAATGTTTACATACGTTCACCTATATGTATCGTTTATAATTGTTTAGGAAACCATATATTTGTTTTCTTGACAATGCCGTAGCAAAATATATACCAAAAAACAAAAATCTAAACTCTACAAAAACTGTTTTTATGAATTGCCCAACTAATGTTTTTCATTAAAACACGGTTTGCAGTAATGTAGATTGCCTTCACAACTGTCACAAATGTTTCACACAAAAGACGCCCATTTCCTTTTTCCATTTCCAACAACTCCCTTCTTTCCATATCTTTTGTAGCATTCGGTACAACGAACTCTTTTCTTCGCAGGGTGTTGAATAAGGTGGTGAATATTTGTGGCATTTGTTCGCCTTCTTTCTTCGTCGGTAGTAGTATTAACGTCACGGGGATTTTCTACTGGGCTTTCTATGAGCGATTTTATTATAGACATTTTGAAGTCTGTAGTCGTCATACTTTCTTGGCTTACAGAATTTTCTTGATACAAATGAGACGCATTTATAAAACTCATTTCCCAAATAATTTCAATAATAAGTTTTCTGTACCACTTTGTGCACATGCGAAGCGCCATATTGTATGAAGCGAGTTGATCGCTTACATCTACTGATAATTTTTCTTGATCATAATCAAGAATGCAAACTGGTTTTTCTATATCTTTCTGTCTGACCTTTACTGTCCTGGTTACGTCCCCACGATGGCGAGTAAGCAGCATCAGAACGTCACGTTGGTCTCTCCATTTGAGCACTGTCACACTTTCAGAAGTATTCTTCACAAAAATTTGCCCTTTTTTAGTTGTGTGCGTTTAACCTCTTTAGGAAGGTATGTACGGTTTTATCGGAGAGTTCCTACTAAATGGGTCCTCTTGTCAAGAAGTTTGAAAGCTAATGGTATACCGGTATAATAGTTGTCAACGTATAAAGTTCTTGCCTCATTCAGAAGACAACTGACTCGGTTGCAGAAGCTTCGCCATCAGAATCTTTGCGAATGTACACTGACATGTTGTAAGTGTAACCTTTTGCGGCGAGTAACTTATAAAGTTTAATGGCGTAGCGGTGTCTCTTTTTGGGGAGGTACTGACGAACCAAGGAACAACAGACTCGTCAATAGATATTTTTTCTGTAGGGGTGTAGTTGCTCAGAAAATTGCAGATGAATTTATTTATAATATTTTCAATTTTGAATAAACGATTATGGGCATCAGCCTCTTCGTTATCAGCAAAATTCCAAAAACGCAGCAGGAGCTCGAATATATTTCGAGACATAACTTTTTTTGGGAATGGTATGGAAAATAGTTCATTTGTAATTTTAACAGGCCCATCCAACCTAGTAATCAAATGAATCTCTTCATTTCACCGGAACAAGTGGGATACTATTTATGTAGTCGCGCTTGTGGACGAGCATCTCTTTTCAATAGTTGTTGGGCAGCGTATAAATTGGTCTGATCAACCATCAAATTTATGACATCTTCGGTCCAAAATAAGCTAAAATATTAGACTGGGTCTCTCATGGCTAAAAGAGCACTTATATTCATATCCATTCCACTTGATCCAGTTAAAGCGATCTAGTAGTGCAATCCTACTGGATCCGACCACTTAAGTTTAGAAAAATTTAAGACAGCGGCCACAGTAGGATAAGCTGGATGCGCTAATTGAGGAGACGTGGATCTAGGCGATCAAATCCAGGCGTTGGCGTTAGTGGTATTTGGGGTGTAGAATATCTAGATGAACCTGACCCACTTAGTATTATTGTTATTTTATGACGTTTAGAAGGTCCAGGAGCGTTTTCATTACTTTCTCAATCTTCAGCTGACAAATTATTACTATAGTTTGGATCCTTGTCAGAATCGTCAAAGTCTTCATCACTCATATCAACGTCTGCGCCATCTACACTATCTAGGATCTTATTCATTTCTTCCTCCAGCTCCTTCTGTGTCAGTGGTCTAGCCATGATAATTAAACTAACTATTCAAATCAAAAACAAAATAAAGCAAATTTTACATTTTCCATATGGTGTACAAAATTGTTACGCCTGGCGCAGTAAAGCAATTTCTTTCTGGCGCCAGTGTAAAATTTGTGTACACCCTTAGAAAAATAGCTAAAAATTAAAAAAAAATTAATTAATAATTTAGAATAACCAGACATAACATTATATAAAAAATTGAAAAAATAAAATTTGGCCAAAGGCGTCTAAGACCCAAATTGCCGTAACAGTGAGAGTGTTAAGTAATTAAATTTATTTCGTTAATTGGAAATTGGATTCCAGAGGTTTTGATATTTTGTTGGAAGTCAAAATTATGTCACACATTTTTTTCTTCGAAACCACAATCTAATCTGATAACACAATTATCACTTACAGAATTTTAAGCCCCGGAAAGATAATCGAGCTAAACAACACCTTATTATAAAATCGGAAACCTTAAAAAAAAAACGTTATACTTATCCGATCCTGTAGGGTTTCAACTTGTTGAAAACTCAAGGGTATTTGACACGGCTTCATTAGGATTAGACGAAAAATACTATGTTACTACCTTGAGTGTATCTGATACCTACTAATTTATTATTTCAGTAAACTTATATTTTATTACCAGTGGCGGCTGATGGTAATTTAAAATGGGTGTTCACTTTTTCTTATAATTTTATCATTTGTAAGTTCAGTTCAAAACTTTGTACAAGAGCCAATATCGCCGTTTTTTAATTTTTTGAGTTTGTATTAAGTGTAGCTATTACTATCAACATCATAATGTTTTCAAGCACTAAAACTATTAATAAATGAATATTTTAGTTAGTGTAATATTTTAATATTTGTTTTGTTTTTAATACGTTGAATACCATCTATTAGTTAGTAAGCTGACTTTTCTTTATAATTTGAAATTATTTTTAAATATATATAAATATATAAGAGAGTTGATAGTCGTTGCTGACTAGTTAATAATTAAACCAGTAATTTGTGGGTAATGCAGCAAATGAAAGATTACTTTTTTAAGTTTATTCCAAGCTTTCGGAAATGTTTATTTCCATCATCAGGGAGACTTAAATAAAATAATACCACATATTATGATAAAGTAAGGTAAAATTTTTTTAGTTACTTACATCTTAATTAAGGTTGTTCATTATGGTGGTATTATTCATTTTAGTGTAAAGATACAAAATGGACAAGCTGAAGTCAATTACAAAATAATATACACAAACAATAATTACGATACTTTAAAACTAAAAAAATATAAATAACGAAAGGTCAATTTGACAATTTGACATGACAAGTAAAATTTTTAAATAAATAACAAGTTATTAGAGGTTAGGAAATAAATGTGGATAATGCTATATTTACATAACATTAATATTTTTTTTAAATGTTCAAAGAGTGATTTTTATATTAAATTAGCTCTGTATTATTTAAATTATGAATTTGGTTTGGTTTATTGTCCAAATCCAATAAATAAGAATAAATTTCACTTAAATTGTTAATATCTGTCTTTTTGTTCATAAAATTTGGTTCCTGTGAAATGAAAGCCATCTCCAAGAAAAGTCTTTTATGGTAGTTATTTTCAATGGCTAATATTTTAATTTCGTCATAATTTATATTATGTTGATATTTATTAGCATGTTCAGCCAAAGCACAACGTTCCGGATGCAGTCTGCAATCACTTCTGTGGGAGGAGATTCTACCTGAGATAGGTCTTTGTGTTTGACCAATATAGACTTTATTACATTCTAGATAAATTAATAATGATCCAACAGCATCAATTCAGCTAAAATGCAACAAATTAGTTAAGAATTTAGCTGAAACGAACCAAATAGATACTAATTTAAAAAAGAAACTAACTAACTATAAAGGAATATCACCAAAATTCTATGCTTTACCTAAGGTACATAAACCTACTTTATCAGTTAGACCTATAGTAGCATCAATAGGTGCCCCTACTGCTCTTCTTGCTTCGTTTCTTACTGATATCTTAACAAAAGCCTATGACTATGATAATGTTTATTTTATAAAAGACTCCTTTGAAGTCTCACAAACTTTTAATGGTATGACACTATCTAATGATCATGTTATTGCTAGCTTGGATGTAGTATCTCTTTTCAGTAATGTTTACTTAGATGCAGTACACAGATCTATCTATAAAAATTGGGATCGCATAAGCAATCATTGTAATATTAATCAATCAACTTTCATAGATCTCATTTCCTTCTTATTTAATAATACATATTTTTCATTCGATAACAAATACTATAAACAAACTTTTGGTACCCCTATGGGTGCATCTATCTCACCTATCCTAGCTGCTTATGTGATGGATGACTTACTGGACACAGTTATTCCAGTTTTATCTTTTAATATACCTTTTATAAAAAAGTATGTCGATGACATTATCCTTACACTCCCTAGTTGGGGCCTAGACGAGATAGTAAATACTCTTAATAGCTATGATCCATACATACAATTCACAATAGAAAGAGAAGATGAAAATTGATCGGTTCCATTTCTAGATACCAAGTTCATTCGAACCCCAGATAACAAAATCATTATCGATTGGTATAGAAAACCTTGCAGTTCAGGTAGATACCTGAACTATCATTCTTACCATAAACAATCTATGAAAGTGAATTTAGTAAAACAAATAAAAAACAGAGTTTTGAAAATCTCAGACCGGTCTTTCCATAAAAAGAATCTAGATATCATTTATAAACTTTTTATTGACAATTCATATCCAAAATCACTCCTTAATAAAATTATATACAGTACATCATATACAGTTAATGAATTCATACAAAATAATGAAATCACCCCAATTATTGAAAACCATGATCAAAACAGTGATAATCTTACACCACATACCCAAAATACTGCTCTACTTAATAATTTAAGGAACTTAGCTCCCAATAACATGAATTTAGTTGTTTCGCAAGAAAATAACATACACTTTACCGCTTTACCTTACATCAAGGAGATCACACCTAAACTATCAAGAATTATAAATATTAATAGTAACATTAAGATAGCCAATAAGGCAGTTCTAACAATAGGCTCAATCTATTCTAAACTCAAAGATAAAACCCCCTTAAAATCATTATCAGATGTAGTATACAACATTCCTTGTCTAGAATGTAATAAAGTCTATATTGGTCAAACACAAAGACCTATCTCAGGTAGAATCTCCTCCCACAGAAGTGATTGCAGACTGCATCCGGAACGTTGTGCTTTGGCTGAACATGCTAATAAATATCAACATAATATAAATTATGACGAAATTAAAATATTAGCCATTGAAAATAACTACCATAAAAGACTTTTCTTGGAGATGGCTTTCATTTCACAGGAACCAAATTCTATGAACAAAAAGACAGATATTAACAATTTAAGTGAAATTTATTCTTATTTATTGGATTTGGACAATAAACCAAACCAAATTCATAATTTATATAATACAGAGCTAATTTAATATAAAAAGCACTCTTTGAACATTTAAAAAAAATATTAATGTTATGTAAATATAGCATTATCCACATTTATTTCCTAACCTCTAATAACTTGTTATTTATTTAAAAATTTTACTTGTCGTGTCAAATTGTCAAATTGACCTTTCGTTATTTATATTTTTTTAGTTTTAAAGTATCGTAATTATTGTTTGTGTATATTATTTTGTAATTGACTTCAGCTTGTCCATTTTGTATCTTTACACTAAAATGAATAATACCACCATAATGAACAACCTTAATTAAGATGTAAGTAACTAAAAAAATTTTACCTTACTTTATCATAATATGTGGTATTATTTTATTTAAGTCTCCCTGATGATGGAAATAAACATTTCCGAAAGCTTGGAATAAACTTAAAAAAGTAATCTTTCATTTGCTGCATTACCCACAAATTACTGGTTTAATTATAAATATATATATATATATCAGGTTATTTAGAAAGCTTCACATTGATTTTTGTGTAAAAAATATTATAAAAAACTTTATCTACCATTTTTCAGTTTTTATTGTAAGTTTAATCATTTTCACAATTTGTTACAGATGTTAAATAAAAAATATATATTTTAAATACCTTTTATTGGCAAATAAAATAAGAACTAAAATGCTTTAAATGTTTATTTTATAAGATCAGTCCCATCACAATACTTAATATTACACAGATACAAACTAGAATAAAGATATATAATGCCTGGCATTCTAAATGATACTCTTTGCAGTTTAACAGACCCCCTTAACCCCCATTTCAAGCAGATTATTTTCACAATCAATAGGCCTCATCTCCTTATAGAGCTTGATTTTTACTAAAAATTTCATGTTGATATCGCTTTTCATTTTTGATTTTTTTTCACCCCCCTTAAATCCCCTATATTTAATCAGATTTTTTTTTAACGTAGAAATGTGTTACTAGGATTAAAAGGCAAATTTTATAGGTATGTCCAGATGCTTGTCAGAGAGCGCTAGTTGATGATGTGTTATCATCATTTTGTCCTACATTAAAAATAAAAATGGATATTGGATAATGAGGTCAATTCTGTAACGAATTTATTTGCAAAATTTATCTATCAAAAATATTTTTCTTTTTAATAAAAATGTAGTCAAAACGCAGTTTTTTAAATTTAAACAAAAAGACAGCCGAACGCATAATAATTAAAAATAAGAGAATTAGCTGAAACTGGTTAAGTATGTTGAACAATCTCTTTGATATATTAAATTCTAGAAATTTACTCCATCTTTATTACAAAAGCCATTTTCTTTAAAAAAGGATGAAGATATAGAAATGTTCTTAAATGACATGTATAAGTATATTTTTTCCTTAAAAACAAACCGACCGATATACTGAATTTTTTATTCAGAAGATTAATTTATTTCAAGAGATTAGTTTTTAACAATGTGCAAAATATCTAACCATCACATAAAGTTGTTATTTGGTTCTATTAGCTCACATGGAGGCAACAACAATAACTCTATGGCCTGGCATTTTCAGCAGCTTAGAAAAAAAAAATAGTACGACATGCCGAAGTACGTGACAGTTTTCATGAAAATTGTATTCCTCAAAAATAACTTCGAATGTTTAAATGCCCTATTCGTCAAATCAACAATTTTTCGAGAGAATATTAAGCATGATCGTAAGTACTTAACAAACCCCACGATATCAGGATTTACAAAATATGGTGCAACTTAAAATTGCTGGATATAATGCATTCTCCTTTAAAAGAAAAATTATTTGTGAGGAATGATTTAATTCTTTATGTGCAGACCAGAAAGATCTATAAATAAATAGTTTCATTTATACACAAAAACCAATGAAAAGAACAAATAGTATTCCTCTGTGGATCTGTTAGACTATTGTCTTTACTGTGAGTAAATAATATAAAAGAGCTATTACTTCAAATTACCACTTTATTTTAGTTGAATATGTAGTGTTTTCAGAGTTAAAATAATTTATAAATAAAAATATATTTGCCAATTTGATCGTCCACAGTTTTGATCAGCATCCTTTATAATTTCACAGAGTATATTATTAATATAAAGATGTAGCTAACAAATACACAAATACAAGGTTGTTTTACCTTATTAAAATCAAATTACAAAAATTTGTAAGCATATAATATCACGATAATAATATAATGTTTATCCCAAAATTCTTATTGATGGCACGGGATAAGTTGTTTTCTGTCGATTATCTTACTCTTCTTAAGAGCAATTTCTCAAATAGTTTTGATATCACAGGTAAAAGCGATATTGGGCTATATGATGTTATTTTATTGTTGGGTTTTCCCTGTTTGGGTATCATTATTACCTCTGCAGTTTTCCATAGTATTGGAACATTTTAAAGTCTAAATGATGCAATAATTATATTGGTCCATTATATTATACCTTTTCGTGGTAATTTCTTTATTGTCTCTCCTGTGAGCAGATCGAACTTGGGAGAGTTTGTACAATAATACCATTTTTTATTTCTTTTTGTGCTTTTTTAGGACTAGTTAATAGTATTTTCTCTATATCACTAACTTCCTCTTGGTTGTCAATTTCAATTTCTTCACCTTCTCCTGGGTTCGAGTAAAAGATGCGTTCTAAATAGTTGGCATAAGCATCAATCAATCCATTATTTCTTTGGGGTAATTAATACCAATGATTTTCCTATGTATTATTGGTGTCTTATTCCATACAGCTTGTTTGATATTGACCCTAAATAAATCCGTTTTTGTATCCAAATCTTTCACTGTCCTAATTTGGACATTTAATTCAGTTTTCAGCAAGTTTAAGTTGAAATCTTTCCCAGTCTCTATGTTTATTTGTTAATGTGGGATTGAGTTCTCTAGTGGTAATGTTTTCACTTATTGTTAGAAATATTGAGGTAGTGATCAGATATTAATTCCTAAGCATCTTTTATCTTTATAAAATATGCTGCATTATTTATGAAAATAAAAAAGTCCAGTAGGTCCGGTATTTTGTTTATATCGCTTGGCCAATATGTAGGTTTTCCCGTGGAGTACCACGTACATTTCTGATCTTTGATAGCCTCGTTCAATTCTTTTCATTTGGTTGAAGTAAGTCTTGATTTCCAGCAGACATTTTTTGCATTAAAATTAGTTTCCAATATAATTCTTGTCTTTTATGATAATATCTAGGTTGAAATAACAGAAGTAACAGTAAGCACATATTTTTTTGTTTTAACAGATATGCTAACAGCTTGTATTTCTTCAGTTTTAGTTTTTTCTCGTTCATAATGTGTTATGTTTTATTTTTAATAATAATAGAAGCTCCACCTCGGGCAAAATGGATAAATGGCATTATAGATCTGATATCCTTTTAATTTGACGTGCATATGTTTCGTAAAATATCCACATGTTGTGTCTCTAAGGTCATTAATAAATCTTGCTGGTGTTGTAAGAGTCCATTTGTGTTCCGTTCAAAAATCCTAAAGTTATAAGTCATTTTCTCTTTTATCGTCTTTTATTATTATTCTCTAGTCTATCCAGCTTTTCTAGAACTTTTTTGTTAAATTCTTCTTGTTTATCCACTTAATTAATTATTTTTTGCAGCATTGAAGTTATAGGTTCAGTACTGCTCTCTAATGCCAGTTGTATCTCATTACTTGCTTCTTGGGAATAAGGTATATCAGCCAGCCTTCGTTAATGTCTGTTGCCTTCTTACAGTTTTCTCTAGACTCCCTTGATTCACCTGCTTGACTGTGTCTTTCTGATTTGTAGTTTGGTTTTTTACGCTCTGCAGAGCTTGTACAGTGGCGCAACCTCCATAATTAGCTGGATGCTCCCCTCCACAGAGTGTATTGACTTCGGTCTTTTACTCATTGGTTTTTTACAATCTTAAGTTGAGTGTTTTCCAGCGCATTTGATACATCTGGGTTCGCTTTTGCAGTAGTTTTAAGTATGTTTATATTCTTGGTATCGTTTACATTGGGATAATGGTGGATGTTTTTTTTAGGCTTCTACTTGCATTCTCAAATAGAGTATTTCCTTAATCCCATAATTTTTTTTACATCTTCATTTTTATTAAAGACTGGAGTTAATAGTAGGAGCAGTGTTTTATCCTTTCTGCTTAGCAGCTTACTTACTTTAAGTATTTTAAACCCTTTATTTTTTAGGTGCTCTTTGATTTCCTGTGATTGACAAGACTGATTCAATTTTCTCACATCTTCATCGGTCTTGACTGTTTATTTTCAAATGAAAACCATTCCATTTTACTATTGTTCAGCGCTTGTGTAAGAGATCAGTATGTAGTTTTATCATCTACAATGATTTCAAATTACCTCCAGTTACCGTAGTGGCTTGATACTGTATTTTGTTTTGTATTAAGTAATCTGACAACACGTCATTATGTTTCTGGTTTATTAATTATAACTAGAGGACAAATATGCTAGAGATGGTGTGGTCACAGTGCAAACAGTTTTATGACAGAAACATATTAACAACAAAGTCGTCACCGAAACATGTATTTCAGACTTGGTGAGAAGTTTTGAATAATGTTACCGATACTCAGTAGAACAATTATGCAAGACACACTGGGCAAAGTCGGAACATCTGAGGAGGGTACTTTGTAGTAGGTAATTTTTATACTTTATGAAATATATCTGTCATTTACTTTTGGAGAAGATAATTATTTAAATAAAAGTTGCTTCTAAGAATATTCTCGGTAATTTTTGTCATATACAAAATTTTCTCAAGATGTTCTGAATTTAAAAAATTTGACAAAATGTAAAAAATACAAATTTTTATAAAAATTAATGAAATAAAAGTTGTTTGCTATTTAATTCTCTATAATTCTTGCATTTTATATAATTTCTCTAAAAGGACCGTATTCGAGATATTTGGGAAAATTTGTAAATCTCGAATTTTGAAGAAAACTCAAAAACGGATAAATTATAAATTTAGTCTTTATTTAAATTTAGTATTTATTCCAGAAATTTGACAAATTGTCAAATGTTCAAAGACTTTTGAAAATTATTCAAATAAAAGTTGATTGTTGTGTTATTCTCTATAATTCTTGCACCCTACATAATTTTTCTGAAATGGACCGTATTTGAGATATTTGAGAAAATGTGTAAATTTCAAATTTTAAAGAACACTTAAAAACGGAGAATGATACAAACATATTTAAACTTAAGCTTTATTTCGACATGAAGTCAACTAGTTTGATTTTGGGCAGAGTCAGAACATCTAGGAGGGGTACTTTATAGGGGGTCATTTTTATATTTTATATGAAATGTATCTGTTATTTACGTTTGAAGAAGAAAACTCTTCAAATAAAGTTACTTCTATTATTATTTTTGTTTTCTACATGAGTTCTCTAAAATGGACCGTAATTGAAAAATTGGAGGAAAAGTGCTAAATTTAAAATTTTCATTATTTTCGTTTTCAATGAATATCTATAGAAAAATGTTTTGGAGTTAGATGTATGTGAAAAATGTATACAGGGTGTCCCAAAATTAGACGGTCAAATTTTAACAGCATAATCTACATCTTAAAATATGAATAAAAGTTCATATAAACATAGGTCCGAAAACGTTTCGTTTTCGAGATACAGGGTGTTAAAAGTGAAGTCCTGATGACACTCTTTTGTAAATATTTTCTAAACGTTTAAAGATAACTAAGTGAAATTTGGTACAAATGCTAACCTTTTTTTGCTCTACTTAATGGACTAAATCCCAGTTTTTGATCTTTTTCATAGATGGATAAATTAGGGGGGCCTAGGGTAAAATTGCCCTAAGTTTTTTTTTGTTGACAGTTTTTAACATTTTTGACTATAAAATTTGGAAAACCAATGTTTTTTTTTTATATTAAAGCTACATTTGTTGCATCTCGCTAGGACGCACCATTTTCAAGAAAAAATTATTTGAGTATTTCATGATAAGTTGATGTTATCTTATTCGAAAATGTAAACAATAATTAGTAGGCCTGTGAAATCAGAAATTTTATTTTTTTTTACTTTGGAAAACCGGTGACTAAAGTAATTTTAGAAAATATTTACAAAAATGTGCTATCATGACTTTTATTCTTATTTTAGGATATAGATTACACTGTTAAAATATGACCGTCTAATTTCGGGACACCCTGTATATGTTTATCCTTTAAACATTTACAGAGGTGATACAATAGGTTGTAGAAAATAACTGGAAAAGCCTGTAATAACTAAATAAGAAAGTCATGGTTGAACACATGAACTTTCTCATCAAAATTCACCCTATAGAATATCTACACATTTTTACAATGGTGGCAAATATTGTACTGCGAAGGCCAATAATTTAAAATTTAAGCAATTGACGCTATTAACCATTGCTTGTTATTGGGAAAGTTGTAATAAATCGGTGTAAAAGGTACTTCTTATAATTATAGCGTAAAACTTAAAAACCCAGTTATTCTTAAAAAAGAAATTAATTAAGTATCATTTAAGTTGGAATTATTTATAACAATTTGGTAACAGCTCTTATTTCTGTCTTTATTTTAGAAGATATTTGGCATTGAAATAGGAGAAAATATAATGGGACATTCTGTAGATATGTATAAATTATTAGTTAATTTTTTTTACAACGATCATTCTTTTACACTGTTTGCATAGCCTAAATACAATTGACCTATATGGCCAGACTTCAGACTTCAAGACCGGTTTCGCTGGTTTAGCAATCATGATGACTTCTGCAAGTTTCCATAATCTAGGCACATATTTTAGCATAAAAGCAGCATTTATCAACTCGCTGAGTTCAACTTTGGCTTTCCGCGAGAGTTCCTTCAGATAATTAGATTAAAATTAGTGATGTTTTTTAAAATTAATGATAGTACGTCATTGAGAAACATTTTCGAGTTTTTCTTTATAAAGTAAAGCGGAGAAGCACAATAATCCGGTCAAAGAGTACATTGCTCTAATAAAAACTACACGGAAAGCAGGAAACTGGTTTGGACCTATATATTTTTGTTCTAGACAATAAATTTTTATCGATGTGTGTATATTAAGAAGTTAATTTTGTTTAACAATATTACTTGGTTAAGTTAGAGAAACGATTATGTATTGCATCATCTTTTCTTGTTTTCACTAGTGATAATAATAATAATAATAATAATAATACATTTTATTGACCTCATATTAACCATTTACAAACAACTTTACAAAGTAAATAAAACATACAAATGGTCAAAAGGACTTATGATCAGTTAAAAACTGTTCTCAAAAGCCTACATGAAAGTAAAAAAAAAATATTAAAATACGTATAAATATAAAACACGGATGAACAACAAAAAAATATATATTGTTAGAAACGAAGGGGGTATAAATATTAATTAGAATTAAAAATCCAAACATGAGTAAACACCACTATAATCGTATAGGACGATATTTGTAATTTAAAAATATCTATTATAAATTTGGGCGGTAATATTTAGTTATTTAATCTATGTCAGGAAAAACTAGAAATTAATTCAATAAACGATTTAATAACTTTAAATTGAAATATAAAATATAGAACAAAATCAGATTATTTAGAAATAAGTATTAAATGAAAAAAGAATAAAATGCAAATAAAATAATAATAAAATAAAATAGATAAAATACTTAATGCACGTATGAGATGTAATTAATGCCCTTATGAGATGGCGTACCTGAAATAAAAGAAAAACAAGTATGAGCAATCAAGTTTACCAAAGGTAGCTTTATATTAAAGAAAGTCATGAAAAGGTGATATCCATAAATAAAATACTTATTATCCTTTTAATTAACAAGAAAATTATACATGATAAATATGTCAAAATATTGATTATAAAAAAAATATAATTGACACAACTTTAAATTTTCCATAATTGACAAAAAGTTATATTCTCAATTCTGTAGGCACTGACCGCAATGCCCAAACATCGATCGATATATAAAAAGCCATTACTAGAACACTGACCGCAATGCCATTAGCCCGCACCAACCATGGTGCGACGACTCCGGGAATAATCCCTAAATAAACGCAAACACTGACCGCAATGTACTACGCCAGAACAGACAATCTAACTCACTTTACTTTTGATTACACCTCGTAGAGGAAAACAAAATATAAGTAAATAGTCAAATTCAAATAAGTTTTAATTATTTAATATAACCCCGTTAATTTAGGATATAAGGTTTTCTCAATACTTGACAAAATATCTTTACGTCAGAATTGACAAATTAACTATAAAAGGTTAATGGATAATAATTGTGTAATATAATTTGCAAAATAACTTGATTACAAATTAAAACAAAACTAATTGATAAAACATAATTACTCAGTGAGAAAAACTCACCCTGTTCAGCAAACAGCCACTCACAAAAATTATTATTCACTAGTTTTTTTTTATTATTATTATTGGAACGAACTTTAATTTTGTTCCGTAAAGTAACTAACTCAAATTCAGAATGATCTGTATTTTATGCCTGTTTCGATATTTTACCCTTAGTTCCCATATTCGTAATTCGATATCTCCATATCTTAATGGTGTTAATGTAAACATAGTCTGTAGCTATTTTGGAAGACAAATATTTCGTGCGTTTAAAAAGAACCGGGTGTTTCGTAAAATAAAACTTAATAATATTGTATAGAAAATAAAATCATTCTTACAATCGTATGAATATTGAATACAAAAACACAACTAATGACGT
Organism: Psylliodes chrysocephalus; assembly: GCA_927349885.1. Lineage (NCBI taxonomy): Eukaryota > Metazoa > Arthropoda > Insecta > Coleoptera > Chrysomelidae > Psylliodes > Psylliodes chrysocephalus. The sequence goes on along the minus strand of OV651817.1, from coordinate 37,165,189 downwards.
ATAGCGAGTGACCAGTAATTCTGCGCAGAGAGATCGACCACGATGATTGTACTTTTCAAAATGCCATGTGAAACACCAACATGATGCCGACGAAAAGCCCGGGTATTCACGCATCGTCATCAATACGTGCTTATCTCCCTGACCAGAGGCAACTCTAGGTAATATTGTTAACACAGCCAATTCTGACGCTAGTGACGTTCTCGGCACTACTGTGTCAATTGGACATCTCCTGAAAAATAAATTTTATATGTGGAGGCCACAGCCACCACCCGGCACAACCACTGACGGGACTGAGACCGATAAATATAAGCAATAAAAATAAAAAAAAAACATGTGAGACCGCAGCCACCACCCGGCTCAACCACTGACGGGACTGAGACCGATAAATATAAGCAATAATAATACAAAAAAAAAACATGTGAGATCGCAATTACCACATCCGGCCCAACCACTGACGGGACTGAGACCGATAAATATAAGAAATTAAAATAAAAAACATGTGAGACCGCAGTAACCACATCCGGCTCAACCACTGACGGGACTGAGACCGACAAATATAAGCAATAATAATATAAAAAAAAACATGTGAGATCGCAATCACCACATCCGGCTCAACCACTTACGGGAGTGAGACCGATAAATATAAGTAATAAAAATAAAACATGTGAGACCGCAGTCACCACATCCGGTTCAACCACTTACGGAACGGAGACCGATACATTAGTATTATAAACATTAAAACATATCGGGGATATGAACTTTGAATTTCCAAAAGTAACTGTAACCTTTGTTTATTTTTGAATGGTGCTGTTTAAAACAAGTTGAATCTTCCATAGACCGTTCGGTCATTCTGATTTTATTTACTTTTCCATTCTTAACAGTTTTTAATAGTTCTCTAAAGTGAACACTGAACCAGCATGCACAACTTTCTTTTTACGAAAACCACAGGGCTACTTAGACGAATAGTCCGGTTAGCCACCAAATTTTTTGTAATGTCCCTCCTAGTACAGCTTCTCTTTCACTTGGAGTAACTCGGTATAGAGCATGATTCAAAACAAGGACTTGTTCCAGCTTTATTTTTTTTTTAACTAAGATTATTAACCGCTCCTATTTTATTACCACTTGCTATATGGTTCCGAAATCTTAAAAAACTTTCTCCAATACCTCTTAGGACTCTGGGACGGAACTTTAACTTCACCTAATTATATGTGAAAACTTTTAAAAATTCGCTTAATTCCATGTAATTTATGTCGTTCAATACGAGAACCTTGAAGATCTGTTATTGTCATTAGAGCTTAGTCTTCAAACAAATCACGACCAATAATTACATCATAATCAAGAATACTCTCAAAAAAAAAACTATGTAAATGACAGAAATGTCGAAGTCATAAATTTTTGTACATTTATTTTTGCACTTATGACATTTTTTGTAATACTCTTTGGCAAAATTTTACAAATAAATACTTCATTTTTAAATCAATCTAAAAATTTTTTTCAACATTAACGATAAAAAATATCTCTACAAGAGCCTAAAATAGATGCCCTTCAATTTCAAATTTCTGTTGTATTTGCAAGTTTCTCAGCTGGACAAAAATTAATGTTTCGGCGTTTGTCAATAGCAACTTTTGTAAAACAATTTAAAATCGTATTTTGTCAATAGCAGCTTTTGTAAAACAATTTAAAATCGTATGTCCACGTTTAGCGCAAATAGAGCAACCATCATCATTCTCGTTTTCAGATTTTGTTTATTGTATGAAGCATCGGCGTTGGGTCTAGGACTCTTGACGTGGCAGTTTACTTTGAGATGTCCAAATTTGCCGCAATGATAACATTTCTTTGACAAACGGCTATAAATGGCAGAATATTTATCAACATACAAGTGTTTTCTCAGATTAGGTACCTTAACATCTGCTTTTTAAATTCCATTTAGCAAAAGAACAAAAATAGTAAAAATTCTTTAATTGTCCGACAATTTCATTGCCATTATTATCTAATTTAGAAATACTGTGAATAATTAATTATACTACGTCACTTTTATTCCAATTAGCTCGTAAACTTTTTATCATCGCAGATTTTTCATGAACGTATTTGTGCAAAAGCTGTTGAATTTGGCGGCCTCGTCAAGTAAACGTTTAACATTAGGTTTCGCTGGAAATGGCTTTGTAAACTCCATCTTAAAAGTAATCAATTTCTAATATTTAGTTTCACTGGTCATATCAAATATTCGTTCAGTAAAAATCAACCAACTCTGCCTAATATTTTCACGTCATATCATCTTATGCTTAATAATTTCAATATCACTCATCCATTTGTTGGTTTCACTTAACTCAGGTCGAAAATATGACAAATTTACCAGCTCAGTTGATGCCTGTAACGCATTAACTAACTCTGCTAACAATATCTGAGTACCACTTTCACTATTTTTTAAATCCATTTTTTCTTCTTCTTTTGTTCTACACTTAAGAAATAGCACAATAATTATTTTAAATAACTGTTCACCAAAAAGTCAATAACGGTAATTAATTAATAAAAATACATCAACAGCGTGAGTCGTGAGTCCTATCGCACTTCTGATGTTAGAAACGAAGGGGGTATAAATATTAATTAGAATTAAAAATCCAAACATGAGTAAACACCACTATAATCAGTAGTAATACTATAAGTACTTCAAAATAATCAGGTTATACATCGATAACTTGTTGCATAATTATAAAGAGTGTCAGTTTGACAGATTAAATAATCCGACCGCGAAGCAGGAGGATCATTCTGTCAAACTGACACGATTTGTAATTATGCAGGAAGTTTAAGATGTATAATCGTATTTATTTTGAAGTACAGTTCATCAAATTTCTAGAGGCTTTCGACGGCTAGACAGAGAAAGCACTACTGACAGGCATCCCGACGGATTTACGCAATGAAAGTACACTCTGGGCATCAAGTATTTCACTATTTCATTCAGACGTAAATGTCAGATGTAAATTTCGCTAAAACATTTCTTTTATTTTCGTTTGTGTTTTTTGCTCATTACAGTTTAATAGAACTTAAGTATGGAGTTTAATAGCAAATTAAGAGGCCGCGTGATTAACAGTCAATCTCGCGAAATAATAGCCAATGTTATAGAGTTTATGAGAAGAGAAGGAAACTTTAATTCACCTTCAATACCATTTAAAAATGTAAATGATCGTGTTGGTGCAGCCACAGGAGTATCTAAAAACACTGTCGTCCGCATTTCTGGAGAGAAAAAAAGAATCGATAACCGTGAGATATCGGAATTTTCATCACCAAGAAAAACCATTAAAAACCAAAAACAGTTAATGATATAGATGAAGCTGCACAAGAATCAAATTTTATTTTTTTATTATTAGATAGCTATTTTTGTTTCTGAGTTGTGTTCATTTACAGGCTCAATTTTTTTCCGTTTCTCCTTTTTGATTTTATATGGGGTTTCAAGTTGTTCTTGACTTATTTCGACGTAAATCACAACAACACACTTTTTTAATAAAGCAAACAAGTGTTAAGAGGTATATGTAGGTGTAAACTACAATTACAAAAAATTGATATGAAACCCATGAAACCACCAACAAAAATGTAAAGCTAGCTTCCGTACTAGAACATGGTGTCATTCGTCGAGATAATTTATCGTTTTGTTTAATAGATCAAGAAATGTAAATATTCCCCTGTTATTTTTTATAAAATTATAAGAGAAATAATTTTTTTTTCTAAATAGTATAGTTTATTATTTTGTAGAAAAACAAAATTTCGAAAATTTTAGTAATGTTTCAGAAACAACCGTTATTAATAATAGGTACCATTTTCCTTAATAAGGTAGAAATAACATATAAACTATTTCCACGATTTACAAAGGCCTACAAAAAAATTATAGGTATTTTCCGCTATCCTATAAAATTTATATTTTCTGACTCAATTTCAAAAGGTTGAAGGAATTCCAAAACACCTTTTATGGCATAATAATTATTTTCAATTCTACATACTATCTTTAGCTGCTTTTAAAAACGTTCTAAGAAAGTCCAATCAGACCAATTTAATCCCTAAACTATTCCACACTTTTAAAATTTAATTACCTAAAAATATTAAAAACTATTTAAAATAACTTGTTTAGCAGACTGTACAATAGCTATCTTAGTCACACGTAGCGCGTTCTCTGTCTGGGCGTCGAACATCTCTAGAAATTTGATGAACTGTACGTATTGTATTTGATACGATTATTTTTTGAGTAAATTAAGTAAATATCAACAATTTATTAATTTAAATACATATTGGTACAATGAAAATAATTATTGATAAACGTCAAAATTTGACGGTCCTGTTAGTTAGTGTATTGTTGTCGATGTGGTTACTACGGAAATGAAATTATTGTAAATATTTTTGATTGGTGGAGCTACTCTATGTATAATCAGGTATTATCGAAATTATACGAGGTAACTTAACTAAATTAAACGTTCTAATTGGTTAAAAGTTATACGAAAAAAATAATCGTATGAATATTGAATACAAAAACACAAGTAATGACGTGATATTTAAAATTGTTAATAATAAGTCATGATTGATCACGTCGAATGCCTTGCTGTAATCTTATAAAACTAATACTCCAATTTTACCTTTATGTCGTTGTTTTAATATAATATCATCTGTGATATTAGATAAGGCTGTACCGCAACTATATTCTGGTCTGAATCCTGATTGTGTGTGTGGAAGTATGTCATATTTGTTTAAATGATCACGTGTTTGTTGCTCGACAACACTTTCTAAAACTTTGGAAATGGTTGGTAAAATGGTAATAGGACGTAAATCAGATACACTTTCTAAGGGTTTATTAAACAGTGGTTAATTATACAGTGAGCACCATAAGTCTTACCCCCCCTATCTAACTCATTACTGGAGTCATGTTAGGAAAATTGGCGAGACAGGTCGATTTTTGATTTCTGCAATGTACATTTTTGTATAATTAGTTTACCCTTAATTTCATCCCTTACTGAAGGGGAGCAACCCTTTCGAAAAATTTAAATGGCATGGGGTGGTGAGTTATAGCTCATTTGAAAGGGGGTTTTATTCTTTATTTAACCGTGCAAAAAAATTTAAAATTTGCTTCATTACGTGTTGATTTATTAATGTTTTAAAAATAACAAAACCTCACAAAATAGGAAAGCAACTAAACTAACAGTGACCTTCTAATGGCAAAAAGTCTTACTTCACGTCTGAACCAAAACCGAAATCATGCAGGGCCGAATTTTAATTCTAATGATGAGTGCGCTACGTTAATTTCCGTTATTCTGAAACAACAATTAGTTGAGAATTAATGAAGCAAATTTCAAAATTTTTTACACGGTTGAATAGAGAATAAAAACTCTCTTTCAAATGAGCTATCACTCACCCACCTCATGACCATTTAAATTTTTCAAAAGAGTTGCTCCCTTCCAGTAAGGGATGAAATTATTCATACAAAATTGTACATTGTAGAAAACAAAAATCGACGTGTCTCGGCGATTTTCCTAACAAGACTCCAGTAATGAGTTAGATAGGGGTGTAAGACTTATGGTGCTCACTGTATGTGTTATGTATGGACTCAGAAAGGGACACATTAATTGTAATATTTTTATATTAATTCCGTCTGAACCACATGCTTGTGTTTTTATATTTATAATAATTTTTGAAATTTATTTACTTCATGGAATGAAAAATGCATAATGCCATTTTGCACGTTATTATTACTATAAAACTGAGCTAGTTGTTGATTTGCAGGAGTAACTACGTTGGACATTTTAAAAAAATTATTATTAATTTGACTTGGATCTGCATGAAAATTAAAATTTATTTCCTCAGTTTTGCTTGCTAATATACTTATTATGTAGTATTTTACATTTAGTTTTAGAGTCAGAATTACAAAGTTTTTGTTCTAAATACACTTTTTTTCTGTTTTAATTGCATTATTTATAAAATTTCTTAATTATTTGTAATAGTTCCAATGAGAAATATTTTTCGTGGATTTATATTTGATACAGTGTTTTGTTTCTTAATTAAATCATCAATTTTATATTCTCAGTAATCCAAGGTTTTAAACGGTTTTTTAAAGTTATTAGTTTTGAGAGGTACGTGCTTATTAAGTAGATAGTGTATAAAATTGTTAATAGTTTTGATTTTTTTTATTAATACAACGCTGGTTCGTAAATTTGATCCCAGTTTAAGGCTTTTAAATCCTCCTCAAAATTTATGAAATTAAATTTTGAAAAACTGCGGTAGGTTTTTGTAATATAAGTACCTTTTGATACTTCAATATTAAAAACACAGTCCGTAAGGAACTGGTGCTGAGCAATTAATATCGTGAAGTTTGGTTTTGTTGCACTCTAACTGATTACTTAAAATAATGAAGTCTAAAAGACGGTCTCTGCGTCTGGGTTTTTCCACTATTTGTTTTAAATCAGCTCCTTCTAGTAAGGATAGAAATGAGTTTGTAGTATTTGCTCATGGTGAGCAAATCTATATTAAAATCTCCTAGACAAAACCATAAAATCAAATTCTAATGATAATTCTGATACAGTATTTTTAAAACAATCCATAAAGTTATTTATGTCTAATTGGGATGGACGATAGATAGTGCCATAGCAAAACTTAAGGGTTTTGCTCATAATATGAGTTATCAAAAGTGACATTTTTTAATAACTTTAGATTCCAAATGTTGTTTAACAAATACCGCCACTTCTAGAACTTCTGTCGTCTTTGTAACATGTATAGCCTTTAATTTGAATTATCTCATTGGTAATATTAGAGGACAGCCACGTCTCTGAAATCCCAAACAAAGTCATAATCTCTATTCAAAATCCAATCTCTTATTTCATCTATTTTAGGTAATAATAATAATACTCTCCCTAATTCACCCCCTTACGAGTGAATTTCAACCCCTGAAGTCGACTGAAACGACTTGTGTAGGAGGGAAGGGACGGCTATTATTATTATTTGCCGTGGTAAAAAGTGAACATACGTTAACATGACCAACACCTAATTTTCCCAATGCCATATTTAATTTAACAAACAAGAAAAACAAAATAAACTAAATTGAATGGTGTTTTACACTTATAAATTAAAATTATTATGTCTCGATATATTTAATAAAAGCGAGTATATTATTTCACATGAAATATATTTGAAATCATACTAGCAGTAAAAAAGGCAATATTAAAAAGATAAAATAGAAAGTAATTATAAAATAGATAATCAATTTAATTAAGAATCTAAATTACGAGGGTTATTTTATAAGATTTTCTCTTTGTTTGGTTTCGAGTCCAATAAATTATTTTTTGGAGTGCTACTTGTGGATTTTATGTTTTTTTTATTCTGTTGATCTTTCTTTAATTGAACAATATTTTTTTAAACGTCTTTCTTGACGGCTGTGATTTTCTTGATGTTCTTCTTCAGTGCATTCAGTTTCGCTTTCTACTCCATTGGGCGATGGCGTTGACGGCTCACTTGCCATTTTTCTTCCTGGGGGGTGGTGGAAATCTATGTTTTTTATGTTTTTTTATCCACAATATTTTTTGGTTGAGTAGATTTTTCCCTCTATAGCAATCTTTGTACCCTTTATGTATGTTTTCTTGTTACCTTTTCGTTTCTCCTTTAATGCAGAGCAACTAATATTTTTCTATCTTTCTTATCTTTTTTTATCATATCGTGTGTAATTAAAATACCAGTATTTTTCAGTTTTCTGCAATTTTCAAGAACCTCCTGTTTCTCTAGTAAACATCACAAAAGATAAAAGAGTTGGACGCGTGGATGTCTTATCTCTACCAATTCTAAAAATGTTATTTATTTCAAATTCATACAGTTCCACCCCTAACACTTCATTACTTATTTTTAAAAATTAATTTAAAAGCTTTTTGTGACTTTCGTTATCTTCTTCTTCTTCTTCTTCTTCTTCTTCTTCTTCTTCTTCTTCTTCTTCTTCTTCTTCTTCTTCTTCTTCTTCTTCTTCTTCTTCTTCTCTTCTTCTTCTTCTTCTTCTTCTTCTTCTTCTTCTTCTTCTTCTTCTTCTTCTTCTTCTTCTTCTTCTTCTTCTTCTTCTTCTTCTTCTTCTTCTTCTTCTTCTCTCTTCTTCTCTCTTCTTCTTCTTCTTCTCTTCTTCTTCTTCTTCTTTCTTCTTCTTCTTCTTCTTCTTCTTCTTCTTCTACACCATATATTACAATATTATTTGGCTTATACTTTTCTTTGTTCTTGTTTTAGTCTTTCTTTGAGCAATTTATTTTCCTCTTCCAGTATATTTGTTTTTTTTATTTAATTTTGCAATATCTATATCTACAGATCTCTTAAGGCTCGTTTTGAACTTCATCAGTTTTTTGTTTAAGATTGGAATTAATGTTTTTGAGTAATAAGTAAATATCTTCAGTAGTAACTTCCTGAGAACTTTAAGCCATATCTAGATATCGATTGTCCTCGTATTTTAATTCTTTATCGGTTCATGTTTTGGATAAGTTTTTATAAAGGAAAATGTACTTACTCTTTTTTATTAACAATCAAATTTTCTAGATGTTTATGACTTTAACTGCACTTTTTTTTTAACTAGAAGCAAGCTTGCAGCTTTGCGAATATGCCGGTATAACTTTTATATAAAACTGTCACTGTTTAACCACTAAAATTTTAATTAAATTGAGGAGCAATATCAATACGTGTCGTTGAAGTTGTTTAAAAAAATATTAAAATTCTTTAAAATGAAATCCAATGAGAATTTATCCTTGTATTGTCCGCTTTCGTTCAAATTTGACGGGATTAGAACTTATTCCGATAGAAATTAAACGTGATCCTTCGAATCAATTAGAATTTTCGAAGAATCGAATACTCGTAAAACTAAATAATAATATCCTGAATTCAATTAACCTTTTTTATTACTTTTCACCATGCACGACAACATTTCAACAATACATAAAATCGCGAAATATAATGTCTACGCCGATTTTATTATGTTCGTGATTTAGAAACCGTACCTTTTATGATCGAAACAAGAAAGGAAAACAGGTTTTTCTTTTGATATATATTTTAATGGCCAAAGAAAGAAAGTCAACAGTAAAATTTATTTTTACAAGGACCTTTAAAAGAAAAAAAAAGAAAAAGTAAAGCTATTTCGCGTCTTAACTTTATCTGCTACTTTGTGTACATCAGTCAATTTAGATTTTTAGTCGAAGAGTAAAAAAAGGAAATAAGTCATTATTTTCAATTCTCTTTCGACTTTTGCCAGTACCTAAATATAATAATTTTGTGAACTAAACCTAGACCTTCCATTGCTCTCAACTTGTCTTATTTCTGCCATTATATTTCGTTTAATTTAATTGCCACTGAGCCCACGGAACATATGAATCTAGTAAAATGTATAATTTGTTTTACATCATATTATGACAATAAGGCTAATCGCAATACGGATAATATTGAGAATATTAGACTTTTACAGACTTTGATTTTAATGTTTTAATGAAGAATATCTTTTTTTTTCAAATACAGCATTGGAGACAAAGATAACATTCACAAAATGTATTTATTGATCAATCTTACCATGTTCTCGGCCATACCACGTATAGGACAGATACGCCTGACTTACAGAAATATTGGTCGCATGATCATAAGGTGCAAAATCGAATCCAAAATAAATAGTTACATGTTGCCACAATGTATCTTTCTGTTAAATATATAGGATTATTTCTAAATAGTATTCAACTGTTCAAGTTTAAAGTTGACTCAGTTTGTATTAAATCTGGATCAATTTAATAAAATTTCCCAAAAAATGTTTATTTGCATAGCCGAATTAGTACGTTTTTTATTAGAAAATTTGTTGTCTGGCTTTATTTTTAATTACAAATAACTTTTATTTATAAACATTTTGCTTTAAATATTAAATATTAAATAAATAATGGTAATTCTATCTTGACACATGTTCACTTGATTTATTATATAAGGTTTTTACATGGTTATCTTATTTTCTTGAAATCTTGAAATTATTATAAGCAATGACTGTTTGTCGTATTTAAAAAAAAAACGATGTTTCACTACATCTGCATGGATGTAATGTTTAACATCAATTGACTACAGTGTTATTAAAGTTTCTAAAAAAAGTATATATTTAAGAATTCACCTTAATTGATGCTCCAGCTAATCTCAGGTTGTGGAACGGCCTTTGGGTACTTAAATACGTTTACCTTTTCTCGTTAATAGGGCGCCATCGAATTTTTTTATTAAAAAAAAATATGAAAAAAAAAATTGATTTATCTAAGGTTTATATAATGACCTTCTATTAAACGAAAAGAAATATAGTCCTGTAACGTGTGGGTTACCCCACGGCACTTAAGCCTCATTAGGCCCTTTGTGCATCCTCCTGAGAAGATAGGTACCTCCTAGCTCGTGGGCCAGCCCACAGATTTAATGTAGTTGACAACGTCGCCCAGAGATGCTTTTCTTATATCGGCTGGCGTTAGCCGATACACGCCGAACACAAATATTCTAATAAATGAGAGCGTCGAGCAATCATAACGGATAGGCTCGTTGGTCTCATCTTCTTGTTCGCAACCCTCTGCAGAGTACGGATTCTGATGATATGGAGATGCTTCCGTACTTGGCAAGGACTAGTCAGAATGCCTGTGACTAGGCGCAGATTCTGTCTAGTCCTAGTCAAGTATTTGTTTGCTGCAGTGTTGTCAGAATTACTTAAGAGCTTCCTGGCAACTCCGCAGTTTCTTGTTCCATCCCATCTTTCCTTAAATTTCACAAGGGAATGTTCTTTGATTAGGTCTGTCACTGCCGATTTTGTCAGGCCAATAGAAGGGCCAGGTCCAAAAAGTATTTGGTTGGCTGCTTTCTTGGCTAGTGAATCAGCAGTACGGTTTACTTTTGATGTGGCGTGACCTTTAATTCATCTTAAGGTGACCACGTTGTTGATGGATACTTCGGCCAAAGCTTCGTGACATTCTAGTACTAACCCTGAATAAATTCGTGGTCTGTTCAGGGTGAGTGGTGCTTGTCTGCTATCTGTATAGATAAACATGTTCCTTCCAGTGATATTGTTTCTGGTTATTTCTTTTGCTGCTGTGAGAATCCCCGTTAGCTCTGTTTGAACTACACTGGCACTATTGCTCACAGCCCATTTTATGTTTAGGCTTAAGAATCTGGAGTATATTCAACATCCTGAGATTTGTTTTGTTTTAGAACCGTCGGTGTAAATATAAATCGTACCTGCCACTTCCAGCTCTTCTATTTGTTCTATTATAACTTTATATGGCTTATGAAAGATATATTTCGTTGAGATGAAGTCCATGTTCGCTTAAAGCAGTGAGAGCGTATCCAGCGCTTTCTGCCAAAAGTGACATCTCGTCTCACCAGATCCTACATCAGGTTCTATTCCGACCGTGCGGAGGCGTGTCATTGACTTCAGAGCAACCTCCTTGATGTAAATATCAAGGGCAGTGAGACTAAGAATGACTTCCATCGCTCTGGTCGGTGTTGTTTTCATGGCTTCTGTTATGTTGTGACATGCTGTTATTTGAATTTGTTCTAGTTTACGGATAACTGTTAATTTTTGGGTTTTCGGTACTACGACAATTGCACTATATGTTAGCGTAGGTCTTATGATAGCCGTGTAAGTCCATGCGACGACCCTGTAGGAGAATCACTAGGTGCGCCCCATGGTTCGGCGGTATTATTCATAAGCAGTATAGGCTCTTTTAACTCTGTTTTCTAAATGCCTCTGTTGCAAAGTTTAGTTTTGTTTTTAGGAGTTCTGGATGTTTTAATTCAATGGTACCTCCGGCTGAAATTTTATAAGGTGAGTGGCAGGTCCATCAGGAAGTGTTATCTACCAGGATTTCGTTTATAACTCCTGCGAACGGGACGTGTTTCTTGACGCACGATCGAATCTCGGTCAAACCCAATACATTTTTTTCTTGGAAAAACTATGAAAATTAAAAAAAATACTTTTTAGGAGACTGTCATGAACATCTTTAAAGTGTCCCCTTTTTATCCACATTTATTTAACAGCAGCCTTTTATATGCATAGGTTTATTATAATTATCGTTAGTAATGTTATACAAATTTAATTAGTTAACGAAGGAATTTTATTCGATTAATAAAAATTTGAAACAATACTTGCATTTAAGCCTCTTTTTAAAAACAAGAATGTAAGAAAAACATTGGCTCAACTTGATGAGATAGTCGCATAAAAAATGTTGTGTACACCTCGACCGTATAATCTTTTTTGACCTAACCACAAGTTGCTTGGTCTCGGCAGCAAACTTCTGATTCGGCCAGAAAATATCAACTTTATGGCCTTGGTACACAAATAACTATTCTATTGTTTGATTAAGGATAATTTTCTTACCGTAGTAGAATTTTATATAAATAAAAAGTTTATTCGGTCGTGTTTATTGTTTTTAAATTATTTATTGTTTCGGCCTTTACTTGATGAAAATCCATTTAATTTTGAAAGAATAAAACCAAATTTGGTAAATTTGCACACTTTTATTTTAAAAATAAAAAATTTTTAAAAAAATTTAAAAAAAAAACACTAACATGACATATGTTTCGAAGTACAACTTCTTTTTCAAATGTGACTATTTACAATTCGGTATCCAATATATATACGAAATAATTTAACAAAACAAAGTACTTATTGATGTTTTCTTAAGTACTTTGTTTTGTTAAATTATTTCGTATATATATTGGATACCGAATTGTAAATAGTCACATTTGAAAAAGAAGTTGTACTTCGAAACATATGTCATGTTAGTGTTTTTTTTAAAAATTTTTTTAAAAATTTTTTATTTTTAAAATAAAAGTGTGAAAATCTACCAAATTTGGTTTTACTCTTTCAAAATTTATTGTTTTTATAAACTTTAAGTACCTAAGGGCACTACATATGTTTCGGAAATACTGTTCCATCTTCTGGTGCCAATGATTAAACATTGACTGGCACCAGAAGATGGAACAGTGTTTCCGAAATATGTATTGACTGTAGGCACTTAAATTTTATAAAAACAAGAAGCTTTCGGAAAAGACGCTTTACTTAGTTGAGTTGAAACATGGCAAATATCCCATGAATAGAATGTTTTTCATTATTTGACTTTAATTAATTACAATATTCACGAAAATACTACGTACCTATTATAAGAATTTAATAAGTAAATATGATTACTTACTAGGATAAAAAGCACTGTAAACTTTTAGTAAACTTAGCTGCTAATGTCGGTCGGCGTCACTCAAAAAAGAACGATTCTGCACTGCGAACTGTGACCAGACGAGAACGTGCTTAACAAAATGGCAATTAGAAACCACGTGGTATTCCATGTTGCTAATTTGTGAAACTCAAATGACCTACCCACTGTAACTGCATACTGCACTTAAAAAAAATGCAAATTTATAATACAATAATTAGTTATAAGCCACTAGTAATACAGCAAACAACTTTTAAATTAATTTACGCTAGTTTTATGTTAACGATAAATAGAAAAAAATATTGCAAAATGGTACCTAATAGATAATTTGAATTGTTTTTATTTCCTATTATAGCCCAATAACAAAACGTGAATCGCAACGTTGAGATCAACGCATTAAGGGGACGTTGAGTCTGTATAATATTAAAAATATATTCGCTAATAGTTAACTTATCATAGTTGTATATTTAAATTTATTTATTTCGTAGAGCGGGAAAGCACAATTGTTATATTTAAAGTGTTGTATTTTAATATTAAGAAATTTGTAATGTTTAGATAAACATAATAGTTATTTTTAAATATACGTATATTACCGGGTAAAATATTTGTTATTATCTACTATACCTTACTGTAACAAATGTTTTGTTAAAGAAAAACTCGTATTTGTGAGATATTTATTAATAATTATAATATTATGGTATTAATAATTTTCCTCAGTTAATATTTAAAGAATTTCTTCCTAACTTACAATATTTTAAATATAAACTACTTTTTTCTCTTAGTGTAGTAGTTGGTGTATAAACTTTTACCTTATAAAATATGGGGCATCATACAAATGTCCCGAGTACAAAGAGGAAGAGAAATAAGATGTGCAATTGGAAAGTCATGTGCTCCCAAAACTTGTTTGGTTCCAAAGTTCCTCAAGGAATAAAAGTGTAACAAAAATTTAATATTAAAAGATATATAAAGGATTCATTTCCAATATTTTTGACATCTGTATTATATTTTAGGTTGTTTTTACTGTAATGTACTATAATCTTTTTTCTAATAAACTACTTTTTAATTGTTTTATGTCTAATTATTTTTTATATTTCCTTCCACCCTTGTCCTATCAATAATTATTTTTTCAATAAACAAAAATATTTAGGTATTTTTGTAAGTTTTGAATTAGTTTTTATTAAAATTGTTCATAAACCCATACAATTTACATTAATAAAACTGATTATAATAACTACTTCAAACAAACTCAAAATTAATCTTGCAGAAAAATATCCCTTTGCACACCACTTCATTGGCTTCAATTCTTAAAATTAGTCTTCATGGCACGTATATGACACAGTAAGTGCAATAAAGTTGGGTCCATATATATATGGCAATTTGTTTTAATATTATAACCGGAAAAAACGTCATTTACCTCTGATTATTTAAAAAGTTGGCTACGTACATTACTTAAACCTGTCAAATTCGCAATAATTGTGAAAAGTAGCTCAAAAATCCTTTTTTGAATGAGTCTGACAGAACTAATTTCAGTAGTCAAATTTGATATGGGTTGGTTTAAGTTTTTAAATAACCAGAGATGATTGGTCTACGATGTTTTGTTCCAATCGTAATATTTAAAAAAAAAATCACATGGATCCAACTTATTGGCACACACTGTATAAAGCAGGTTTGAGAACGTACAAAACTATTTTTTTTTAATTCTTGTCAACTAACAAAAGTGCTTGTGCCTTAAAAGCTTCCCGATTTTGTCCATGAAGAAAGATTTTGTCAGTCAATAAATATCTTTAAAACCATTGTAAACATACATAGAACGGCAACGTCGTATTATCATATGCAAGTATATTTGAACGTCGGTTCGTATTGTACTTTGAAATAATTTGACATGCCGTTTGCATTTCTAATTGGTCAACCATTATTTTGACATGTGACGTTTACTTTTTTGATTGGCAACCATTAGTCGTCGCCCAAGTTCCAATGCATATGTTAACTCAGCCTTGCATGTCGCATTGGTGGTGAACACGATGTACTAAAATGACATGATAATTAATGCGTCAATTTTAAAAATTGTGTCAAAATTTGCAAATTGAAATCATGCTTTTTGTAATAATTATTGGACCGACAGCCGTCATATTGTAGGATAGTAAATAAAAAATCATAGAGAATTAATTGAAAACAATTTGCTTAATAATCCTTGCAATAACATTTTTCAAGTTTTTAGTGATAATGTGAAATTATGATTAGTTATTATCGAATATGTTTATATTCAATTTATTCTTATAACATTGCTGTTTATAATTATAACTCAATTTCCTTGTAATGTTTCTTTATTAATCTAAAAAGCATGATTTAGTAACACGTTGTAAAATGACAGAAACGACCGCCATTTTTAGTCCATTTCCCAGCCTTAAGGGGCCTTAATAGTAAACTCAAAACGAAAATTTTATTTCATATCATCAATAAATGAGGGCTATTAAATTGTGTGTTATTGTTATTTTATTGAATTTATTTTTTATTTGATTATAATTGTACGAAACTACACATAAAAGTTTATCGTCGCAGATATACAATAAACGAATGTATAAGAATACAAAAAAAAACAGAAACATGCAAATGCATAGATGTTTTCCTCAAATTTTTAATAATGATTATGATTGAATTTTGACCACTGGACGTTTTATTAAATTTACAATTACCAAACAAAAGGAAATCAAATATTTAAATTAAATAATATATTAAGGCGTATATGAAGTTTAAAAGAGTATTTAATTTTATCTGTATTTTATATTTTAATTGAATTTGAATTTCATCAACATGAAATGGATTCTATTTTTTTTTTAATTGATATACCCAATAAATAATTATTAAATGGTATTTATATTAGATAGACTAATCCTCTGAAAATAGAAAGTAAAAAACAAGCTCTTAAAAATATTCATATTTAAAATTAATTAAATTTTCAAACATGAAAACTCTGCTATTTTATATAAAATATAATTTTCATCGTTTTAATGCACTTTATGGATTAAAAGAGCCAATCATTATAGCTTAAAATATACAAATCTGATAGAATATAGACTAGTTTATTTTTAATTAAATACATTTACTTACCGCAAATTAGCTTTACCAAAATTAAGCTTGAATAGTTTTAATGCAGATGTTTTAATTTGTTGACGTACCTGAAACAAAACAACTTGTGAGTAAATTAATTACTTTTTCGGACAACTCATTCGTAGCATGCGACAAATCAGTGTTCCGTTTGCAACTGAAGAAGGTGTTAGTGGTGTGCAGTATATCTGACACGATTAGGATTATTAAATGTATTTTTTTAGAGGAAGATCAGGATTCACTATTATACTGTTCATACAAAAAAATGCAAAAAAGCGATATAAAAAAAGTGTATTTTTATTTTAAACACCTATATCTACAATGCGATGACAATTTGTTTAGAATTTATTGAAATTGAAAAGATTGGTTCTGACGCAGTCGCGCACCCAAGCGACCAAGACAAGGTTAGCTACCTTTGAATATGAAACCCACATACTTTGATTTTCTCTTACTATACGGAGAATGGTCGCACTGCGCAGCTTTCTGAGTGCCTTTTAAAAGGAGATAGAAAACTCCGCCATTTTGAACCCTTATTACGTGTTGCCTACATCTTGGCGCAATATTTTTAATAGGTGCGTTTTAATCATCCGCTTCTGCTTCGGAATTGTCGGTTTTCTTGTTTTAATCTGACAGGTTAAAACGACCAAACCGACAAATCCGGAAGCAGAAGCGGATGAATAAAACGCACCTGATATTTTGCTTGCTGCTGTCAGTGTCAGTGAATATTATTTTTGGAGTCACAGTTTATTGCTAAAGAATCAGTTGGCTCACTCGGACCAGTTGAAAGTTCCAAAATAACATCCACTTCAGGGATACAAATTCACGATACGCAGAAGACTGCTGTTTTATTATAGGCGGTTGTCATATATTGTATTATCCGAGTTGCGCAGTGTATAAACTGGAACATTAAGATCAAAAGTGCCGACGCAGAGTGAGCGATCTGATTCTTTAGCTATAAACTGTGTCATAAGAATCAAAATGGCCGCGCCCTATGTTGGGCGTATTGGACCTCTCTCTTGCCCCGTATAGTAATCAAAGTATGTGGATCTAGTCACATACTTTGATTTTCTTTTACTATACGGAGAACGATCGCACTGCGCAGCTTTATGAGTGCCTTTTAAAAGGAGATAGAAAACTCCGCCATTTTGAACACTTATTACGTGTTGCCTACATCTTGGCGCAATATTTTTAATAGGTGCGTTTTAATCATCCACTTCTGCTTCGGAATTGTCGGTTTTCTTGTTTTAATCTGACAGGTTAAAACGACTAAACCGACAATTCCGGAAGCAGAAGCTGATGATTAAAACGCACCTGATATTTGGCTTGCTTCTGTCAGTGTCAGTGAATATTATTTTTGAAGTCACAGTTTATTGCTAAAGAATCAGTTAGCTCACTCGGACCAGTTGAAAGTTCTAAAATAACATCCACTCCAGGGATACAAATTCAGGATACGCAGAAGACTGCTGTTTTATTATAGACGGTTGTCATATATTGTATTATCCGAGTTGCACAGTGTATAAACTAAAACATTGAGATCAAAAGTGCCGACGCAGAGTAAGCGATCTGATTCTTTAGCTGTAAACTGTGTCACAGGGTTCAAAATGGCCGCGCCCTATGTTAGGGGTATCGGACCTCTATCTTGCCTCGTATATTAATTAAAGTATGTGATAAAACCCCAGGAAGGAGCTGATTTAAAAGTAATAGTTGACGAGTTGGCCCTTCAATATGGCGGACGATCATTTTCGCTTTGACTGAGGCGTGCGATAATTATTCAAAATTAAAGACAAACACATCTTAATAGGATAAACGTTTATGTTATTATTAATAATATTATTCATAACCATAACTTAATGACCGGGATTAGTTGCAGGTTTTGATGTGTCCGAAATGCCCCAAAATTATTAATTTGTACTTATTTTTTCCAAATTAAAGGAATAAAAATAAAAACTATTTTACTAATAAAATATTAAAAAATTGAGCAAATATGTTTTGAAATTCGTAGTAGAAATTTAATTTTTTAAATTATTTTCTAGATATTAAAATGTAGTTTGGAATTGAACCTAAATGGAAAGGGTACTTCGTTTTTTGAGTCCTATTATTTGACTTTTAATATGAAATAAAAACCATTTTACTTAATTTTAAAAACAATAATAACCTCCAAAAGTTTTTAATTCTTACATTAATCCATTACTTAATAAACGATTATCTAATTTATATACATATAAAGTGTCCCTGAATGGAGTTGGGGGAATAACTTTAATATCGATTTTATGAAAAAGTCATTCTCTATCAATAATTCTGCTTACCTCATTCTTTATCAATATATGTACAGTGTGTTAATAAAATAAGAAAACAAAAATAATTCAGGAGATAAGTATCTTTATTTAATATTTTAGACAAGCTTATGAAATAAAAAAATTTCCCGGGGCCTGACCTGGCTCTCGGCGGCCCTGCAATCCATTTCTCTCTATTGTGACTACTTTTAGGAAAGCTAAAATCAAAGAAAATCTTGATTTTATTTAAAATATCTTTAATAAATTAATATTAAAATAATACATTTTTTTCTTTGACGTGATCACATCAGGCGCATATTCTTTTTGTCAATAAAACATACAAAAAAGAATATAAGAATAAAACAATAAAATAAAAAATAACTAAAATAGAGCATAATAAACAAATTAAAAATACGCCTATGGCTGCCAAACACACCAAATTTATCTAATGTCATGAACGACTTGACAGTAATGACTCATACCTGGCCCTACAAGATGGCCACTTCCGTCGCACTTTTGTCATATTACAAATATGCACATTGCTCCTTCATTCATTGCGTTCGGTTTGCCACGTTCCTTTAACTCCTTTAACACTTTTAACTCCAAACGACTCTTTTAGCGTTCGGTTTAGTCCGATTAGTGACAGTTTAACACGCTTAAATGTCATTTAAAAGCACCCTAAAATTTGTCCCGCTCCAGCCCCTGACTGACCGAACTCGCCTCTGGGGTTTTATATTTAGAGTTAGCTACTTAGGCCGCTATTAGGGGAGGCCACTAGTGGCGTATCTGGTGACCGAAATTGGTGGAACTACTGAATTGAAGCGAAAAATTATGATCGGCCACTGATGTCATCACCGTAAATATTTAATGTAGTGATGGGCAGAATATAACTCTTTTGAGAATCGAATCTTTTGCGATAAAATGATTTCAAGAATCGAATACTCATCTGAGAACCGAGAATCGAGAATACGAGCTATTTATCCAAGTGGTCTCGATGTGGTCTCAATACCCGCAACTAGCTTTAAAGAGATTTTTATATATCGATCAATGTCTCAATACTCTCGATACATAAAGGAGAAGCTCGTGTTCGTATATTCGTATAAACCAGTATAAACATGATTTAGGAATTACGAATTCTGGGTAATAACCCAATAGAATGGCCAAGTCCAAAAAGTATTTGGTTAACTGTCTTCTTGGCTGTCTTTTTGTTTAGTAAATCAGCAAGTTACCTTTCGATACTGATTGACCTATTATCCATCTTATGGTGACCATATTATTGATTGATAATTCGATCAAAGTTTTATTACGTTCTAGTACTAGCCTTGAGTAAATTCGGGGTCTGTTCAGGGTGAGTAATTTTATGTGCTATCTGTGCAGATAAACATGTTCCTTTCAGTGACATTGTCTCTGATAATTTCTTTTGCTGCAATGGGAATCCCCGTTATCTCGATTTGAACTACACAGGCACTATTGCTTATAGTCTATTTTATGTTTAGCCTATCTTTGACCGATGATGCGTCCACGTAACACCTTAAATTATATTTATTTGTATTATATATTTATCAGGGTGCTTCGTTTTCAGGCAATATTTTTTTTTCTCTGTGCTACCTGAAAATCTGAAACTTTATAAAATATAAAAAAATTATGCTGCGGGGGTAACAAATTCTAAATGCAATAGCGACTAAGCTCATTCAAAAATTTGATTTCCCATTTAAATAACATAGGAAATTTTTTTTTGTTTCAAATTAATTTTTTGATATTAAAAAAAAATTTTTAGGAAAAACCCGTGAATAGCTTTTGTAGGGCATGCAATTCGCTACAAAATGTTTCTTTTGGTGAGTCCCCTCCAACCTACAGTTTTTGAGTTATAGAGCTAGAAAGATGAATATTAATTATATTTCACATCAAATCTTCTTTCGAACTGGCAACAAAGGGATTTTCGTTTTACACAATTTTTACTTTCCTATCTGTATACAGATAAGGAAAGTATAGGAATCACAATTTTTTTCGACGGATTTTTACGTTTTGGGGTCCCCTGAATCCGTTTTGACTATTTTCGGGATGATGTATGTGTGAGTGTGTGTGTGTGTGTGTGTGTGTGTGTGTGTGTAAGTCTGTGTGTCAGTGTGTGTGTCTGTATCCACCATAACTCATGAACCGATACAAAGAAAAATACCAAATTTTAAACTTAAGCTTTATTCCAGCCTGCGGTGAAGTGATTAGATTTTGGGCAGAGTCGGAACATTTGGGGAGGTACTTTATTGGTGGTCATTTTTATATTTTATAAAATATATCCGTTATTTACGTTTGAAGAATTCTTCAAATAAAAGTTACTTATAAATATTATTATCTATAATTTTTGTTTCATACAAAATTTACCTAAAATGGTCCGTATTCGAGAAATTTTACAAAATGTAAAAAAATATTTTTTTATGAAAATTATTTAAATAAAAGTTGTTTGTAATATAATTCTCTATAATTTTTATATTTTACATAATTTCTCTAAAATGGACCGTATTCAAGATATTTGAGAAAATGTTTAAATTTCGAATTTTGAAGAAAACTCAAAAACGGGTAATGGAAAAAACGTTAAATTTTAAAATTAAGTTTTATTTCGGCCTGAGGTGAAATGATTAGAATTTGGATGAAGGCGGAACATTTGGGGGGGTACTTTATGAGAGGCCGTTTTTATATTTTATGGAATATATCTGTTATTGATGTTTGGAGAAGAAAATTGATCGGATAAAAATTACTTACAATGTTATTATCTATAATTCTGGCTTAATACAATTTTTTTTAAATGGTCCGTATTTAAGAAATTTGACAAAATGTAATAAAATTCAAATTTTTAGGAAAATTGTTTAAATAAAAGTTATTTGTGATATCGATCTCTATAATTTTTGTTTTTTATATGATTTTTCTAAAATATATATATTGGAAAAATTTAAGAAAAAGTGCTAAATTTTAATTTTTCAGTATTTTCGTTTTCAATGAATATCTATAGAAAAATGTTTCGAGTTAGATGTATGTGGAAAATGTATATATTTAGTTTATCCTCGAAACATTTATAGAGGTGCTGCAATAGGTTGTACAAAATAACCGGGAAAAGCCTATAATAACTAGATTGGAAAGTCATGTGTTGGACACATCAGATTTTTAAACTTAGATTCAGTGGTTTACCAATAAACTTAATACTTCCCGATTATTTGGTAGCTTACGTTAGGATTAATTAAAATATTCACTGAGTCTGACATTTATGACAGAAACAGAAAAATAAACAATGAGGTTAAAGCACAATTATCAACAATCAATGCTAGTCAATACGATTGAAGAGAAAAAACTTCTGTTTACATCAATGGAAGTATAGATGAAGTCAAGAGTAGTACTACTGTGGTTAGAAATGAAACTAAAAAAATTGAAAATTAGAACTGTAGCGTCCTAATGTTTATAATAAGTTATTATTAGATGTAAAAATAATAAATTTTAGTTTAAAGAAGATTTGATGTGAAATATAATTGATATTCATCTTTCTATTTTTTAATATCGAAAAATCGAATTGAAACAAAAAGAAAATGTTTCCCATGTTATTTAAATGGGAAATCGAATTTTTAAATAAGCTAAATCGCTATTACGTTTAGAATCTTTTACCTAGCGGCAACATTTTTAATTTTTTATAAAGTTGCAGATTTGCAGGTAGCACAGAGAAAAAAAATATTGCCTGAAAAGGAAGCACCCTAATATTTATACCAATCTTATTGTTTTCAATACATTAACAATACCAGCTAACTCAAAATTTTTAATTATTTTATATTTTTATAAAATATTTTTTCGTAAAAATTATCAAAATTTACCTTGTTGGACAAGTCATTTTGAAATAGGCATAGTGTTTTTTAAAGAAATTTAAAATATTTAGTTCTATTCCTTATTTAATAAAATGATGAAAACTAAGGCTCTCAAACAAATTTTGAATCAAGTTTAAAGTTAGGTATTGCGTACACGCATCACCGGTCAAATAGGTAGTAGTTCAGTCAAAAAATAAATTTTTAAATACAGACTTGCATACATTTTATTTAGCTATCTTTATTTATCATTGAAATTCAAATTTCTTGCACTTTAATAATTGGTGTACCGACAGATAGTGTAAGATGCACGTCTTATATGTACGTGTGTGCATACATTTCCGGAAAAACAGCTAAAATATATAATAGACAAGAAAAAAGATTGTTCAAGTAACATAACCAAATGTTGTAGCAAATATAATACATACAAGGGCGATGCAGACCTTCACGATAATGAAGTAGCCAATTATAGAATAAATATAAAAGGAAAAAATTGTGGTGGTCCTTATTCAGAAACACAATCGACAACATTATAGTAAATTCGTAGAAACATTACACATGATGAAAAAATGTCGCAGCTAGAATTTAGATCATGTATTGTTTTGTACTTACTGAAAGTAGAAATACCGCAAAGAAAAAATTCGTTACATAAACTACCAATATAACGGTCTTAATCGAGCGTTAACACTATAGTATAGGTTTTATTCGTCCATAAGGTTTTTATTTACCTATATTTGCTTAAAATAAAACTTATCCCACTAGTTAAAATTTTCATTTATTCAAATTTCACCCTGTAATCACTGTACACATTCATACAATACACATTTATATTATCCAGTTCTCTGACTTTAAAATTATAGGGATTTTATACTTAATATAACATTTTTACAAGAATTAAAATATCTTCACCACAAATAGGTAGAAGTAGGTTTTATGTACGGCAATTCTGCGCGATCAAGGTTTCATCTTCGTGTTGAAGAAAAACAAAGCGACACGTGTCCTTTTTCTGAGAAGAAGTAATGGTGGCTTGAATTGAAAATTCGTGAAGAGAATATTTTTTAGTTTTTGTAATTTTATGGAATCATCCCATGTCGGGGAGTATTAGAAAAGTATCTTATTACTATAAGAAGCACTAATGGTAAAATTTAATCAGGTTAACTTGGATTTGAGCCCTTTATTTTGATTAGTCGAGGAGAATTGGATTTGAAGTTCAGCCCATTGGTGAGATGTATTAGCAGTCTCATATTAAAGGCCGATCGTAGTTCAGAACGTATATTGAAGGGTACACTGATTTTAAGAAGGTTAAAGCAGATTTCTTTGCGTTATTATTGAAGTAAAACCCTCTGGGATAAGAAGTAAGTTTTATTTTTTTTATAGTTTAATTTGTCCTGTAAATATTGCTTCATTCATTGTAAATAATAGACATTCTTTCAGGCAGTAAATTAGGGGGTTGAATGTAGGGTACAGTTTTTGCTGTATTGAATTTTGCTAATTAAATTTTAATTGGGTACTTTTTTGTATTACTTGAATAGTCCTTGGTCTGACAGGCACTAATTTCAACCCTCTGGGTGGCTTAAGATTTTACTTTTACTTTTTATTGTCTTAAATTAGGAGATAACTGGGTGAGATCAAATTAGGTTACACCATTCTAAATAGGGATTGTATATTTTAGGGTTTTTGTATCCAGTGTTTGGACCCGGTTTTTGGGACCAGTGATTGGACTCAGTTTCTGGGCCCAGGGTTTGGACCCAGTACCTGTATTCGGTGTTTGGAACCAGCGTTTTAACAGGGAGTTGCTGTAACTACAGAGTGGGAGATAAGTGAATAAAGAATTTATTTTTATTACTTGGGGGTATGTTTTTGGGGTAACATTTTGCCTACGACTGATAACGTAGATGTATATGTATATTTTCTGATTTTATAAGACGTTAAATTGTTATTGATATGATAGCTCATGTGCTATTAAGGACCCATAACGTTTATTACATTTTGGTATAGTTTATATAATACAATATTAAGGGAATTGGGTATTTTACGTTGAGATGATGTTTATTAAAAATTGTTTATTAATAGTAATATTTTAGATTATAAGTCTCTGGGTATAAAATTATGTTTATACAGAAACTAAAGGATTTTTATAACTAGTTGCGGTTAACTTTTCTTTTGGTTGCGGCTGAAATGTCTTTCGCCTTGGATCCAACGCTAATGACCGTGCGGTATTAACTGGTAATTTTACCGAGGTTCATTGAACAAACCCTGTTTAGTTTCTGTAACTGCTAAGGCATTACATATATTGTTTATGATTTTGGGGTTATTACAGGCTTATACATAAAATGTAAGTAGGACAGTGTTCCTTCATCTTTCATATAAACTACGATTACTTCGTACAATGACATTAGGTATATTAATGGCTATTGTATTCTTTAGGATTCCATCATCATTTTACAAACGACACTAAAAAGTACAGCAACAGTACCTAGGTTTATTACTACTATTTTCTTACTAAATATAACCAAGAAAAACTTCAGAAGATAAAAATTCTTGTACAAGATTTACTTGTAATATTCCTTATAAAAATTATATTTATCCATACTTTCGCAGGTTAAATGAATATAAAATTTAAGAAAGGATAAAATATTTATTTTAAATTATTTTGTATAAAATTTTAATGTTTAAAATTTCACAATATTTACACAATAAGAAGATCAGCGTACAAAATATATATTTTTTAATATGAAAGTTTTGTTTAAATCACATGATTCCAAATTTATTTGCTATAAAATATATTACGGCCTTGTATTGTATTCATTATTATGAAATGGTATTTTAAATATCTTCTTAAAAATATCTTAAAATCCATAAAAATAAAATTAAAATTCTATTACGAATTTGTATGGTTATTAGTTCTATTGTGAAATTAAATCTTAAATGTGTTATCCTACACACTTCAATATGTAATCAATGCGCAAGCGCGTGTGTCGCTTTTTTTAAAAATAGCCGCTTTCAATTTAACATGATGGAAGTTACATTTCCTATCTCCTCTAATCCATATTTGTGATCTTTACACCAGGATGGGATACGGAGTAACTCGGGGGTTAATCGGGGTGACTTTATTACACTGGGGGAGGTAGACCTCGGAGTGGAATGGAATATGGCTATGGATCCAGGATAGATAACAAAGAAACCAAGATGTACACATTTAAGTTACAAGAATTGACGAAATCCAGAAGGGCGTTAAATGCTATTAAACCTTAATCGATTGCAAAAAATAAACACTTTACTGCTACTATTCTTTATAATTCTCTAAACATTTTTAAAGTTTAAATATAATTATAACAATATACCTAATTATTTTGTAAATATTAATATCGATAAAATGTGCGAAATTAATTATATCCGACCCTTAAATATTTTATGAACCGTTTTTATATTTAATAATTAATTAATATTTCGGTTCGAGTCGTAAATTGTTAATGATCTTTTAATGATTGTCATAAAGTGAATTTATATTTCCTCTCCCATCCGGAAATGAGGTTGAAAAATCGATTTTTACTAACCCTTAGATTTAAGAATATTTAATGAGAAAAAATTATAAAATGCAGATACGGTATGTCGCAATTTGGAGCAGTATGTATTTTACTAAGGAGAAAATATCAGCCATATATAAAAAAAGTTTCTTTTATTTTTAGTTATATATTATAATCTCGTACCTGCGAGAAATTCGAGGCCCCATACATAGACCTCGGTAATTAATATATTGATTAAGTTTGAAAAAACTGCAAATAATGTAATTTAGATTAGTAAAAAAAATTAAATCGTTTAATGATAATAAAAAAAAAATAGTAGCCAGGTGTCAAAATATGAACATTAGTGGATTTTATATTTTTAAAATGTTCTTATAGATAGGAAAAATACAGGGTCTCATTAGTGCGTGATTGCTTGATAAATCAATATGTGGTATAGACACACAAACAAGTTTCAGATAAAAGTTATATGGCTTTTAAAAAGACAGATTTTAAAAATCAGTAGGAATTCGACAGAAATTCGAGGCCCCATATATAGGCCTTAGTAATTAAAATCTTGTTTAAATTTAAAAAAAAAACTGCAAATAATATAATTCACATTAGTAATAATAATGAAATCGTTTGATAAACTTAAAAACAAAATTTTTGCACACCCATATTGATAGTAGATATTCTACGCACAGACTACAACACGAAAAAGTATGCCATTGCGTTAAACTGAAGAAACACATAGTGTCCCATTTGTGCATAATTGCTCGATATTTCAATTTGTGGTATAGACGCGCAAACAAGTTTCAAATAAAAGTTACATGGATTTGACAAAGACATATTTAAAAATATGTTTGGGTAAATAGGCAAAGAAAAGTGTATATTGTTAAGTAAAACACTGTTTTTTATTTCAATTTTGGAATAATCTGGTAACTAAATTTAACCTATAATGTTTTTAAAAAATATTAAAGGGTTGCCAAGCAATTATTTTTTTGTGATATTAGAGAATCATGCAGACCCCAATTGTTATGAGTTAGGTCAGGTTAGCAACGATTTCATAATGGACTAGAACAACAGAAACGCATCAGAATTTTCAAACTTATTTACGTCGAAACAATTCATACTGGTGTTTATTTTAACGACAAAAATGTTATTTCTCCTTTAAATTAAGCATTTAGATGAAAATTGGAATAGAAACATTTTTTTGGAATAAATTTCCTGCCTTCATTCGCCCTAAGGAATAACTACACATAGTTACAACGGTGCCAAATATTTTTAAATAATTTATGTAATCCTGAAGTATTTGTGGAAGATGCAGAGTATAACATCAATAACGTTATATCAACTAAGAAAAATGATGCAATATTTTAAGCTGTGATTGAAACTGATAAGATAACTTATAAAAAAGTGATAGGGACTGGTATGTTATTTGTTGGATATGATTCCTGTAAAGTATATGAGACAATTGAGGTGTACCGCAGTTATAAATGTAATGATTATTACCATAGTTCTAATCAATATTCTAGAGATATTAGCTATCCTCTTTGTGGTGGTAATCACGATGTTAAAAGCTGCACATCTCAACTACGTAACTGTTCTAATTGTTGTAAACATAATACTAGACTTAAATTAAATGTACCTGTCGATCATGCCGTGTGGGAAAAAGAAAAGTGCATCGCATACCAAAAAGCCTTAGAAAAATTAAAAAAATATTTTTTGATTAGTAACAAGTCAAATTTATTTAATTCGATCTATGATTGCAATCAAACTAGCTCTAACATTTCTTCCAACTTTTGTATCTACTATCAAAACACTCGTGGTCTTCGAACAAAAACAATTGAATTTCTCAACTCTTTTGTACAGGGAACTTTACTGTTGTTGTCTTGACGGAAATCTGGCTCGAATCATTAATTACTAAATAGGAATTGCTCGGAAATTCATATAATGTATTTAGATCAAACAGAAAATACTATCTAAATAATTGTACTATGAGTGGTGGTGTTTTATTTGCAGTGAATGACAGCCTCGTGTCTTCTCAAATTTGTTTATATGATTATCCGTCCTTTGATGAACTCACTTCATCTATAGATATATTAATGGTAAAAATTAAATTTAATATTAAGACTTTGATAATTGTAAATATTTATGTATTCCCAAGAACTAGCACTGTTAGCTATAAAAAGCTCTTTGGGACGATTGACGAATATTCTGCATAATCATGATATATTAGTCATGGGTGATTTTAATATCTCCAATTACTCCAACGATATGAAAATAGGCAGATTTTCTACATTAACATATTTGCACTAATATTTGATCTATCACAGTTTAATAGTATCCATAATTCTAATAATAAACTCTTAGATCTAGTATTTTCCACAAATCAGTGCATATTTGAAAGATCTCTGGATCCTCTGGTTCGTGAGGTGCAACACCATCCTGCCCTGGAGATCTGTTGCAAATTCAATACTACTTACAATAAAAATCGTCTAGTTACTTTTGTATTATATAACTATAATTTTCATAAAGCTAATTATCCCAAATGATGTCTAATATTGATTGGACGTTTTTAGATGAATTTCAAAATACTAATGATGCATGTACGTACTTTTACGGAAAAATTTACAATGTGCTCGATAGGTGTGTGCTCAAAACCACTGTAAAGTCTTCTAAAATTTAGCCACCTTGGTTTATTTATAATAATATTTGTCTCATTCGTAAAAAAAACAAAATACCATCATTTGTATAAGAGAAATAGTGACCCATCTGCGTATATAGAGTTTGCTAAGTTAATAAAATTAAATTAGATGTAGATAAGTCTTATAAAGAATTTGTTAAGTCTGCAGAATCAAATATTACCACAAATCCTTTTGATTTCTAGACTTTTGTGAATAGCACGAAGTTTTAATTCCGTACCTAATAATATGAGTTATAATAATATTATTTTGAATAATCCTTCTTCTATTGTAAATGGTTTTTCCAAACACTTTCAACAATCGTTCATTCAGCCGTCGAACCCATATTTTACAGTTGATGATACCCAACAATATACTTGTCTTTCTATTAATAGTTTTAGTGAGAAAGACGTACTGTATGCTTTAAAGTAAGTAATAGCAAAGAAAACTAGAGGTCCCGTTGATATTTCGGATTTTCTAATTAAAGACTGTGCACATGCCCTTGCTTATCCTCTAATGGTGTTGTTAAATATATGTCTTAAAAAATCTATCGTTCGAGATATGTGGAAGACATCGAAAGTGTGTAACCAATTATAGACCAATATCTGTAATTTGTAACTTTTCGAAGGTGTTCGAAGTTTTATTGTATCGCGATATTAATTTGCACGCAAGCGGTAAAATTTCATCGCATCAACATGGATTTGTACAACGTTCAACGCTAACTAATCTTATTAACGTAACACAAATCATTGCCGAGAATATTGACAGTAAAAAGCAAACGGACGTCGTATACACAGATTTTACTAAGGCGTTTGACACATTGAATAACGGAACCTTGCTCACTAATATAAATTATTCGGATTTCATGATTGCCTCCTAAAACTATTTACATCTTATCTTTAAAGCCGTAAACAGTATGTGTATATAAATGGCTTCAAATCAGTTAAGTATATCGCAAAATCAGGAGTGCCACAGGGTTTCAACCTGGGCCCTTTATTATTTTTATTATTTATTAACGCTATCACTGATATAATTGATGTTAATTATATGTTATATGCCGATGATCCAAAATTGTGTTTGACCATTGCTCACAGATCTGAACGCCTTTAAGCTAATATTGACAGAGTTGAATACTGAGGTATGGAGAAACAGTTTATCGCTTAATGCCGCGAAATGTTTTGTCATGTCATATGATCTTAGCGCTAATCAAATATCTGATTACATCATTAACAACACAATCCTCCAAAGACCAACTACTAATACAAAATTATATTTTGGTCCGCATAAAAAAAAATTGTAAAAATTTTATTCAAATTATTTAATGTTTCCAGTTTTTTTTAATAAGCGGATCTAATTTATTATGTCACATTCAATTAAAATAATTTTTCTAGTTACCTGAAAAAGCTAAATTATTTGGCTGCGCTCATAAATTATTTAACGACATTATAATGGCGAACATAAAAGCGGAATGAAAATTTTATATTTCACTTGTGACCCGACGGGGCGTGCAGAAAAATGGGCCTAAAAATGTGTGTCACGTCGGGAAGTGTCGAACAAAGTTGCTTATTCCATTTACATAAAATGCGAACACTTCAAGAAACACCGAAGTTTTAACACTTCAAATGCATCTCCATTTCAGACAAAAAAGTTTATATTACTCGGAATTTTATTGGCTGGAAAGCGGTGAAATGGATCGTAACAATTTTTTATGAAAGAAATATACAAATTATTGAAGCAATTAAGTCGAGATTGAATAAAAATTGATTTAAGCGATAAATTTAGGACGAATAATAAATTTGAGAAAATTAAATACATACAAAAATTGTCTAAAAAGTATTAAAGTATGCTGTTGCAAAAAGAATAGATGCTTCAGTAGTCCAATTGGTAAAGGCGACGAGAACTATATACGCAAGTTCCGGGTTTGATCCCTGAACGATGTAAGAAATATTATTTATTCATTTTATTAATAAACTGGTAAATCCTTAATTTATTGATTTTAAAAAAGTAATATAATAATAATAATAATAATAAAAATAATAATAATAATAAAATGTATTTATTTCCAAGTAACTAAATAGGTATAGTAAATAATTACATGATACATAAAATTAGGAACCCTTATTCTATTTCAAATAACAATATTAATAATTACAAATACTAATTTTAATTTAATTTAACCTAACCTAACTTAAAATAAACATTTAGCTTACGGATCACCCAGAAAAAAAGGAAACACGATTCCAAAAACAAATAAAAAAAATTTATCGAGTATTAACCTTGTCATTTCGTTTTTAAATTTAATTGGATTTCAAAATTTTATAATTTTGTGTATAAGTAATATATGTTATATTGAAAACCTCTTTCAAAAAGAGTTGTTCTATGCATGAGAGGCGTTACCAAATTCTTTCTTCTTACGTTAATATTATGAACATCTGTTCTAAATGATAACTTCTCATATGAATATGATGGAGTTTCGTACAAAATTGTTTTATGGTACAAAGACAATATAATTTGTATCTTTCCGTCATTGAAAGCCACTTTAGATTTATTTTTTGTGGGAAACTCGCTTATATTTTCTTATGCCATATATGTATCTGATGTAGGAATTCTGTACAGGTTGCACCCTGTTTATAGTCTCCATGTCAAGACAAGGGCATTAACAGGTGCACAATAGATAAACTGTGATAAAACCATTGAGTCTGAAAGCATCTTTTTAGTTGAAATACCTAAATAACTACGATCTGGATACAGAATTTTGAACGCCCCATAAGCTCTTTGTACGTTACGTGTTACATGTTATCGAAATCTTATTCATTTATCTAAAAATAGTCCCAAATTCTTGGTACTAGAAGCGATTTTGATATTTTTCGCCAGAGATATTTTCATTCATAAAAGAACATTGAGCCTTATTTCCAAACAAAAGTGCTACTGATTTTTTGGGATTTAGTACAAGGGAATGTTTGGTAGATATATCTGCCATATTAGTAAGGTCTGAATTGATCATTTGTTTTGCATTAATAAACTTATAAAGTGGAAAAGATAAGTACAATTGAGTATCATCGGCATACATATGTGTAGAGCAATTACGAGCGACCTTAGTGAATTGGCTAGTATATACTGTATATAGTAGAGGCCCTAAAACTGATCCTTGGGGTACCCCAGAGGACACATTTCGGGGCAAAGACAATTTATTACCCAGTTTGACACAGTATTCGTTGAGATAAATATGATTTAAATAAATTGACCGAATCATGACACACACCACAAGACCTTAATATTTCATACAACGTTTCATAGTTTATTGTATCAAAAGCTTTACTAAAATCTAACAAAACCAAAACAGTACACACGAAAAAAAGTTACTAGAAAATTTTACTAGTAGTAGTAGACTTGTAGAAAAATACTTAACTTTTTGTAAAAAATTTTACTTTAATTTTTAGTTAAAAACTATTCATTATTGTAACAATTGAATTGTCGAATAAAATGCTACAACAATAGGAAAGAAGAACATAATGTTTAGTATATTTTACTATTGTTTGTAGAAGTACAAATTTATTACAATTATGGTAATTATTACTATTAACTTCTGTTAAAATTTGTACAAACAATAATAATTATCTCTACAAAAAATAGTAATACTTTACATCCCTTCTTATGATAAAAATTCAATTTTGTTGAAAAATATTCTATAATATTGTAGTGTATGTGAATAAAACAGAATTCTGCTATTGGTCAACATTTTCTGACGTCGACCATAAATGGTCAGACAGCAGTAGTCGTTCGCCATGTTCACAAAACAAAGCATCGTACATATATAACACATTATTATATTATAAGCAGTGATGGTTCGAGAAAATTTTAATAATAACTTCTATAAGTGGTAAGTACATTTATTATTGTTTCTGTATAATTTACCTTTAGATAATTAATTTAAATAACCTTAGTAGATTATTTTAACAAGAATAGTTGTGGCCAACGATCGATTGTTATGCCAAGTTCGATGATGTTTTTTCGATTTAATTGTGACATACATACTTTCTCATTTTTTTTTTGTTTCCGACGTGGTCATTTAATATCCCAATCACTATAAAGGTTATACGTATGAGCAGTTCAATTGGTATTAATTTTTATTTCATATTTTTCAGGTGCAGTAAAACCAACTGAGACTGAGGAAGCTAATATTACTGTTATTTATTACATATTGTAAATAGGACTTTGTATCTTTTTAATTAAAACAATAAATTTTAAATATTTATTAAGGAACATTTTTTCTAGGTTATAATTATAACAATTATGGAATACTACTACAAATTTTATTAAAAATTACTATAATTTGTTTGAATTTTTACTATTTATTGTGTAAAATTTTCGTATTAATTTTCATGAAACGCAATACATTTTTATTATAAATTCATACAATGAATAGCAAAAATTATAACAATTTGTAGAACAATTCTTGTGATACATATGGATATTTGTACTACATATTTTAGATAATAACTCTATAATTTTCTACAATTATTTGGAAATTTTTACTACAAATTGTCCCTGTCCCTATTTGTACTATTTTTTGTAGAGAAAAAATCTATTATTTTAGAAATTTTTTCTACAATTTTTTTTTTCGTGCAATCGCCATCATCCCTAGCTCGAAATATGTGTTGAAGGCAGTATATTATTTTGTGACAAATGTTCACCAAATTGTTCAGCGATTATCTTTTTAATTAATTTTGAAAGACCACAGAGAATACTTATGGGCCTGAGATCAGAAAGTTCTTTAGGATTATTAACTTTGAGAACAGGTGTAACTTGGGCATGTTTTCAAACTGTGGGAAATTGTGATGATATAAAAATACTAATAATAATATTAACAATATATGGAAGGATGTATGGGCAGCACAATTTATTGAGTGAAATACTAAGGTTGGCGGAAGTGGGAGAAGTATTACGTAGTATTAAAAGTGTCCCTTAAATAATTTCTTCAGAAATAAGCCTAAAACGAAACTCATTTTGACAAATAATATTGTATTTATAATATTGACCAAATGGACCATTATTAATATTCTGGGGTATACTGTTAACAAAGAAATCGTTGATAACATTGGGATCATCAAACAAAGCGGATATATAATTCCGTTTATTATTAGTTATGTCTAGTGATTTTAATTCTTTCCATAACTCTTTACCAGTTTTATTTCTAGATATGTTATTAAAATAATCTCTTTTACGTTGTATTATTGTATGGTTAGTAATGTTTCTTAGATTTTTATACTGTTGCCAGTTATGTGGTGTACGATATTTCTTAAATTTAGCTTTAGCCCTATCCCTTTCTCCCTTTACCCTCTGGATTTCTAGTGTCAACCTAGGAGCTTTCTTTTTTGTTATTCTGGAAGTTTTAAATGGTATATGTTTGTCAAAAAGATCTAGCATTATGTTATTAAATGTTTCTATTTTATTATCAATTTGGTGAATATATAATTGATTTAAATTTGCCTGCAAGAGGTCGGTGTAAAACATTTCGGCATTAAAATTTTGATCATTTGAAACATTTCCACCGAAGAAAGCATGGACTGAAAATAGCAAGTCGAAGGTGTATGTTCATGTAAAAAATTAATATTAACATCTCCCATACATATTATAAGTGTATGACATGGCAATATAAGACTATCAATAAAAGATTTGTAATTAACATCTGGAGCTATATAAACAACACCAAACTCAAAAGAAAATCTGTTGTGTGACACTTTTAAAAATAGTTGTTCAATATTATCGTCTAAATCTAATATTTGATATTTAAATTCGCTTTTGATATAAACTAGTACCCCACCACTACGTTTACCTCCACTTCTCTTACAAGATTATTCCTAAACTAATAGATTGAATACATTTAGATAACCAACTTTCAGTTATTCCTAAAATATCAAATCTTTAATTTCTAATGTAGTTCTTTAATTCTTGAATTTTTGGAACAAGTGACTATATTTTGGTGACCCATTAAAACTAAATCATTATTTACACTAGGCATACTATTTACACTACAGTTAGATTAAAGAGATAATATAAATAAAATAAAATCACTGAAAAAAATTTTCTACACCATTTTCGGTTTTGGCAAAAATATTTCCATTGAATGTCCAGACATTTTTAAAACCATATTTTTCTGAAGCAGTTTTCACAAGTTTTAATTTTTCCGAAGTTAGATCTTCTTTTATTACTATGCCACTTCCCTTCTACATCCTTTTCTTATTATGAACTGTATTTTTTTTTAAGGGTTAGAAAATTCAACAACAATATGCCTTGGCCGTTCATTTGTCGGTTGTCCTACTCTGTATGCAACGACAGGTCCATCTTCACGATTTAATTTCAACTTACTAGGGAAAGGATGCTTAACCATATCCAATGTATTTTGATTGCTGTTGTAAGTTACTGACTTGTTGTTTTAATTTTTGTTGGTCATCGGATTCAGTCGTATTGTTGGAATTACTTTCTGTTGATTTTAGCAATTCTATTTCTCCTTCAAGAGATTTAATTTTCGCATTATAATAATTAAATTTTTCTGAAAACTTTTTGGTGAATTGTTTTAATAATAGCATCACATATTGCATTGGTTACACCATCAGATTTTCAGGCGTCAACAACAGATCTTCTAAACTCAGTTTGCTGTCTGGTTGACAGTTTATTAGCAATAATACAGACTTTTTGAAAATCAATAGCTATTCAGTTATTTAAGTATATTATTTGTGATTTCTAACTGTAGTCTATGGACTGTTTTCATTCGCAATTACACATGCCCATTTTTGTTTCTTGCTTCGGGGAAAGAAACGACAGTTCGGCAACGTTGTGTTAAAATTTATACTAGTATTAAAGTACTGGGCTTTTATCAAAATTAATTAAATTGTTTGTAGTTTTTTATAATATATATGTAACTTTAGGATATATTAAAATAGGTTTAAAAACGAATTATTTTATAATACAATTTATTGCAAACACTTACAATAGTCTAATGAAAGTCGAAATGTTTGTTAGTGCACTTTTAAAATTTAATTAATTAGAGGCTTTCGACGGCTAGACAGAGAAAGCACTACTGATAGGCATCCCGACGGATTTACGCAATGAAAGTACACTCTGCGCATCAAGTATTTCACTATTTCATTCAGACGTAAATGTCAGATGTAAATTTCGCTAAAACATTTCTTTTATTTTCGTTTGTTTTTTGCTCATTACAGTTTAATAGAACCTAAGTATGGAGTTTAATAGCAAATTAAGAGGCCGCGTGATTAACAGTCAATCTCGCGAAATAATAGCCAATGTTATAGAGTTTATGAGAAGAGAAGGAAACTTTAATTCACCTTCAATACCATTTAAAAATGTAAATGATCGTGTTGCTGCAGCCACAGGAATATCTAAAAACACTGTCGTCCGCATTTCTGGAGAGAAAAAAAGAATCGATAACCGTGAGATATCGGAATTTTCATCACCAAGAAAAACCATTAAAAAACCAAAAACAGTTAATGATATAGATGAAGCTGCACAAGAATCAAATTTTATTTTTTTATTATTAGATAGCTATTTTTGTTTCTGAGTTGTGTTTATTTACAGGCTCATTTTTTTTCCGTTTCTCCTTTTTGATTTTATATGGGGTTTCAAGTTGTTTTTGACTTATTTCGACGTAAATCACAACAACACACTTTTTTAATAAAGCAAACAAGTGTTAAGAGGTATATGTACGTGTAAACTACAATTACAAAAAATTGATATGAAACCCATGAAACCACCAACAAAAATGTAAAGCTAGCTTCCGTACTAGAACATGGTGTCATTCGTCGAGATAATTTATCGTTTTGTTTTAATAGATCAAGAAATGTAAATATTCCCCTGTTATTTTTTATAAAATTATGAGAGAAATAAATTTTTTTCTAAATAGTATAGTTTATTATTTTGTAGAAAAACAAAATTTCGAAAATTTTAGTAATGTTTCAGAAACAACCGTTATTAATAATAGGTACCATTTTCCTTAATAAGGTAGAAATAAAATATAAACTATTTCCACGATTTATAAAGGCCTACAAAAAAATTATAGGTATTTTCCGCTATCCTATAAAATTTATATTTTCTGACTCAATTTCAGAAGGTTGAAGGAATTCCAAAACACCTTTTATGGCATAATAATTATTTTCAATTCTACATACTATCTTTAGCTGCTTTTAAAAACGTTCTAAGAAAGTCCAATCAGACCAATTTAATCCCTAAACTATTTCACACTTTTAAAATTTAATTACCTAAAAATATTAAAAACTATTTAAAATAACTTGTTTAACAGACTGTACAATAGCTATCTTAGTCACACGTAGCGCGTTCTCTGTCTGGGCGTCGAACACCTCTAGAAATTTGATGAACTGTACCATGGTTAAGTTGGGCAAGACTTAAGTCAATGAGCTCCAGTCGAGTGAATCCAAAGATCTAAAACTTAGTTCTACGCCAAGGTAATCGTCTTCCATGGTGCAAAATCGAAATTACGACGTTTGTTGTAGACCTATCCATATGACTACCTGTCATCAGTCCCGTGAGAATGCGCAGATTGTTGCTACTCTATTCCCGAATCTGAGCAAAAGGGTTCATAGATGGATTAGTTATAAACGCCATCGAATAATTCAGCCCTGTAGTTTATCTGCAGTTCATGAGTTTTACGCCTTCTGTCCATTTTATTATAATTAAAACTCCAAGTTTGAATTGATATAATTCCTTTGCAATAAAAAGAAATGGTTCTGGTTCTATGAACTCAGATTCGATTTCTCTTTTAAAAAGCTCGTCTGCTTTTATATTGCCATTCGAGCACTATACTCGCAACAGTTAAGCAGTGATCTCTTCAGTTACGTTGTGGATTGGAGTGACCACTGGGAGGTTCTACCATGGGCCGGGTCACCATGGTACTTATCCGACTAGCGGTTAACCATCTACGACGTCGAATAAATGACGATGAATGGGGAAGTAAATTGGTGAATTTAAAAGTAGTAGGACCTTTAAATGGTGGTGGTACAATAAGCCGCCAGACTATAGATGCATTAGGGTGTAGCAGGGGAGTTCCGTAGGAAGTAAAACTAAACAAAATGTGTGCATTAATTTTCTTTTTATATACGAATAAATTATCTAATTATTTTGTAGGCTATCTACTCAGTGAAGCAACAGTTCTTAAAGCGTTCCATTTATTTTTCGTTACCAAAACCATTCAAACATAATCCCGAGCTATATATTGTAGGAACGGTATCTATTACCAAGTTGCTGCAAGTCTATAATCTCTTTTCAAAATTATTTATAACTTTTTTACCGTCTTATTTCAACAAATTTCCCCAATTGTATTTTCCTATTTTTGTTCGTTATTTTTTTTTATCAGAAACATAATTAATTTTAAACTAAAATTGGGTTCAATTAGCCATATTAATTTTTTGTGTCAGCTTATAATTCACGTAGACTAGTTGAAGATGTTTTAAAATTATGCCAGAGATATTTCAAACTCGATTCCACGTATACACCTAACCGAACAAACGCACCCGAGACAACGGTAAGGGGTCTGTTAATTTAGCATGTCGCTAGCGCTGTATTGCAAATTAGTTGTAAATCTGGGACGGTGATGGATACTCGGTTACCCTAACTGTCAGACTATTCTGAACAACGTCGGACGCTCCTTCCGATGTTCTGCACGCTATTCCGGTCCTATCCATCTACTCCTACCAGCGCCGGTGACTAGCACAGGGGATCCGTTTGCCAATATCCAAAAGGCTGTATCCGGATTCGGGTCGAATAAGAAATAGGATAAATTGTGCAACATATACAAGATGTTTCATATACGGAGTGGCCCAAAAGTCTGGAAACGGCCAATTATCTCGTAAATAGCTAGTCCTAATTGTACAAAATTTGGGGTACACCAATTTTGGGATACGGACATTCCAGATTTGATATTTGCAATTTTGCAATAAAACAATCATGGAGAAATGTGGTAAATGCATTCTATCATCGATTAGGGTACTATCAACTCACAAATGAAGCACATTTTGAACACTTGATAAAGTAACCATTATGTTAAAAATGGTGTAATCTTTAAATTGTTGCGTTTTAATGTAGTTGAAAATAGTTTGAATTAAAAAATTTATGAGACAATTAGGCGTTGCCAGAC
This sequence comes from Psylliodes chrysocephalus, assembly GCA_927349885.1. NCBI lineage: Eukaryota > Metazoa > Arthropoda > Insecta > Coleoptera > Chrysomelidae > Psylliodes > Psylliodes chrysocephalus. The sequence goes on along the minus strand of OV651817.1, from coordinate 37,126,421 downwards.
TTCTATTTTATTTATTTAAGACCTTATAGACTACATAAAATCATAAGTGTTACATATGGTTGAACTTGTATTGAATAGAAGATTCCAATAGTGACTAAATATACAGGGTGATCAATTTGAAAAACCAAAGTGACTAATAATATAAGAGAAACGGTAAATCTGGCAACATTGCAAATATCAAATCTAGAATTTCCGTATCCCAAAATAGGTGTACCCCAAATTTTGTACAATTAGGACTAGCAATTTACGAGATAATTGGCCGTATCCATACTTTTGGGCCACTGTATATATATTGTTATAAAAATTCGACTGCATAAGTTTTTATTTGACAGTGTTCTGGTTTATTAATTATGTTCGGTGCGTTTGAGAAGTAGCCATCAATTTATTAGTGAATTTTTCTACATCATTTATAGACCGTCAGATAGTGACTGATTAGGTGCCCCATTTTCGCATACAAGCTTTGAAGAGGGTTGAAAAGTACATCGATTTTGAGTAGAATGAAAGGAAATTTACGAATGGTCCCTGGGGATAACATATGGAAAATTCGATTTTCCTTAATATAAATAAAAGGTGTTTTTTTTTGCTCATGTTTCCACTACAGCCGTTTTTACTATATAATTAATTAATAGAACTAGGCTTCGAAAAACCAAAGGCTTTATTGTTGCAAGTGGCTAAAGGGTTGAAATAAGGGCGTAATCCTGTAAAGAAAAATCGATATTTTAACCGATTTTTCCACACAAGCCAATCGATAGTATGAAAACATACATCGTAACTAGCCTGAAAAACATATTGGCTTAAGTGGCGCGAGTGGATAAGTCCATTTTGAGGTTGGGAAATTTAACAGTAATTTTTTTCTATTTTTCAGTTATTTTCCCATCAACGAAATTTTTTTCAATAAAAACATAAATTTAAAAGCCTAGAAAAAAAAATGGCTTGAGTGCAGAGCGTGGTCTTTTCAGAACATAGGAAAGTTGCTGGAAAAATGTATGCGAATTGCCACAATTTTCCCACACAAGCCGTTTGACGTATGCTTAGAAAAAGTGATTCTAAGATTATATAACAAATGGCTTGAGTGTCAAACATGGCCATCATATTATTTATATCTTTATAATTTATTTAACAAAAAGCTGACAAGAAAATCTAAAAATTTCCACCATTTTCTCACGCAAGCCATTTGTCATATGCTTAGAAAAAGTGGAGCATATTATTTATCTAAAAAAGAACTGACCAAAAAATGTACAAATAAATATTTATGCAGGGTTATTAGTATTTATTGTTCGGTGATTATTCGTATAGTAAATTTTAATATGAATTTAGTGCTGAATTAACAATATGTTTATTTTATAGAAAAATTTATATATTCTTTCAAAGGGCTATTAAATATAAACTTTAAAATACCTGTTGGGTCGATCTTTTAACCTCTAAGTAAAGTTACATGTAGGTTTACTTGACAGATAAACAAACAATATTCCTATAGTTTAATTTCAACTTTACTTACAAAGATATGTTGGTCCATTTCTGAATTTTTATAAAATTAATGTATGTATAAAATAAAAATGCAGCTACTAAACACGAAAAAGTAGATATCCTAGAATTTAATGATGACAATCAAGGATTCTGTGGATGAGACACTTCCTGAAACCATTTAAAATTGCATTTATGTAAGATATTAAAGCAATCAAGAATGTCATTTCCGACACTCAAGCCATTTGTTATATAGTCTTGGAATCACTTTTTCCAAGCATATGCCAAACGGCTTGTGTGAGAAAATGGTGGATGTTTATAGATTTTCTTGTCAGCATTTTGTAAAATAAATTATGTAATGATAATATGAAGATCATGTCCAACACTCAAGCCTTTTTATATATAGTCTTAGAATTACTTTTTTAAGGCATATGCCAAAAGACTTGTATGGGAAAATGGTGGAAATTTATAACCTTTTTTTGTTAGTTTTTTGTTAAATAAATTATATATTATCGTGGTATTTAGTATCTATGATATATTATGATCTGATATTCTTTATGTAACATTATAAATACCATACCATGATTCTAACGATTGAAATATTTTTATGTATTTTATTTTTCTTTATTTACCGGGTTCTGTAACCTTAGACAGAACCTTGCCTGGGCGCCACCTCTCGGAGATCGTGAGGATTCCTATCTCAGTTGGGTTCAAATACGTTTGACCTAATTTCAGTTTACCTGTATTTTATAAGTATATAAATAAATAATAAATCATAAAAAATATCTTTATTTAATTAAACATGCCTGTTAAATTAGAGAATGAGAATAAATCAAACAAATTGGAACTAAAAATCACTGTAAACTTAAAGTAAGGAGAATTAAGCATTTAAATTTCCCCCGTTTTGTCGAAGTAAAGTGTCGAATAATACAAATAATATTATGAACAGCTGTGCGCTGTGCACTTGCATAACTCGTGAGATTAAATGTTATGAATCAGCTTAATAATATTGTTGGATATTTTATGGATCAGGAGAATATTTACTGGTAAGTGCTTATTATCAATTATTTAATATTAAACTTATGATTTCAATTAACGTATATGTGAATAATAAAAAAAAAACATGTGACATAACCTACGAATAATATTTACAACTTAATATTTACAAAATCTTATCATTTAAAATAAGTCTGTTGTAACGCGGAAAATATGATCATATTTATTTATTTATAGTGTTTGGTACCTGTTATCACTGGGGCACAAAATCACAGGAGAATCACAGTCAGTCTTGGTTGGAATATGGAGTGTGGAAAACATAAAGGAAGTCTGTGGAGTTGAGATTTTAGATTCTGGAGTTCATGGGTTGGATGTAAACAGGGCTCAGGATGATCTCCAAAATTCTATCTGCCTTTACACCTACCAATTTTACTTCAGGACTTCTGGTAAATACCTTTTATTAAGTTGACTTTTGGTTCTATCTTCATTTGTTTTTCCATTGTTAAACTACATGTTTCTTTGGCAAGCGATTACACTCAAAAAGCCCCGTTCTACCGGCGAAATTGGTTTTATATAATCGCAATCTCATGGCCAACTAGATGCAATTTTCGATAAATTTTAAATTTATTAGCCAATTCTTTAAATTATTTTATATTTTCTTGGACTGATTTGAGTTCATAGATTTATGTAGTTTCTTTTTGTGATCATTTTAATATAAATTTTATGTTGATCCGTCTTATATTAACTTTACAATTAATCAAATTCTCACCCCAATTTGATGAATTATAAAATGCTTTTATTGTCGCTTTATTTACTTTTTATGTAATAATTTCATTATGTATTAATTAATCTTATTTGGAAATATCTATTTATTCTAATTTTACGCTTTAAAAGCCTTTTATATCCTTACATTTTACATGGGGTTTTTTAGGTTATGTGTGATGTTTAATTTGCTTATAGTTTAATAATTAAATTGTTTGATGTTACTTTTATTGTACCAGTTTTATCTAAGGGTTCCATACTTTGTTTTTATCATTCTCATTAGTGTCAGAAATTAGGTGAAATATGTTATTTTTGGCTGTAAAGTTGCCTTATGGCGTTTCAATGCTAATTTTAATTATAAATGTTTTTCTTGAAATTTATAGGTTTATTTATTGATAAATTGTTATAAATGTTCTCCATCCTCCTCTATGGTAGGTTACACAGGCTATTTGGTTCGGTTACACAGGCCATTTAGTCCTGAACAATCGAATTTAGTTTTCCTCGAATTATGTACCAATATAATATATATATATATATATATATATATATATATATATATATATATATATATATATATATATATATATATATATATATATATATATATATATATATATATATATATATATATATATATATATATATATATATATATATATATATATTTAATGTGATGACCATGTCCGACACTCAAGCCTTTTGTTATATAGTCTTAGAATCACTTTTTCTAAGCATATGTCAAACGGCTAGCGTGGGAAAATGGTGGCATTTTCCATACAATTTTCCTGCAACTTTCCGACGCAAGCCTTCGTTTCGTCCACATCCGATACTTATGCCAACTTTATTATTACATCTAAGACATTATTAACATTCAATGGTTAAAAAGGCTTGCATGAAAAAATAACTCACAAATCAAAAAAAAAATTGCGGTATTTTTTCCGACTCCAAAATGCACTTATTAATTCGCCCTATTCAAGCCAATATGTTTTTTGGGCCAGTAACGATGTATTTATTCACACTTTCGACGGGCTTGTGTGGAAAAATCAGTTGAAATATCGATTTTATTTTACAAGATTATGCCCTTATTTCAACCCTTTAGCCACTTGCAACATTAAAGCCTTTGGTTTTCCGAAGCCTAGTTTTATTAATTAATCATATAGTGAAAACAGCTTGCGTAGAAAAATGAGCAAAAAACATCTTTTATATTTGTTAAGGAAAATCGAATTTTCCATATGTTATCCCCAGGGGCCATTCGTAAATTTCCTTTCATTCTACTCAAAATCGATGTACTTTTCAACCCTCTTCGAGGCTTGTATGCAAAAATGGGGCACCTAAATCAGTCACTTTCTGACGGTCTCTTATATTATATATTTGAATAAATATATTTAATATTACTTGTAAAAGAACTTTATTTTATCGGACATTTTTCTGTTCCCGTTGACATGTATATATCTGTATATGTTGCTTTTTATAATACCGGGTGATTTATATTTAATATATAATAAATTATATAACATCGTGACTAGATTACTGTACGTGCCAGTTACGATCAAGTTGCGCATATCCTAAAAGTCATGGGGTTCCGCTTATTTCATTTCCATTATCACCAATTTAGTATTGTCAGTAATCTAGCGACAGATAAATGTTTAAAAAATTGTTAAAAGGTATTAAAGAACAAACGAAAAAATTATATTTATTGTGTACTTATAATTATTTTAAAAATGCGCAATGTTAACTTTACTAATGGTTAAAAATTAATTATTAGAAACGGCAAGTAAGGATATTTAAATAAAATTGTATTTGTGTATACAATTTTGACGTTTAAATACCTACAAAATTCGTCACTCTCAACGGTGCGGATTTGGGAGGGTGAACTACAAATGCTATTAAACATTTCTTCGGCACAAATACAATTCAATGGTGGACGGCTACGATTTAAAATTAGTGTCTTATATACAAGGTGTCATAAATCATATTGCCTACATAGGTCATATTTTTTATTTTAATTTTTTTTTAATTTTAGATTCAAATCTTAAAAATAATATTTGTTTAATACATATTTCCTAGATTTATCATTGATAATTTTCAATATATTTGCCAGATTTTGAAAATATAGTGCAGTTGAAATTAATTAATTACTCTTTAATGATTATAAAATAATTCATCTTTGACAGTTCATTACAAAATGTAACTTTGCTAACTTCGTAATCATTTGCGGCAATGCATTCTATGATTATGTGCAAGTTTATACTTCGTCCAATAATAATTCACAGAAAGATAAAATAATTGAATTGCTGATGCGAAAGAATAAAATTTTTCATTCCAGCCTATAGTTTAAAACCATAATTGTATAAGGTCATTAAATTCTATTATAACAGCAAAGTATAGATTTAGTTTGTTGAACTTATGCGGGGACATGGTCACACGCTTTTATGTTTATCCTCATATCATCTGGATTTAAATCCTATAGAACTTATGTGCACTGGTTAAGAGACATTTAAGCAAAGAAACGGAATCACATTCGAATTGGAGGGTATAAAAAATTGGTATAGTTTGAGTTCTCTAAGATCAATTTGGATGAGTGGAAAGAAAGGTGTGATCATTCCAATAAAGTAGATGCTTGACTGTACCAACTTTAAGAATATGTGATTATGAAATGTATTTTCAAAAATGTCTTTATTTAGTCCAGTTAGTTTGACACAACGGCTATCGTTGTTCAACTCTTTGTACCTGCATGAATTTCGTAATGTGCCTACCTACCTCATCCGGACAGGGTTTGAACTATGTTGACAATCTTTGTGAATTACTGCTAGTTGTTCAGTAGGAAATTGCGACCAGACCCAAGAAACTGTGGTTGTGGACTTTTTAATACGGACAAAGTTTATGATTACACGTACTAAAAGAGTTGATTAAAAAGTATTTTTATATGGATTCACTGTTTTGAAAGTAATACACTAAGTTTTTCAAACGATTCATTAGACACTTTTTAAATATGGGTTTTATGACTAATACGCGAGTCCACCACATTTATACCCGAAAGTTTGATTACTGAAAATTAACAAAAAGGCAATTAATACAATTCGACAATCAACCAAAAGGCTTATGATCGAATTTTTGACAATATGAAAAATGTATTTAACTAAATTCTAATGACAGATATAATTGAGGCTTTATAAAATATTTTGGGAGCTATAGGTAGCCTGTAATATAAATTAATCGTCAATAATAATGTTTAATAATTACGAATAACTTAATATTTAATTAATTAATAATAGTTAATTAATATTGTTATTAATTATGTGTATTTAAAATATATGTATTTGTGTTAAATTCATTAAATAATATAGTTTTTCTACGCCCATATAAATTATACATTTTATGGACAGATTACAAAATAAAAAATTAGGTCATATCAGTCTAGTAAACGGATATAGTTTTATAACCATTTTAGTACGGACACTAATCACAGTTCATATTAAATGACTGCCATATATTTTTGTTTTGTTTTAAATAAATGACGAGTTAAAAAGTCATAAAGTTTAACTCGTTTTGTTAAACTTTATGTAGCGCTTCCTTTATGGAAATAGTCAAGGTGAGTCAAGGTTATTGTTTAACTTTCTTTTGTGTTTTTTCTGTTATTTTGTATATGTTAAAGTCCGTTCATGCTTTTATAATTGTTTTTTATTACAACTGACACCTTGACATTCCATTTAGGTGTGCCTGATGATGAAGTGACAGCTTCGAAACTGGTCGCCAATTAAATTGACTTGTGAGAAATAAAGGACCTTTTCTTTAACCCCTTACACTTAATCACTACTACTTACATATGGCTACCCTCACTCCAAAAGAAGAGAACTAATAATTCATTTTGAAAAACTCACCCTTGATGGTATGTGACCTTTTAGTTATTACATTAATCAAATTCACACTTTTAGCCCGATACTATATCCACCACTAGGTGTATGAATCACAAAGATCACTAACAATATATCGGACTAAAGGAATCTATGGTTTTTGCACAAGAATAAATCCTAGAAAATCCTAGCTGAAATCTTGGCACATGCCACAATCAGAATCCAAGCAAAAACTGGGCCAGGAAGGAAGTTCCACAAAATGGCCAACAAAAGTCAATGTCTTAGCAAGAAGGCCCTGACTACAAAAGGGTTATAGGATAATTTCTGGTAAGACTGTGGTCAATATTTATAAATTTAGAAGAATTTGACAACTGAAGGAGTTAAAATCGACATGTAAACAATAACAATAAAAACAAAGCTTTTTAGTAATTAAATGAGCTAGAGTTATTGTTCAAAGTAGCGAAACATATTTACTTACATTTTAAATTGTTTATTAAGGTATTAATTATAATTGAATATACTCCAGGTGAGATTATACTTTATTACAAAATATTATTTTATATTTTACTACAAAATATGTTTGATAAAAATTGATATTTTATGAATTTATTTAATGGACCCATTTTATTGATTTATATACATTTGTATACCGCACACTCTTAAATCTAAAGAGATTAGCATAGGTTATAGTAGAATAGGTAAGTAATAGAGTAGTTCAGTAATTAGAGTAGCTTAGGGTAAGTTAGAATCAAATTGAAGTAGAATAGTGTACATAGTTAAGCACAGAATAGATTAGAAGTAGAATAGTGTAAATAGTTAAGTGTAGAATTGTAATAGGAATAGGTATGATAGATTAGACTAATTTACGATAGGGTAGGATAGACATTAAAATAAGTTAGAATAATTAAGATTAGTTTAGGGTAGAAACACCTAGTTTAGAGTAAAGTAAGTTTAGAATAATTTAAAATAGGGTAGGCTAGGAAATAGGATAGGTAAGAATAGTTTAGAGTAGTGTAAACTAGGGTAATTTAGACTAGTCTAGGTTTAGATAGAATAAAACCCGTAACAATATTGTAAACGCCTAGTATACGTGTTGAACCTAGCCTGCGACAATTGAATCTTTGCGGAATTTTAAATTATACAAAACTATCGATATTTTGTTTTTTTTATTGCATTTAAAAGCTGTTACAGTAGCGGCTAATGACCCGTTCAATTAGCCCTAATTAAAACGCAATTTTGAATTAAAAACCCGCCTTTCATTATTTATGAATAAATGTATCGTCAAAGTACATGCTGCATTATTAATTGCAATTAATTAGTAATCCGCAACCATTATATCGTGGAAATTTATGCAATGAAAGTAATCAAAGATTAGTTAATTATTATCGATCATTTTGAAATGGACGATGAAAGTTTCGATAGAATCCTAGAATTAAATTCAATGTTTTCAAATAGTGAGAATAATGTAAAGTATTAGCTATGAAGAAAACTAATAGTAAGTGACTGACAGAATCGAATAATGAAGTAGTGCGTAAAAGAATTTCTCTTCAATTTGTTAGATAAAAGATGCAAAGGATAATAAGTAAAAAGGAATAAGGATATAAAAAAAAAAACGTGGTGTTACTGCTCTTTTACTTCCTAATCACTTACTATCTTTTATTTTCTATTTTTTAAAGAAAAATTATTTGTGTCACAACCTTGACAAGGAAAAGAAGATATAGAATAAACAATAATTTAGTTTGAGCAATTTAAAATTAGTGAAAATCGCAAATAAAATAAAACTGGTATAGAATTAAATTTTTTTTCTATATTTCATTTCATGTAATAATGACGAGATTCATAAAGAGTTTTCCGTGGGTGCACAAATATTAATAACATAAATTATTTTTTATTTGGTTATATATTTCCAATAAAATAATCTAAAAAGGTAAATAAAGCTGTACCAAAAGCCGAAATACATTTTATTTTATTGGAATTCCCAATGCAATTGCAATATATTTCAATTAAATCTACAAATTTAGTATGCCAGCTCGTAAATTGCTTATATGATATTTATAACTAAAAATAATATCAGGGACATGAAAGCGAAGCAAAAAATAAATGTATGATAATTGTCATTCATGTTGATGAAATTTTGACAAAATAAATTTCATGAAATTACCATTGTACTGGAAATATTTTTTTAGGTAAATAATTTAATCAATAATTTTTGGACTGAATAAATGAATACCTATGTATAGTAACAGAAGCAGAATATTATTTCTGGAAAGATGTTCAAAGAAAGATACGTGCAAAATATGGTGAGAGGCAAAGTGAATAAGTAACGATAAATAAAAATCATAAAAGATGTCAATTTTTGTTTATAAAATAATTTTTTTTATTAAATGGAACCTAAAAAAGTTGACTGCTTGCGCACGAATCTTTGATCAGCAAAGAAAAACTAGTGTTTCATGCATAACTAAAAAGTGCCTACGAGATTCAATTCTTCTGTGCCATCTCTTGTCTTCCTAAATTCACTTATTTTAGTTGTGATCCGAATTGGAGCATTATTGATGGTAGGCTTATCAGTATTGCCTTAGATTTTTCCAGAGCGAGAGAACCAGGTTTGTAGCTGGTCTAACGGATTTTGAAGTTTTCTCGATTCTGTGACTCGGTTTAAGTCGAATATCAAGATGGCTGTGTCATCAGCAAGGGTTGCTGTTACAATATTTTCTGCCGCTGGTATGTCAGCGGTAAAAATTAGGTAGAAGAAATGTCCAAGCACAGTGCCATAAAGGACTGTGCAGTTAATGGATACAGGTTTTAGAAAAGGCATTTCATTTTTTTTTTGGAGAATGCGTTCATTTAAATGGAGTGATGTAAATTAAATGTGGCATATGGTTTTTAAGTATGAATAAGTTAGCCTTATCAAAAATTTTGTAAATCGCTTGTTGTACGACAAATTTTGTCAAAGGATTGTTATACATCCAAGAACACCTCAGCCAAGTATATTTTTTCTTTTTGAAATTTTATAATATGTTAAGAATTCTGTGACATTGTTGTAATGTAGAGAAGTTTTCTCTAAAACCAAATAATTGGTCTAATATTATGTTGTATATATAGAATGACGAAAAACTACTGGACTAATCGATTCATTGATAATTATTTATTGAAAGTATTTAGATTGTGTTTTATGTTAGGCAGATAGAGCTGTCGCATCGGCTGTCGCATTAAAAATAGTAAGACCCCTGCTTAATTGAGTGGAGATGATTAGTGCAAACTTATTTTTCTGAGGTGCTTACAGCGTTTTATGAATGAACCAGTTAACCGTTTCCAGACTGTAAAATAAATTAAACAATTTTCAAACTAAATTAAATAAAATAAATAAATTATGATTTAGCTAGTTAGTATTCTTTAATACTTTATTATTGGACAAATACTAAAAAAGATAGGTAGGGTCACAGACTAAACGCCAAAGTCATATCACCCCATAAGCCTATCCTCCTTCCTACTTAAAACTCTAGAAAGACTAATAGATAGGTATAGCAGGGACGAGACACAAAAAATAAATCCGCTCCATCTCAATCAATATGCATACTAGCCAGGAAAGTCAACTGACCTAGCGCTGGACGATCTAAACAGGCTGCTTTTAAAGTCAATAGATGACAAAGAAATCGCAATAGCCACTTTCTTAGATATCGAAGGAGCTGTCAACAATACCTCAACCAGGTCAATAACCAAGGCTCTAGAAGAGAGAAACATCCCAGTTACAATATGCCAATGGATCACTGCCTACAATCTCAACGGATATTATAGCACCAAAAAAGGACATGACAAGGATAACAATTAATTACATAATAATAATAATAATAATAATAATAATAATAATAATAATAATAATAATAATAATAATAATAATAATAATAATAATAATAATAATAATAATAATAATAATAATAATAATAATAATAATAAAAAAAGGATTTTAAACATTTAACAAATATAATTATTAAAAATTAAATGTGAACTGTATAAAAAAAAATGTTTTTTCTTGTAGAACAATCTTGACTTTGTAAAAATAATAATGTACAAATATTAAAAAAAAAAAAAACTACTGAAGAAGGCACTGATCAGTGCCGGAAGCTTTACCCACATACACGAGTTTCATTCCTCAACCAACACCTAAAAACCCAAGAACTACAAGGAAAAAATTCAATAATAATAGTCGATTCTAATGTCTGGCGTAACGGATAGTTCGCCTTGGTTGACTTCATATTATCACTCGTATAATTTGGCGACATGAGCGTCATTAGCATTGGTTTGCAAACTGCCTAGAAAAAGTAAAGCTACAAAATCAAACCCGGAACTGTATTTCATTAGGCACAAGTGAACTTCAAGCTGAAATAAGTGGCGCATACCTACAAACACCAAAGTTAAGGTGGGGACGTGCCAAGGACTGAGTAACATCAAGATGTATTAACCATAAATTCGTGAACGTACATACTTGGGGATCTTACCATTCTAAGAAAAGCTAAATAACGGATTTTAATAATTCATGCATTTGAATTCTTGAATTAAGAAGCTCAACAGGAACATTTGAAAGAAACACATGGGAGCAGCACATGATCAATGACGAGTTTCTTAATGCTAAACGAGTAATGATGAAACCAGTATCCCTAGGACTGGCAAAACATTATTCTTACACTCGTTAAAAAATCAAGTAAATCGGTGTTGCGGCAAGAACTTTCTTTAAATTTATGCACTTACACAGGTAGCAGTGCGCCTTTTTTTTCCTGGGCTCGTCTGACTATGTGTCTCCGAATAACACTAAAGCCTATTGGCTTATTGTGTTTTACCCCATGTTAGTTCATAGCAACCACTCTATCACCTTTGTACCTTGTACAAGTTTGTACAGATCCTTGGGTGAGTGGGTTCTATACGTTGTTGGATCAACCTGGGGTTGTCCAAAAAGAGCCTGTCTTTTGCGATCTAGAGCTTCGCATTCGCACAGTATGTGTTTGGCCGTTTATGGTTTCTTGTGACATAGTCAATACATGAATTTGCCATTGTACATGCCAATTTTATTCAAGTGTCCCTTTACTGGGGCGTGCCCAGTCATAAACCCTGTTATCACTTTCAACTGGTTCCTATTCATTAAGAGTAGTTCTCCAGTTCTTTTGGGACATGGTCTGCCTATGAAGGCTTTTCCATGTGCCTGTTTTGGAGTGCTTCCCCAATAGTTGATATGTTGTTCCCGAATCCAGTCATTTATAAAACCCCGGACTGTACTTTTTGGTACTCCTGGGTTTGCGCCTGGTTCCGGTGTTTCTTCTGACCCTCTTTTTGCAAGTTCGTCAGCCTTTTCGTTGCCTTCGATCCCTTTGTGACCTGGCACCCTAGATACTTTTACTTTATTTCGGTCTGCCAGTGTTCTTAGTTCTTTGATGCATTCCCATACCAGCCTCGACGTAACTTTCTGACTCGATATGGTCTTAAGTGCCGCTTGGCTGTCTGACATTATTTGAATATGCTGATTTTCGACAGCTCTTTCATTGTTCGTTTTTGCACATTGCAAAATTGCGTATACCTCGGCCTGAAATACCGAGGAATGTATTCCTATAGGATAGCTATGGTTAGTATCAGGGTTTTTGGAGAATACTCCTGCCAAAGTGCTTTCCGCAGTATTAGACCCGTCTGTATACCAGGTTTGTTCCTGTCGTTGGGCATTGGGCTCCCTTATGGTGATCTCCGCTCTTTCCTGTATTAAATCCTCAAAGGAAGTATTAAAAAAGTACCTCTTGGTTATGTGGTCTGATCTCATGTCTAGCACGTCTCCTGTCACTAACCTTGAGATACTCATGTGACCTGGCCTAATGTCAGATTTCCCAGTGTTTTCCCTAATCTGTAAGCACCTAATCTTGCCTCCCCTTGTATCACATAGTGAAGAGGTGGGAGTCCTATTAGTGCTTCCATTGCAGCAGTGGGGGTTGTTTTCATTGCCCCCGTTATTCCGAGGCAGGCAAGTCTTTGTACCTTGCTTAGCCTCGTTATTGCTTTCCTTTGCTGTATCTTTGGCCACCACACCAAAGCTGCGCTTAGTAGTAGCGCTTAGTAGTACATTACATTCTACATTAGAATTACCTGTTAAAAAAGATGGGGATGTTTGTTCAACGATCTAGATTGTCTCAGTAACACACTCTGGGCGGGTTTTCTCGTTAATTGAATTGATGAAAATAAAATACATTAAGAATTCTTAAAATTTAATCAGAACATTTTATTTTTTAAATAACAAAACACCAACTAAATAATTTGCGATTGAAAAGACCCTACGAATTTATTCCACTAACCAACAAGTATACAAATCACAATGAAACTGTGTTTATTCTAAAACAATGACAATATATAATTGAATAATATTATACAATCCTAAGTAAACAAGATAGGAATTAGAAATATTCGTTCGGGCCAAGTTCATGTTGCATTACAATGTAGATGTATCCAAAGGTCTGGTAAATGGTGCCATTGGATATTACAGAAATCATATGGCCCTCCTACCGGAGAGCACAGATGTATAAAACTGATATATCATCCGTCTGTATAGACTTCGGTAAAGGTGATGTATTGTAACCTAAGAAATAAACTTGGTGATTCCACCAAAATTTTTAAACTTAAAAAAAAATTATTAAAGTATTAACTACAATTAAAAATGTTGTCTACTACGGTTACACAAGTTTCGGTTGTTCCGGTGTCAACCTTCGGGCCTTCGACGTCGCTCAGACGGCAGCTAGGGGGTGGATAGCTTACAAAAATTCCGGAAATAGTAGACAAATAAATAGGCGCCAACTGGGTCTATATAGTGGCCAAACTATGATCCTATTTCCCCAAAAACCCAGTAAATGAGGAAAGAAATAAAAGACAAACCTCAACTTATGTTCCTTTATAAAGAAAAAAAATATTTACTAAATATACAAACTAATTACCTAATGGTACCAGGCATGACGCATGCGCAAAATATTAATTTCCACCTTACATAAAAAATAAAATATAAAATAATAGTTAACTTAAATCTTGTGCATAACCGCACCTATACTACATCATATATTATAAACTAAACAATAAACTTATAATCCTTATAAGCTTATAACCCTCTCCAAATTGGAAGGCGATATCTGCTTAACTTTTAGTTAAGACCAAACTACCCAAAAGAAAATTATTAAACCATGAAATTTTATAGTTAAGTATAATTCATAGAACTAAATAAAAATATAAAAATAAAATAAAAATACAACATATAAAGGACTTTAGACACAGAGGTTATTTACTTAAACTCCCAGGTTGGAAGAGGTTACTTAATCTCTGTCCCCACACGGGTCTTCTGAGATTGCTTAACTTAATCGTTAAGTCTGGACCATTTAATAATGAATAAATTGAAAAAAAGTAGAATTATGGCAGTAGCCCTTAATAACTGAAGAATTACAACTTAAACGTGGAAGCAGTCCAAGTGTTCTGCGACCCGAAGGATTACTACATCAGCATTAAGTGCTTAAATTAAGTAAAAATTTAAAATATTAATCAATTAAACGATGTAATATTTGATAATACTTAAGTTATGAGTGAAAGAACCCTAGAACATTCTGTGCTCAAAAGTATAAATAATGTTGAGAATACCTTGACAACATTCGATTGAAAGTGAATATATAGTTCAACAATGCACACATGAAACCTTCAATATAAAGTATAAAAAAAAACCTGATAGTAGGGTGTCTTCTTTCACAGCATTCCCATCCTCCTATCCAGAACGAGAAACATCCTTGTAAATCTAGCTACAAGTAAACTAGGTGGCTAGCATACCAATGTTCTGTGTTCCCTCGATGAGTCCACGATGAAACCGTTGAACTCCGGACGATATAACCCTCTGTGTACAACTGTTGAAATCCTGAGTCGCTACCCCATGGGTAAAAATTGTTGTCGAATCCTGGGTTAACAACCCCCTGGGTGAAACTGTCGTCGAATCCTGGGTCAACAACCCCCTGGGTGAAACTGTCGACGAATCTTGGGCTAACAACCCCCTGGGTGAAACTGTCGACGAATCTTGGGCTAACAACCCCCTGGGTGAAACTGTCGACGAATCTTGGGCTAACAACCCCCTGGGTGAAACTGTCGACGAATCTTGGGCTAACAAGCCCCTGGGTGAAACCCTTAAAATATTACAAAGAAAAATGTCAATACACGTTGACTCAAGTATCCCGAACTATAGGATTACCCAAAAATGTACATAAACTAGAAAATATTCAGCATCTAGGATAAAGAAAAATTACATTGGCTCAACAGTGAGTCATAAACAGTATTATGAGCTCAAATAATTAAAATTCTGTTACACCATGTCATAACATAAAAGAAATTTACAGCCACATGGTGCGTAACATAACCAAATATATACAAAACATACCTTTTTCGTAAAGGGTTAACTTGGTAGCCTTCCAAGGATGAGAAACACGTGAGATGATCCACAGCACAACAATATTCCACACTCCAAATGCTGTGATCTTCCAATTATTGCGTTAAAATCCTATAATAGATATGGGCTGGACCAATGACCATAGGAATTTACCAATACACTAAAATTCCTCTCAAAATACGAAATGTCCATTTACCCACAATTAACCATGAAGTAGAATCTAAAATCCCCTTTAATTAGGTTAAGCCGATGGGGCTAAATATTCAGAAAATTCTATTTCGTCTTTTTCGTGACTCAACACCCACTGACAGAAATAATACGTCAGCCGTCCAAAATGGCCGAAATCCCTTTCCGATAAATGTCAAGTGGGTTCAGAAATTCATCCTCAAGAATTCCCCACTATATAACTTAAGAGACCATTTACGAAAGGTACCCTAAAAACTATATTTATATACAGTATAACTACATTTGGGAAACTGTTCCTGACAAAAATTAATACAACAGCGATCGCAAAAAAAATCCCTCACGACTTAAAATCGCTCATTGTGAAACTACCTTACCTCGGGTTCTGAGCCCGATATTGGAACGTCCCACCAACATGACACTTGTCGGTGTTCTGTCGTCAAATAACGTTTATGTCATTCACTGTCATAATTAAAAAGAACATTAATCCAATTCTGACAGCTATAAACAAAAATAAACAAAGAAAATCTTAAAGAATGGTATCGTAAATAATTAATTACCCAAAGGTGGAGACTATAATACATAATATGTATAAATTTACAACGAAACTTGGTCTATTTTTAGGAGAATCTGGCAAATTAAGACAGTGAACACTACACTGCAAATATGACCATCGTAAATAATTAATTACCCAAAGGTGAGACTATAATACATAATATGTATAAATTTACAACGAAACTTGGTCTATTTTTAGGAGAATCTGGCAAATTAAGACAGTGAACACTACACTGCAAATATGACCATTGTAAAAAGTATTATACTAGTGGTGAGCTACCATCCTTTTACTTAGTGGTGAGATGAAATAAATTATAATAATGATGTCCGAAAGTTAGAATACAGGTGAAATTAGTTAATGACAAAAATAATAGTAATAATAATAATAATAATAATAATAATATAATAATAATAATAATAATAATAATAATAATAATAATAATAATAATAATAATAATAATAATAATAATAATAATAATAATAATAATAATAATAATAATAATAATAATAATAATAATAATAATAATAATAATAATAATAATAATAATAATAATAATAATAATAATAATAATAATAATAATAATAATAATAATAATAATAATAATAATAATAATAATAATAATAATAATAATAATAATAATAATAATAATAATAATAATAATAATAATATAATAATATAATATAATATAATAATAATAATAATAATAATATAATAATAATAATGTTTATTTTACTTCTTACATATATTTTTTTTTTTTTACAAATAAATTCTCTTTTAATGTAAATAAACATGGGTTAGTCCGAAAAAACCATAAGGTTGTGCTCGGAAATTACTTCTGTTTATTAGTAGCGCCATAATTGCTGATAAAAATTAATAATTATAACAATAGACTTAAGATTAATAATCATACCAATAGTAATTACAATATTAATAAATGTAAATATGTGCATTAATAATAATAATAATAAATAATATACATGAATAATAATAATTAATTGTACTAGCTGGCAGACTAATGATTAATTAATAATATGAACATGAGTATAATAAGAGTAGTTAATATTATTAAATTAAATACTTAATACAAATAAATATAACAATAATAATAATAATAATACTGCGTTCTTAATAAATATTATAATTAGTTAAAAAAATTAAATAAAAAGAAAAAGCATTAGAATATAACAAACAGAATTTTCAAGAACATGTAAAAACACACATTGACATATGAAATGTAGAATTAACAAACGAATTGTAAATTATGACAAAAAAAGATGAAAAGCATTGAACAATTTTTGATGACAACAAGAAAGCATGAAAATGATTACACTAATTTGGTTAAATTTGATGTTTTTTTTTAATTTTTATTTTTTTAGAGATTACTTTAGGTTTAATTTTTATTTAGATGTTTTAGTTTAATTCAATTAAGTCATGAATATTTTGTCGACCAGTATTTATCAAAAAAATTTTGAAGATCTTTTTAATGTAGGATAAGGAATTTATTTTTCTTATATGGATTTTATAGATTTCTGGCAGAAAATTGTATATTTTAGGAGCTAAGAAGGTAAAACATCTTTGTCCTATAGTTTTTTTTAATAACGGGGTCTTAACAAATAATGACGATTTTTGACGAGTATCATACATGTGATCAATTTCATGTAATATGATTTCCTTATTTTTATATGTAAAAATTAAAACTGCATGGCAATATAACTGACGAATATCAAGCAAATTGGCCTCCTGAAAAAGTAGGTCTGTGGAAAAATGAAAAGGTTTTCTTAATAATAATTTTAGAAATCGTTTTTGGAGAATTTCCATACTCTTTAAGTGAACTTGGTACAGCCCACCCCATACAAGTATACCATATTGTAGCCTTGATTCAACGAGTGCATAATAAATAGTTTTTAAGTAATGAACACTTAAAATGGTACTTAAGTATTTAAATTTATAAAGTAAACTTCTTAGTGTTTTTGTTATATTTTGTACATGTTTGTCCCACTTTAAATTACAATCTATCGTAATGCCAAGATACTTAATATCATTAGCTTTTTTTATTATTGTATCCTTGTTATTTATATTGATTGTAATTAA
Organism: Psylliodes chrysocephalus; assembly: GCA_927349885.1. NCBI lineage: Eukaryota > Metazoa > Arthropoda > Insecta > Coleoptera > Chrysomelidae > Psylliodes > Psylliodes chrysocephalus. The sequence continues at coordinate 37,108,078 of OV651817.1, read as the reverse complement.
TTGATAATCGGGCATACTGTTATTGTAAGCAGCAAAGGGAATAAAAAATGTTTTTTCAAAATTAACAGTTAGTAAGTTGTGATTAAACCATTCCATAATTTTTTGCATATCATTTTCAATTTTTTTTTGTAAATTATCCCATGTTTTACTGCTATAAATGATGGCAGTATCGTCAGCGAAACATAATATCTCACCAGATGTTTCTAAATTGAGTAGGCTATTTACGTATAAGGAAAACAGCAACGGTCCTAAAATAGTTCCCTGAGGTACCCCGTACTCAATATGTAAAACATCACTGTAACAATTCTTGGTTTTTACCGTTTGTGTTCTTTCTTTAAGGTAGCTTGTCATTAATTTGTGTGGGATACCCCTGATACCAAGATCATCCAAGACATCTAACAATTGAGCGTGTGACACAGTGTCAAATGCCTTGGCAAGGTCTAAAAATATGGTAATTGTAGGAATACTCTTATCTACCAAATTATAGATTTTTGATGTTAGTGTTTTTATAGCATCTACTGTAGACACACTTTTTCTAAATCCATATTGATTACTCGATATAAGGTTGTATCTATCTATAAAATTGTTCAGTCTTTTATTTAGAGCTGATTCAAATATTTTAGCTAAGCAAGTAATTAAGGAAATCGGTCTGTAGTTAGAAGTCAGTTTATGGTCACCTTTTTTGTAAACTGGAATTACAATAGATTGCTTAAAGAGTGAGGGACATATTCCAGTTTGAAAAATTCTATTAATTAAATATGCAGTAGGCATTTTTATTTCATCAACAATATATTGTAGGGTTTCAGCTTTTATACTGTCATGACCAGGTGCCTTGTTTGGTTTTAACGATTTAATAATAGTTTTAATTTCCATCTCTGTTACAGATTCTAAGAAAAAGGTATGTATATTATGATATCTGGGGGGACACGGCGTATCAGGTTTTTGAATGCGTTTAGCGTAAGACACGCCAACGTTTGTAAAATATGTATTAAATAAATTTGCAGTAGTTTTACTATCTTTTATTACAATATTTTCATTAGAACATATTTCAGTTATCTCATTTTTTTTTTCATTGCCACTTATTTGTTTAACTGTTTTCCAAAGACCTTTAGAGCTATTTTTATGTTTATCTATTTCATTTTGGAAGTATTTTCTTTTTGCTTCTGAGACAAGTTTTGTTAATTTATTTCTATATTTTATAAATCTATTTTTTAATTCCAAATTTTCAGGGTTTTGTTTGTGTGTTTTGTAAAGTTCGTTTTTTCTATTAATAGACGCTATGAGTCCGTCGGTAGACAATAGTGATATCATCAATACGATTTTACCCTTTTTTTTCGTATGATTAACCAGGTAAGCCAAAACAATTTTATTAATTCGTGGGGCCAAAAATGAACGTTACAGTATACTTTATTCAACCCAAACCAGTGCAATTTCCATTAAAATATGGCCACAGTACTGCTGAACGAAAGATATTGCCAATTACATTATGCTGGGCTTGTATAGTACACAAATGCAAGGTAGTACCTACGACCATGTCGTTGTCTATTTAGGCTCAAAGATCTTTGGTGCTGGACAAGCATACGTGGCCTTAAATAGAATCAAATCATTAGAAAGTCCCCTTATTGAAGAACTAGACTGTTTTAAATTAACAGGCAATCGAACATGCAATAATTACGCATTAAATGAAATGAACAGACTTAAAAACATATCCAGCAAAGCTATAATTTAGATGTTCTAAAAAAGAAATTAAACTATAAATTAAATCAAACATATCGGTTTGTTACAATAAGCAGTTTAATGATATAAAAGCTTGTAGCGAGATTTATCTTTGTAAATAAACAAGAATAAAATATGTAACTTGAACATGACAAGTAATTCTAAGAAAAAATGTAAATCTAGCAACAAGCTTTAATATTATTTAAATTATATAATGTTATAAATTGATAGGTTTGATTATGTTTAAATTTATTTTCATTAAACATTTAAATGAAAGCTTGTTTTCAAAATCTTTTTGCTATTAATTTATTTCCAACAAATTTATTGTGACCAAAATATTCTTGTTGTATTTAATACATCTTGTAACATTTAAAAATGGATGATTTTCTTCACTTGCAGTAAGATTTTATTATTGGTTTCCAAAACTTAAAAACTATTAAAAGGTAGAAGATTTTCGACAAAATGGCAAAGTCAAAGTCATGCGGTGCCGTTTAGGAGTGGTTAGCATGCCAAAATACACACATTTTTTTTAGATGGCTTACAATATTTACTTTAATAACGTTATGCTAAATGTGTAAGGGTTAAATAAGATTATGTTGAATTGTTATGGCATTTTATATGGTAGACTAATGAAGGCACTACACGCTCCGATAAAGCCTGCTAGCCAAAACGCACCGTTCTGTTTTAAAAGCAAGATTTAATTATCTTATTTCATTCTTTATGTTCATATTAGATAAAAGGGGATCAAAAAGTAGAGGCCAGATATGAGTCAGATCGAGCACTTCACGTTAAGATAGGGACTGAATCGATGAACTGTACAGTTCAAATATCACAAAAATCGTAACGTGTGGGACCTCCTTAAGGATGTGGAACTTCTAAAAATTGTATTTTTATCTGTAAATTATGTAATGAATCTGTTTTTTTTTTTCATTTACTCATAAAGATTTAATTTGACAGCAAAAATCATCCTGTATTTATAATTTGTAACCAGCGATTCTTTGGGAAAAGGAGACATCAGACGAACGAAAAAGAGTTTCAGCCTCTTCTGCTAGAATCTTACGAAGAATAAAGTAGCTTAGTCGGAACCATCCTGTCGTATCGTTTTGCTGAAGTCGTATCCAATTTATTTATTAGTTTTAACACCAAATGTTGATTTGGATTCCAAATCGAAATTTATTTCGTTTTACAGTGGTCAAATATTTAAGGTATATTAATTTTGCCCGAATACATTATGTTTCGGGGATTAACATTGAATTTTTCTTCGCTTCTGATTCATATCGGATTTAGGAGTTTTTTTGTTAAATACATTTTTGCCACTTGATTTACCGAGAACCAAACATAACACAATTTGTTTAATTTGTCAAAAATAGTTATTTATAGTTATTTATTACGTTAACTTTCCACGTGTATCTGAAAATCATTTACTGTTTATTTAAGTTTTATTTCCATAACTTATATAACCTCAGAAACAATGAATAATAGTGCTGGCCTTTGGTTAAAACTGTGAGAACTTCGGGACTTGGATAGTGCTTCGGGGTTATCCAAGTAATTAATTTACGTTTGTTAGATTTTGTTGTCGGGGGAATAGTAACAAAATTTAATTAAAGTTATAGAGCATTGCTGATTTCGAAGTGCGAAAATATTGTGGTGGTACTGATATCAAACACTTGGTCCGAGATTCATTGGGAAACAATTGAAAGGGATTTAATCAATCAGAAAAGTTTTATTTAATATTAGCCTCCTGCTCGCAGCTTAGAAGTGTGAGAACGTCGAGCATCAGGACGGCCAGCTTTTATTTTATTTTATTATATTTGTTTATTTTCGTTTTTTATTCTAGATCCTAGGGCGTTTGCACGAACTGCATACTTGTTTCAGTTCACCGCAATTCCAGTACCATATAATCTTTGTTTTCATCTTTTTATCAGTAAGGTTCATCATGTTAACCGATTGGGCTTATTTATCTATATCTTCTTCCTATTTTACAGTCCTCACTTTACTGTACCCACCTGCAACATATGTAGCTGCCTCATATTCTAAAGCAGCGGACAAGACATCGACCAATGTTTTATAGCGGGGCTAAGCAGAGTGTTTTCTGCATCTCGTGGTAACGGAGTCCATCAATAAATGTTTCGACTGCGAAATATTCCATCATCTTTTCTGGAGCTGCTAGATAGGCAAACCGCACCAACCTGGCAATATGGTAGTTGGTCCACGACATCTTTTCGTCAAAAGTTGGGGCTTTAACACGAGCAGAGTTTACAGATCCTTTTAATTTTAACTTTGACTCCGCCTCGTGTCACGTATTTCAACGTCCTTGGTTTCCATAGTTGACATTTGACTTTCTAACGATGAAATTAAAGAAATTATTGCAGAAATTAAATCATCAAAAAATAGATATGTTTCCGAATCCAAACCTTTATTTTCTAGTGCTTTTTTAAGTCCTTTTGCCAACTCTGATTTTTTCCCTGTCGTTTCTAGTTCACGTTCTTCTAACTCTAGACGTAACTCAGCCACTTTTAAATCACACAGTTTTTTAGCCATTTTTGACCACTATTTTGTCACAGTTTCACGTCTAACACCAATGTAATTTAAAAATAGTTTATTTATTAAAAACATTTTATTTTTAATTTATTTATAATTTATTTATAATTTATTTATAATTTATTTATAATTTATTTATAATTTATTTATAATTTATTTAAAATTTATTTATAATTTATTTATAATTTATTTGTAATTTATTTATAATTTAAATATAATTTATTTATAATTTATTAATAACTTATTTATAATTTATTTATAATTTATTTATAATTTATTTATAATTTATTTATAATTTATTTATAATTTATTTATAATTTATTTATAATTTATTTATAATTTATTTATAATTTATTTATAATTTATTTATAATTTATTTATAATTTATTTATAATTTATTTATAATTTATTTATAATTTATTTATAATTTATTTATAATTTATTTATAATTTATTTATAATTTATTTATAATTTATTTATAATTTATTTATAATTTATTTATAATTTATTTATAATTTATTTATAATTTATTTATAATTTATTTATAATTTATTTATAATTTATTTATAATTTATTTATAATTTATTTATAATTTATTTATAATTTATTTATAATTTATTTATAATTTATTTATAATTTATTTATAATTTATTTATAATTTATTTATAATTTATTTATAATTTATTTATAATTTATTTATAATTTATTTAAAATTTATTTATAATTTATTTATAATTTATTTATAATTTATTTATAATTTATTTATAATTTATTTATAATTTATTTATAATTTATTTATAATTTATTTATAATTTATTTATAATTTATTTTTAATTTATTTATAATTTATTTATAATTTATTTATAATTTATTTATAATTTATTTATAATTTATTTATAATTTATTTATAATTTATTTATAATTTATTTATAATTTATTTATAATTTATTTATAATTTATTTATAATTTATTTATAATTTATTTATAATTTATTTATAATTTATTTATAATTTATTTATTATTTATTTATAATTTATTTATAATTCATTTATAATTCATT
>OV651817.1:36372761-36487761 GCA_927349885.1 Psylliodes chrysocephalus | reverse complement strand
TAACTTAAGGTAATCTTGCATGGCACACCTAATCATTCGGTAGGTTAAGTCGCTTGGTGCACCCCCATTCCTATAACCAAAATGTAACTCAGTTTCAGGTGAAATATTTTCTAAAAGCTCCGAAGTTAAATTTGTATTATTTTCTTGGAAGTTATTATAAATAATAGAATCAGATGATCTATTAATGTTCGAAGCCTTATTAATGTTATCTTCTTTGGGAATAAAAAAAATTGATTTGACTTTAAAGCATCTTGAACATTTTGCGCTAGTTTCTATAAGCATTTAACACACTGTACGTACCTATAAAACAGTAGTTGTTGTAAAATGCAACAATTATTAAAGGAGTACCTAAATTAAAACATTAATAGAAACTTACCTATGCTTCTAATCAATATTGTAAAAGCCAGGTCGCCAAAGAAACATGCAACAAAAGGTGTACACAAATGAAAATGGATGAACCGATGAACCTGCTTCCACAAACCATTCTCTACACTGAACAATAATACTACACATACGCATGAGTAGAAATGAGAAAAGACCGTACCACTAGTACGTCATCCTCCATCCGCCATCTAAAAATAGTTCCATGTGTATAGAGAATTTGTTATAAATATTACAGGTATTATAATTAAAAAAATATGAATGTAATGTAAATAAATATATCTATAAGCTTTTAATTTAAATAAACCTAAATATATACATATTATTTACTTCTGTCTACTAGTTCATCATAAACTGGTATTATGCGTTTAAGGTGACTTATATTTAAACGTAGAATAATATAGGTATATTAACTAGTATCGACAAACAGAAGCGTTTAATTTATCTGTTAAAAAACGTTAAGTATAAAAATGTAGTAGATGGTAAACGTTTAAAAAATCAACCAAGATGAAATTTAAACGGGAATTATAAACGAAGAAAACATATTGTAATATAATGTAAATTTATACCAATTTAATTTAAATAAACCTAAACGTATATTTAGGCCCACTGTATATAAATAGTTCATCGCAAACTAAAAATAGTCGTATATTGTTAACTATATTTAAACGTAGAAAAATTTACAATTATATACCATAGGATGTATATAAAAAACGTTATAATATATCGTTTAAAACACGGTATGTATAATAATCGTAAACTGTAAACGTATACGGAATCAACCAATACCAAAATTAAACGAGTATTACGTATAAAATACGTTAGTTATACTAATGTATGCTGCCTGGGAAGTCATAAAGGGTTACTGCCTGAATAGGGTTACTGCCTGAATAGGGTTACTGGCAATTCGCCAGACTAAAGGAACAACAATAATATCTTTGATCAAATCATGTAAAAGACTCTCTTCGGATTAAAGCATTGAAGTGTAATTATTATAGAGCTGTTATTAATATCTGAAAGCCCTGCCAAAACCTAATGATACTATAATTTTTTCCTATTCATCACTACTTCTTTATTCACTATAACATGGTATTATTCCAAAACTTTTTCTTTTGTCTCTTTTATTAAGTTTAAATTATTTTGTCCAAGTATTCTTAGAGGATTAGTAGTAGGCATATTCCTTTGCAAAGGGGAGATATAAGGCACAGGTCACAGACCAATAGTAAAAAGAGTACAATCTATTTAAAGCCCAGAATCACAGATGTTTAGTTTCTTTATTTTACCCCAATACTATTCTTATTGCATATCAATAAAAATTTCGATTTGGATATTTTAATGCCTACCATTTTCTTAACCTACCATATAAATTAATTAAATAAATAGGTACAGGGAAACTGCTTACATGAAAGAACTTAATTGATTCAAAAACTAAATAATTTAAAAAAGATTATCCATTCGCTGGAATGTAGTCAAATTATTTAAATATTATTATTATAAAATCATAAAATCTCTATCAAAAGTATCACTATTCGCTCTCAATGTTCAAATAGCTATTTTCCACGATGACTATCCAAAGTTGGCTTTGCGCTTTGAAATCAAACCAGAAAGTTGAATTTTTCCGCGAACTGACATTAAGTGACCGCTTGTCGCTCGTCGTTTCACAAAATTGACAGATTTGTTGCTCGCCTCCTTTCTCTTGGCAAAAATAATGTAAATTGAACATATGTTACAGGCAAATGAATATATTTAGTTAGTAAAAATTAATTTTTACCATATTCACACAATATAATTATTAGTTTTTAGCGAAATTAAACCGTTTTTATTAACAATATCCACTAGAAAGATTTAGGAGATAGACAATATATTATACACGCTATTTTTAGACTTTAAAGTAGTCTATTTGCAATTAAATTCATTTGATGTTTTCAGTTTGTATATCTATTTATTAAAATAATGTGATCGTAGACAAAATATTGTGTGCAATTTAAGCGAAAAGTTGCTTACAAAAGATTGCCCGTGCTCCGCTACGCGTCGTCCCTGCAGCTTTTTGTCTCAAGCGACAAAGTACCACTTTTCACTCTTAATACACAAATAGCTATTAATGTCGAAACAAAATAAACAAAAAGTGTTTCGATAGCCGTTAGCTGTACAAGCACTTCTACTACTTTTTAAACCAGTCTTCTACATGTTTTTAACAGTTTAAGGAAACAACCACACTAAGCACAAACAACAAAAAATGTATGCTCGTCTACGGGAAAAATAAAAAATTGTACGGTAATATGTTGAATTATAAATTAGCAATGAGGACAAGAAAAATTATTTTTTTTCAAACAAATTTAACTTTATTTAATACAATATTTCTTCCAATTAAGTATGGAAAATTATTTCATTTAAGTGGCTACCTCGACTGGCTTGGCAGTAGCCCATCCTGGAACACCAATTTTCAAGCACTTTTTCAACAGTTTGCTGCTCTATTTGAGCTTAAATGTTTTGTTTTAAGTGCTCAATTATTTGAGGATTATCCGCATAAACTTTATCCTTAAATGCGCCCCAAAGAATGAAGTCGAGTGGTGTTAAATCGCAGCTCCGATGTGGCCAATTAACATCTCCGAAACGGCTAATTACACGATTCCTAAATTTTGTGCGCAAAAGATTGATGGTGACCGCGGACGTATGGCAAGTGGCGCCGTCTTGCTGAAACCAGACCTGATCGATATTGATATTATAGAATTCCTGCCACAAAAAGTTCGTTATCATATCTCGATAGAGGTCGCTATTGATCGTAACAGCGCGGCCAGTCTCATTTTCAAAGAAAAAGGGTCCAATCACCCCGCCACTCCAAAATCCACACCACACAGTGACTTGATCCGGATGCATGGGCTTTGTGCCCCAAATCATTGAGTTTTATTTGTTAACATAACCTCCGATGTGAAAATGAGCCTTATCAGAAAAGATGATTTTTTTTTGCAAAATCAGGGTCATCGTTCAACTGATTTAGAGCCCATTCAGCAAAACGAAAACAGCTTGGATGGTCAACTTGTTTCAACTCCTGAACGAACTGGACTTTGTACGCAAACATACCGAGGTCTTTGTGCAGAATCATCCTCAGAGCAGTACGGGAACGGCCAAGATATTGACTTCTGCGCCGAGTTGATGTTGACGCGTTAAGGCGCACACTTTCGGCTATATCAGTGATTACTTCAGGTATACGCCTAGGATAAGCATGCGGAACATGTTTTACGTCTACCAGCGTTCCAGTTTTTCGCACTTTATCAATTAAATTCTTAATTCCTTGGTTTCAAGGCGCCTCATTTCTTCCAAACTTTGTACGCAATTTTCGAGCCGTCTCGGCAACCACAGAGTCACACTTAAAATAAGTTTTGAGTATTTAAAAACGTTGATCTAGACTAAAGTGATACATATTCGGTTAGTAGAAGGATAAAACCAAATCATTGGCAATAATTAATAACAGTCAAATGATCAACTTCATTAATAACGCGCAGTTTAAAATTCAACATATTCATGGCCCACCCGTCAGTTAACACTATACTTCTTAAAATGGCAATTTTGAGTGATACTAAATCATAAATAAAGCAGCACCCAAAACAATGGCGATTTGAAGTTTGCCAGTATATTCAGTGATTTTAACTGTAATCAAATGCCTAGGTACGGCACTGTACTGAATGTTCCACGACAAGACGCACACATTCAATTTGTCACGTAGACAAATTTATTTTCGCGCCAGTTTAACTTATTGTCGTTAATTTTTTACAAATATTCGTTGCAAGCAAAAAGTTACCTGATATCACGGCACGAGATACATAACATTCATTGGTTCAAACCCAGACGGGACGTGACTTGACAAGTTACGCCACCATTAAGAAATTATTTTAAAAATATTCATTCCATTATCCTCTTTAAAATAATTTACTTCCGTACGAATTAAGAGTTTAAAGTAGGCTGTTGACTCAGAGATAACTTTATTTAATGTTGAAAGATCATTGTTCAACAATATACAAAAGAAACGAAATAATGGATTTTTCTAATTTTGACAGATAAAGTGACATTTTTTGTAATCGAAGCAAGTGTAAAAATTATCTACTTTACACAACCAGTTGCATTATGTTGAACATTTTGAAACTGGTTACGAAAAATTTTTGTCACCAGTTGCAAAAGGAAAACAAACAAAAATAAACCTTTTTTGATTTTATAATCAATATATATTATTATTGAAAGTGCATATCAAAGAAGAGCACGTTGGACTCATAAAATTAAAATTTGCATAAACTTTTAATCTAGTAATAATGTTGTTTTGTTATTTACCTCTATAAATCAGTACAAAATAATTAAAACACAATACACGACAAAATAACCCACTTTTTAAAAAACTAAATAACTTTATTAGGCACTACAAGTCGTTGAGAATAAATAATTAATATATGAAAAATAAAATGATTCATATGCAACTAACAATGTAATAAAGTAATATTGGTTGCCTATGAGTTATGTTTTACCAAATCACAATTTTATAAATAAGCTAGTCAAAATTAAAAAAAAATATTGTATGTTACACGTTACAAAATGCCATTTTATATAACTTGTTTATATTGCAGAACTTCGATCTGCACGACCAGTAAATATTGACTCGTTACATAACACAAGGCATTCCGTAACTGGATGCATACATAGCTATTATGAACTTTGCTATTATTGTGTCCAGCACATTATTTTAAACTTTAAAATTATAGATTTAAGTAGGTAAACCTGCAAAAGAAGGTACATTACCACACACCAACGAATAAAAAAAAACACATATTTTCAGTGTGCTGACTATCTAATAGATAAACAATTATACTGGCGTCATAAGCAAAACTCCAGTAACTACGCAAACCATGGAATAAAGATATTGGCAACAAAAGAAAATTATTAATGTTAGCAATAGCTGCATTTGTTGAATTAAAGACAATTTTTGGATAATTATTAGCTAATTAGTTTGATTTAATTGTTACGTTAATTTGTGGTTTAAAAGGTTTTGCTAAAAATGCTCTACAAAAATGATGGTTACGGTGTAGTCAAGTTTAGTTTTTAAGATACAGAATAAATATTACCAAAATTTTGTACTTTTTAAGAAGAAAAAAGCGTTATCATCAGAATGGTCAAATAATCTCAAATATGTTTAATTTTAAACCAACATAGAATAGATTAATTATAAATGTAACATACTCATACTCTTGTAAATTAAGTGATATACGCCTCTTGTTTTTTAAAAGGGAAACTATCTGTTGCATATGATGTGAAGTGGGTTTGGACTTTCTATCTCATACTTAGACTAGGTAATAAAGAGAGGACGCGTAACAAGTATATCGAGCACACGTAGTATTCTGTGCCGATTATCTATAGACCATCATTAATTTGGTGCTTAGCATTTCGGTGACACAAAAGTTTTTGTATAAAAAAGCAAATATTACGTTTCATAGGTAAATGATAAACATCAATCGTTTCTACTTTATATATTTTCTTATATTTTTCATTTTATTTGATGTTATACAACTTGGTATTTACCTATTGTACATGTCTCACTCCAGAGTATTAAATTTTACCAACCAAGTTTGTTTATTTTATGCTTTTCATTGATATGTAAGCAATTAATGATATTAAAATGGCAAAACAAGTAATTTTTTCCAGTGGTGTGTCGTACAATTCTAAATATTAACTTTCATTAAATTCTAATTTACTTTTGCTTTTTATTTAATTGCAGCAATGTTTATTTGTTGTTTTATTGTAGATGCCTACGCCAAATGATAGATTGTGTTTAAAACATTTTAAAGACATTTTTTTATGGGACGGACTATAAAAGACGTTTACTAAATACATTTAGTAGAAGAAGGAGCATATACTAATAAACATAAATAAACATATGTATTTTTTAATTACTTTTCATTATTATGTTATGCACTTTTAAGAATTTAGCAAACCTTTTGTGTATAATCTAAAACATTACTGTGTTTGTAGGACTTAAAAAGAAGAGCATTGCATTTGGAAGCTGAGCCAGGCCCTGCAAATAAGAAATCTATCCTAGAAAGCCCTAGCTCGGAGGACAACTTTTACAACAGGTAGAAAAGAATAAAGAAAAAACAAGATAAATCAAAAAAAGAGTGGTTTTGCTAAAACTTCTTGTTTTTATAAAAAATTATTGTTATTTAAGGGTCAGTAATAAATTTATCTTTATTTATGTATAATTTTCCTTACTAGCTTTGTTGGGATGTTTTAAGGACAATTTAAATATGTCGGTAATGTAGACGTTCAACTCTTTTCGCTGATTGCATAGTCTCGCGCGCGCCTATCGTGTCGTGTTCCTCCTCTGACTGCCTTCTTCTCGGAACAGCCTTTGTATAATATATTTAGCGTCAGTCTGTGGACATTGTCATTACTTTTTCGTGGTTGTGTGTTTTTATATATTGTCTTTTTATATTATTTATTTGCCATTATTGGAACTTTGGTATACCGGAAGTAGTACACTTTATCATTTAAATCGGTAAGTTTTAATTTATTTGCCTTTCAATTTCATAACTTCACTTTAATATTGTATTATTTTTTAAAAAAACTCCTTAAAACAATAATTCAACAAAATTGTATGCTACGGGGACATTAGTTACAGACGCTTTGGCTAACATTATAACATTAATACCTACCATAAGAAGTTTTTAAATCGACCAAAGTGGAAAAAAGTAGAATTTTCGGAAATAGTTTCTTATAGCAACAAAAACTTGAAGTCATTTTCTAATTATTTTATCCAACACTGTAAAATAATATTTACTCTATGTGTCAGTTTTAATAGTTTAAGAGTTATTTCTCCGTTCATGAGAACTAATTTGTCGGCATTTTACTCCTATTATACCCCTACTTTCAAAATTCCAAGAACGGGTCGTCGAGCCACATTTCCCCTATCATAGGAAATGAATCGGCGATTTATTTAGTTATACTGGTGAATTAAAGAATTGAACGTATTTAGTAAAATTTTGAGCTTAAAAGAGAAAGTTATTTGTGAATTTTCCAATAAAACTAGAAAAATTCGTTAGTAAAACATTCTTCGTTTAAGGACATATGTTACGAAGGCAGTTTCTTATAGAAAAGAAAATAGTCTTAGCACTATTAATAACGTTTTGCTTTTAAAGATAGACAAGACAATGCAATATTTCACGTTTTTGGTGATCATAAAAACTGCGATATTTATTTTTGTCAGAAGCATACAGATGAAACCAAAAACGAAATAACCAATTTCAGATCTAAACCTGAATTTTTTAACAAGACTTCTACAAATTTTACATGCTTTGTCAGATCACAGTAGAAGTCTATTACATGATGTTGATAGTAATATTGTGGAACAATTTCATGCGATAGTCGCTAAGTTTGTAGGTGGCAAAAAAATCAATTATTCCAGAGGGCGCTCTTACCAAAGTAGATGTTTTGCAGCAGTTGTATCATATAATTCACAATCAGGAAATTCAGAATTGAAAAAAACTTTAAACCGTACTAACCAATCCATATTAGTAACTGAATTGAAAAAGAAAAAGGCGACAATTGGCAATAAAATCAAAATCTAATCACCAATTAAAAAAAAGTTATTCTGCAAAAGCCAATAAAACTGATTTAGATTGTACCAAACAAGATATTTATGAAATAAAAAAACTTCAATTTTTAAACGAATTCCCTTCATCTGACGTTGAGAGAAATGTAATTCAGGAACAAACTATGTCACAGGCAGATGGCAGGGTTTGGCTTGAAATTCGTAGAAAAATGATTACGGCCTCACACTTTAAAGCAGTGTGTACTAGACAAATTACTACTTTATGTGAGCCTTTAGTCAAAAGGATTATTTACTAACCACCAGTCAATGCTGCTCCTATTTCTCATGGCAAAAAGTATGAAAAAACGGCACTTTTGCAGCTTCATGAGCAGGGAAATATAATGATTAGAGATTGTAGAATTTTTATTGACAAAAAATATCCATATTTAGGTGAGTAACGATCAGTTCACATTTTTACTCACATCTCAACTATAACATATTGCAAATTTGTTCATTTTAAATCAAAATAATAATTTTTAAATTTGTAGGTGCTACTTCAGACGGCATTGTAGGAGATGAATTAGTGGTTGAAATAAAATGTCCATACGCTGCATATCAAATGCAGGTAGAGGAGGCGATTAAATTGAAAAAAAAAATACCCTTTTGGATTTTTAATAAAGACACCAATAATTTTGACATTAATATCCACCATCAATGGTATTATCAAATACAAGGCCAATTACATATTTCAGGACGAAAAGGATGTATTTTTGGTGTATGGACAGGTCCCAATTATTCACTTAAAATAGAAAATATAATAAAAAGAGACGATTTCTGGTGTAAAAATATGGAGGAGAAGTTAAAAAAGTTTTATATAAACTGTATGTTGCCAGAATTGGCAAATCCAAGGCGTAATAGGGGAATGTCATTAAGAGAAGAACCTGATTACATCTTAGAAACTATTCAAAAATTAAAAAATAAAACAGTGGCGCTGAGAAACAGTAACAAAGCCTACACAGAAAACGAGGCTAATAACCATAGCAGTTGATGCCGATGACACAAAAAAAAAATAAAAAAAAAAAAAAATAAAAAAAAAAAAATAAAAACAAAAATAATTACCTCCAAAAAGTCAAATAACATTAATAGTAAGATGTTTCTACAAAGCCGCTATTTATTCTAAAAGAATTTTCTTTAATATTTTTGATTTTAATCTAGGTACTGTTAAAACGCTATAATACCTATATTTATTTGCAGGTCTTCTGTTACTAATTTATTTGTAGTATTGGGTCCAATTAAGTTACAAAAAAATAATAACCGATCATTTTAAATACATTTCTTATGCCTACGTTGTAAAAAATAATATCGAGCTATTTAGTCAAACGCCCTACTCTTCACAAAAACAAAATTAAATTATTTTATAATTTGTGATGCATTTACATCATATCTAAAAAAATTTAAAAAATATTTGATGTACAGGGTTCATAATATATTACGCTAAATTTTGGCATTAGTTTAGTTTTGTAAAAATAAATTCTCACCTTAAGTTGTTTTTATTTAATATCCTTCTCACTGTTTTGTACAAAACTCTCACCCCAGTTTGTTGTCTCAAAAAATGATTCAGTTTTACAGAGTTCTTTGTCCACCCCATGCCCATATTTCAAAGTGGGCATTTGAAAAATTAATGGACAGACAATTTATGTTTTTCAGGCTTTTATTTATTAAAAATTACCAATATCAATTACCACTAAGTATCCCTATCTATACATACCTAATATTTGTTATTACAATACACCGTGTTTTTTAGGGATTAAAGGAAACTTTAAATTAAATTGAGAATTAGAAATTTTGTAAGAATTGACTTTTGGCCGTTGTTAACCAATCTGGTATAATATAATGTAATAAACTTGTTCTTGTCGCTACGTTTTTGTGTATTATCGACCCGGTATAATGTGTAAATTTCAATACTCAAAAAAAAATACTTAGACCATAGAAAATCTACGTGAAATAAGTATTCCAAATTCGTAAAAATCATCAAGAACCGTCAATCCAATTTTAAGTTATAGCATTTTAAAAATTTTGCTACCCAAATTTTATGTTTAGTAGTATGTACAAGGCCTAAGGGCCTTAATCCAAAAACTGACAAAAATATCTAGAGATATTGATGTTACCTTAGTAACGAACCATATTGCAACGACCAAAAAATTTTTTTGCGGAAATTTCACTTATACAAACTTATTGGTTTTTTTTGCATGACTTCATTGATAACCCCTTATATAACAAACCTATGGTCCTACGATAAATATGCGTCATGCAGCTCAATCCGAAAAAAACTAGCTCTTAAAATCTGCAAGCCGTGTTCAAAAATTTGCATTCCTATTGTAAATATTGAACATTAAATTTTGCCTAAAAATCTCTATGTGTAAGTACGAGTGGCCAGCAGTTTATTTGTACAAAATAAAATATTAGGTCATATTCTTGCTTTATTTATTCTATGCTGAAAAGAGGGCATCCAACAAAATATCTTTCTGTAAAAAATTATCATATCTCTACAACAGCAGACAGCAATAAAATCAGGAAAAACTTGTAAGTAAAACTATTTTCTCCACGTTTCATTCACAGATAAGTCAGAAAACATGTAAGTCATTAATATATTATGAAACATTTGTTAAATACATTATTTATAAGACTGATTTATAGATTTTAATATACTCATCATCATCATCTGAATTAGGGCGTGGTTCAAAGCCCACTTGTACTGAAGCTCTAGGCTTATTGTACCTCTCACAGTTTCTATCCCATCAGATTGATTTTCTTGATGAATTCAAGAATATGTCTGATGGGCGCTTTCGCGATTTCTTCAGGTTCCGGATATTGTACCCCGAAGTACCATTCCCGTTCCCATTTAAGGTTCCGGCAGTGGCATAGTATGTGAATAGGAGTTTCGTCCTCCTCTTCACATATTCTACATAGGGAGTCATCAGATATCCCTAAGAGATTTAGGTGTCTTCTAAGGCCGCAGTGTCCCGTAAGGAGTCCTATTACGGCCTTGAGTTCGCTTCTGCTAAGGTTTAGCAGTTGTTGTTGTCTGCTCGTGGATGGCCCCTCTATAAATCTTTTGGACTGTCTAAGTCCAGGAAGTTCCATCCAGAGCCTATGCTGTTCTCTTTTTATTTGTTCCTTTAACACCCATTTAACATGTTGGTATGAGATACCACATGTGGGTTCTGGTCCAATAAGAGTTTTTTCCGCTTCCTTCCTTGCTAGGAGGTCTGCTTTCTCGTTTCCAAATACTCCCTCATGTCCTGGCACCCATTCAAGGGTAACCTTGTTATGTTCTGCCAGAGCCTGGAGGGATTGTTGGCAATCAAATATTGATTTAGATTGTACTTCTACCCTTTTTAGTGCTTTAAGGGCTGTCTGGCTGTCTGTCATGATAACGATTCTCTTATCTCTAAGAGAGTCATTTAGCATGACTTTGGCGCAGGTATTTATTGCTGTTACTTTAGCCTGGAAGACTGTTGTCAGTGACCCCAGGTTCAAACTAATTGTCCTCCCTGAGTTCACATGATAGATCCCAGCTCCTGTGCTGTTTTTCATTTTCGAACCGTCTGAATACCAGATTGATTCGTTTTGTTTTTCCCTTTTTTCCCGGCTTTTGGCCCTTTCTGGTATTTGAATATAAAAAGGTTTCCTGAAGTCGTGAATATAGGCCGTTTTATCCGATGGCATTCTTAGTACCGGATTTTGTTTTAATATCTCTAATATCATTGTGTGGTGTCCTTTTCTCGAAAGGTCCCATCCAAATCCATTAGTAAACAGCCTGTATGCCGCCGCCATAGCCTCCTTCTCCACCACAAGGTGTAGTGGAGGAAGACCTAGCAGTAGCTCCATTGCTGCTGTGCGCGTAGTTCTAAATGCCCCTGTTATTATTAGGCAGGCCAGTCTTTGTACCTTGTCCAATTTTCTATTAGCTGTTATGCTTTTAGTCTTGTGCCACCATATGACTGATAAGTAAGTTATAACAGGTACTACAACCATAGTGTAAAGCCAGTGCATCATACTTGGTTTAAGCCCCCATGCGTTCCCTACCATCCGTTTACAGGCCCATAGAATTCTTACAGCTTTTTGTGTTGTTTTTTCTATATGGCTGCAGAGAGTGACTCCAAGATATTTAATCTCCTTTGCCATTTTTAGATGTTGTCCCCACATATAAAGCTCCTTAATTTCTTGAAGGTTCCTTTTTCTTGTGAATACAACAACAGAGGTTTTTGTCGGGTTTGTGGACAATCCTTCTTTTAGGCACCATCTTTCGACGATATTTAGTGCCCGCTGCATCCTTTCGGATACAACAGTCCCAAATTTACCATTTACTACGATGCTTATGTCGTCTGCAAATGCTTGCGTGTATAAGTTTTCTCTCTCTAACTCCCATAAGAGGTCATCAACCACCAAGGTCCACATAAGAGGAGATAGCACTCCTCCCTGCGGGCATCCCTTGTTAACTAAGACCTCTCTTGTTGTGTTAAGGAGATTACTGGTAATGGTTCTATGATTAAGCATGAACTCTACCCACCTCGTAATGCAGTGGGCTACTCCACGCCTTTGCATAGATCCCAGTATTGAATTGTACGAAGCCGAGTCAAAGGCTCCTTCCATATCTAGGAAGACTCCTAGTGCTATTTCTTTGCTTTCCTATGCTTGTTCAGCCCGTTCAATTAGCCTATGTATGGCTACATCGCAAGACTTTCCAGATTGGTAGGCAAACTGGTATCGATGTATCGGTTTATCCCGTAGAACATCGTCCCGTATATATCTATCTATCAATTTCTCCAATGTTTTTAGGAGAAATGACGTTAGGCTGATTGGTCTGAAAGATTTGGTCTCGTCGTATGACGCTTTCCCGTGTTTGGGAATGAAGACCACTCTTGCACACCTCCAGCTTTGTGGAACATATCCGAGGGCTATGCTAGCTCGGAATAGTTTACACAGTGGTCCCTCCAGTACTTTCTGGCCCTTTTGTAGAAGTGCCGGGATTATACCATCAGGTCCAGCTGTTTTATATGGTTGAAAGGAATTTATCGCCCACACAAGTTTTGTTCTGTTTACTATTGAGTTTGCGAGAGACTAGTTTGTTTCTGAGGCCCTAGAAATTAGTGCCTCAGTACTCCTGTTCTCTTGGTCAAGAATAATCTTACATCCAGGAAAGTGTGACTTTAGTAGTAAATCTGAGGTCTCCTCCTCTGTTTTTGTAGGTTCTCCTTGTTGATTTTTCAGAGATCCCATGCATCCTTGCTTATCTCTCTGTAGAGTTTTCCTGAGTCTGGCACATTCTGGAAGGCTTTCAATGCCGTCACATAATTTCTTCCAGGAATTTTCTTTGGCTTTCCTGATGACATAGCCATGTTCTCTCCGGTACGCCTTATAGGCTTCCCAGTTTCCCTACCTTTTAGACAGGTTGAAGAGTTTACGAACTTCTGCTCTTTTTTTGGAAATGTCTTGATTCCACCATACAGTGTCTCGATCCTCTTTCCTAATTTTTAAAGGACAGTTTTTTTCAAATGTGTTGGTTAGGGTTCGTGTCAGAAACTCTGACATAAACTCAACTTCCACTGAATTCTTCGGTATCGGAGGACAGTCCTCCAGTCCCTGTTTGAGTTCTTCCTTGAAAGCTCCCCAGTTACAGGTCCTAGGATTACGATATGTCTTCTCACCCGAAGTTTTAGTACCAATCTCAAACAGGATATGTCTATGGTCGGAAAGTGACGTTTCTGGTGAGACGTGCCACTTCCTCACCAATGAACATGCCCGTTGTGTACTTAGGGTTATATAAATTACCTCCCTTCGCACAGATGTTACGAAGGTTGTTTTATTTCCAACGTTTGCCTTCTAGTTTATTAGATGCAATAAATTCCAGAAGAGCTTCTCCTCGGTTATTAATGTCAGTGCTTCCCCATAGAATATGGTGAGCATTGGCATCACAACCTAGAAGAAGTTCGATTTTGTTTTTTTCACAATGACTAACCAGTTCTCTCACCTCCTTGGTGGGGGGGAGCCCAGGTTGGTCATATGGTAGATATACGGATCCAACAATCAGATTAGTTCCTCCGTCTAGCTTTAGGGATATTGTCACTAGGGTATTTGTACAAAATTAACATAGTGGAAACACTTTCAAGCTTTTATTTGCAATAATGCAGGTTCTTGGGTGTCCAGACGCTGAATAAATCATGTCATAGTCCCCTGATATATGCAACCCTCTAATTTGCCCCTTGTATATAAGTGGTTCTTGGATTAGAGCAAGATCAATATATTAGTAGCTTATTGATATTCTTTGCAAAATTAATTGTTTTAGAAAATATAATACATACCTACTATACACATATATTTCTTCTACCTAATTTTTTCTAATCAAACAATGTTTTAAATATATTGAAACATTGCAAATTCTATATTGAAAACAAAATTATCTCATGTAATAAAATTTCCCTCTTCGCACCAACCGAGCTACACTAAATTTCAGTTCGATCCTATATGTACCCTTATTCCGTATCTGGCCAAATTTCAATACTAGGTAGACGAGAAAGACAACAGCACCTATCCTTTGGTACGAACACGGAACGTCTTGAGAGGGGATATCGTAATCATATTTTTCAATCATTTTTATATCCGAAATTACCTGGCTATTTTAATAATTACGGCTTTATATTAAGTCCAATTTTAAAAATTATTTTTTGATCTTATTAAGAAAAAGATTTACTACAAGCTGACATTAATCGTTCGAAAAATAATGCATATTTATAATGTTAATTCTCTATTAAAAGTTGTCCTTTTTTTAAACAAAATTAATAAACTTTATAATTTTTTGTAGACAAAACGGACCATTTTTTCGAAAAAGTATGAAAACCCAGGGATAGTGCCACTTATTCTCTTTGCACTTAAAAAAATAGATGGTATTATCTTTAAAACTGTGTCTTCTAGGATTAAAACAGAATGCCTATTTTTAATACAAATTTCCTGCTATTGTCATCGGAGCAATAACTCTTAATAACGTATAACAAACAGTATTAAATATATTAGACAAGTATTCATTTATTTTTTAAACGAATTTCCATCAAGTAAATAGACGGCTTAAACACGTCCAAAACGGTTTGTCTTAAAGACGTACAAAACTGGATGTCTTAAGAGCAATCCAGTCCCTTCTGACGTCACACCGCACGAATCTCACCACCTCCCTTTAAAGTATTTGGAACCTTGTTCTCTACATAAATTTGGCAATGTTGCGTGTCATACCCTGCAGGGTCCGATTACAATTCAGGTATAATTCGTTGGCTATCGCCGCCTATTGGGGGTTAGTGGCTTGTTAATATACGAATGTAGGAATACTATTTTTAAACCAAACATCTCAAATATTTTTTATTTATTGATAGTTATAGATGATGTACAGGGTGTCCCGAAATTAGACGGTCATATTTTAACAGCGTAATCTACATCCTAAAATAGTAGTAAAAGTTCATATAAACAGGTCCGAAAACTTTTCTTTTCCGAGATACAGGGTGTTAAAGGTGAAGTCCTGATACCACACTTTTGTAAATATTTTCTAAACGTTTAAAGATAATTAGGTAAAATTTGTTACAAATACTTACCTTTTTACGCTTCATTTATTGGACTAAGCCCCAGTTATTGATCATCTTCTTAGGTAGGTAAATTAGGGGGAGCTTAGGGTAAAATTGCCGTGTGTGTCTGTGTGTCTATATCCACCATAACTCACGAACCGATACACAGAAAAACACTAAATTTTAAACTTAAGTTTTATTTCGGCCTGACGTAAAATAATTAGATTTTGGACAAAGTCGGAACATCTGGGGGGATACTTTATGGGAGGCCGTTTTTATATTTTATATATCTGTTATTTATGTTTGGAGAAGAAAATTATTCAAATAAAAATTACTTCTAATATTATTATCTATAATTTTTGCTTTATGTCAAAATTTCCTGAAATGGTCCGTATTCGAGAAATTTGACAAAATGTGCAAAATTCTAAACTAAACTAAAAGTTGTTTGCGATATCGATCTCTATAATTTTTGTTTATACATGATTTTTCTAAAATGGACCGTAATGGAAAAATTGTAGGAAAATTGCTAAATTTAAATTTTTCAGTAGTTTCGTTTTCAATGAATAACTATAGAAAAATGTTTCGAGGTAGATAGATGTATGTGGAAAATGTATATATTTAGTTTATCCACCAAACATTTATAGATGTACTGCAATAAGTTATACAAAATAACCAGAAAAAGCCTATAATAACTAGATAGGAAAGTCATGTGTTGGACACATCAGATTTTTTGACTATAAAATTTGGAAAACCAATATTTTCTGTATAATAAAGCTACATTTGTTGCATCTCGCTAGGACGCGCCATTTTCAAGAGAAAAGCATGTTACCTTATTCGAAAGTGTAAACAATAATTAGTAGGTCTGTAGAATTAGAAATTTTATTTTTTTTTTTTTAACTTTGAAAAACCGGTAACTAAAGAAATTTTAGAAAATATTTCATCCGGACTCCACTTGTAACACCCTGTATCTCGAAAACGAAACGTTTTCGAATCCATTTTTGTATAAACTTTTACTCCTATTTGTAACCGACTTCATAAAAGGAGGAGGGAGGTTCTCAATTCGTCGCAATTTTTTTTTATTTTTTTATGTATGTTCAGCGATAATTCTTTAACACGATGTCTGATTTTAATGATTTTTTGTTTGTTAGAAAGGGGGTACTTTAGGGGTGGTCCCATATAAATTTTGTCAAAATCTAATAATTAGGTCCATGACAAAATCTTCAAACTCTTAATTTTTTATGTATGTTTAGCGATAATGCTTTACCACCTTGTCCAATTCATATGATTCTTTTTTTGTTAGTAAGGGGGTACCTCAGGGATGGTTCCATATAAATTTGGTTAAGATGTGATGACGGCATCTGCACATTTTTAAAGTCGGTTTTTTTAAATTTTTAATTTCTAATACTTGTTTTTTTTATTTATTATAGATACAAACTAGCTACAGCATTGAATATTTTATAAATAATTATCATATACATAAATAATTGGATAATTGCAAATAAGTAAAATTCTTTTTAGCTAAATGATTTTAGATTTTAGTTATATTTAAAATAATAAAATCTTAAAATATTTATCCTTGTTTAGTTAATATCCATTATTGCAATTTAGATCTATAAAGACCTATCGAATTTAGGTTTTGAAATTCCACCGGAAGTGCGTTAAATATTTTAGGACCGAGGTATAAAACAGTATTAGTTACGAAAGCAAATATAATTATTATCACAGTATAACACTGATTCGTGATTCGTATCCGTGATCCGAAAAAAAGGATTCGAATCACGTGATTCGAATCCTTTTTTTTTTTTTTTTTTTTGAAAAAGGATTCGAACATTGGATCCGTAATTCGAATCACATCTTGTGATTCGGATTCGTGATTCGAATCTATTTTTTCGAGGATTCGTCCCAGCTCTGGGTGACGGCATCTGCACATTTTTGAATTCGGTTTTTTTTTAATTTTTAATTTCTAATACTTGTAGGATGTAGATTACGCTGTTAAAATATGACCGTCTAATTTTGTATATTGGAAATTCGCAATAATAGTTATGACGTAGCGGTGTTTTTCTAATTGTAATCGGACCCTAGGTATATGGATATGGAAAGTGATGAATTGGAGATAGGTAAATTGTATTTATTGTATTAAAGGAACAACAAATATAAGTACAATTAAATAAGTATATTAATATAACAATTTTTTAAAGTCTGTATTAAAAAATTTTTTTTTCACATAGATTATTAAATTAAAAAAATAACTATTAAAACACGAAATGTTAATTTTTTCTCTTTTACAACACAAAATATACAATACTGTTGAATCAAAATTTTCTCTTGGCAGCAGGTGGTTTTTGTGACGCGACAATTATGATGCTTTGCATCTCATGAATTAAAGTTAATTCTCTTTCAATCTTAAGGTGTTCATACCCCTTATAATTATCGGACAAAAATATCTCAAAATATTTAAATTTTGTCAAAATAAATTAGGCAATAATATCTATAATATGCATATATTTTAATGTTTTAATTCCTTCCAGTTTCCCAAGAAAACTAAAAGGGCTTTAATTTTGAAATATCATAATGAAAATAAATGCATTCCTCGACAGCACTATTCTTAATATAATCCCCAAATTTAAGCCCTCAATGTCTTGTTAATGATTTCTTAAAATTTGCCAAAATTAGTGGCTAAAACGCTTCTTTAAGTGCTATCTTCTGGTGTAAACTGGTGTAAATTATTGCAAGAAACGAATAATGACAGAGTGTACGATACGATAGTTACAAGCCCGTTACACTGTTTTCCACTCAATTTATTAAAAAAAAAAAATAATAATAAATTAGAGTGTTAATTTTTTTTCTCTGAAGCTATTGGTTTTAGGAAAAAAATTCAAGAATAAAAAAAAATTAAATAAATCAAGGATTTCATAAAAGTTGATCTCGAAAAAAAGTTTTGATATAAAATAAAGTTGCTAATTTCACCCCCCTATAATGTAACAGAAATATTGAAAAAATACCCGTGGTTAGTCCTTTGCGATTACAGAATTTTAAGTTTCTAGCTTTACTGAAATTTTAGAAAAAAATAAAAACTCAATTTTAGTCACCACTTTTTAAGGGTAATATCTCGAAAAGGGGTGGGCTGAGGAAATGTTGTTATAGAAAAGACCCATCTTAATTTCATACGAGCACTCAGTTCCTGAATTTTGTCGCATGTATTTAGAAACCCTGTATATTACACATTTTTTTAAGCGTGAAAAATTCTTGACAATCTCTTTTCCCTAATTGGCACATGTCGTATTTTTCTAGGATTTACTAACTCTGGCAGCAAACAAATAAAATAGAAATTTGTCAGCTGTGCATTTTTGCCTTTCAGAATTTTTCATTTCATAAATTAACTAAAAACTAAATTATACAAAAACCTAACAACGCCTCAACAACAAACTAAGACAATCACAATAATTTCGCACCTCTTCAAAAACAACTACCTATTTTTCGACACAGGAATTAACAAATTTAACTAAACGGCAGCTACCCTTTTAACCACGGGCTTAAAAGACTAGCAGCGTTGCCATATTCACTGGTATCATTGTTTTAATAGAATTAGTATCGGAATGAAAACTATGTTAATCTTCGGTCCTGTTTAAAATTGGTAATCTTTTTGAAAAAAAGTTATTTAGAAAATAGTTAAGATATTTGTTATAGAATGCCGGTAAAGAGCCAAAAAATTAAATTTATTAAAAAGTTGAAATTTTTGTTGTTTTTCTTTAAAAATATAAGTTTTTCGCGGTTTAGCGAAATTCTTGGTTCATTTTTACAACGATTGGCCTGAACCATTTTTTTTACAATTTTTTTTAACTGCCTCAAATGTAAAATTGATTTTTGGTGGAGGAGCGCCCGTCATGTTTGCTCTTAAAGATGTACAAAAGTGTCATACTTTATTAACTAAAAATAATTCTTTTTGTAATGCATGTACAATGTACATCATTATGTTTTATTTTGCGGAATTTAATTATGTAAACGATTTCCACAGTTTATTTCAATATAATTTTTTTCTTGTGTATTATTTATTGTTACTTATTTATTTTAAATTTTACGCTTGCAATTTGCTTTATACCTAAAAAGATCAATAAAGTACCAATAACATAAATATATGATCGTTTTTTTATTTCCAACATGTTACGCCTTTGATCGAATATCGTTGGTGTCAGAATGGGACAAGATTTTCCGCGGCATTAGGAGTCCTCTCTTTATTTCCTAGTCTAAGATCTCATAAAATGCCTTCCTTGATTAAAATAAAAATTAATGCGTCCTAGCGTTTTTCACATTTGTTTCAAATAACGTTTATAGATGGGCGGGGTAAGACTTAATCTCCGCACTGTATAACCCAAATTATAGCAAGCAGGGCGTGGAGATTTTCATAAGTTATGAGGGAGGCGCAATCTAAAAAATCGAAAAGCCCTTGCCTAACCTGTTATTTGAAATCCAATATCTTCAGGTTTAAACGAGAAAACAAGCGTTAGTAAGAACAAATTATGACAGACCCCTTTGGGCACGCGCCTGATTTCCTTTCATCTGTGACAGACTATTATAAGTCAAAGCAAATTATGAGTTTATATTTAGGAAATACACGACGGCTGGTCGCGAACGCTCACTTCAAAAGGAACATTAAAATTTTTCATATTGTCTTTTATTTTTCCTTAAATTCTCACATTTGATTTGAAAATGAATTCATGAAAGCGACTCTTGTTTACGTTAGAGAGAATAATGTTTTGGTTTTGATGGAACATCCGCAGAAATCAAGCTCACAAATCATCAGCATTATTTTTTATTCGTTTATATTTTTATTTTAATGTCTATTCATTATGGAGGTTGTAATGGGAAGCTGTTAATTAGTTATAATTAACGTTTAATTACCTTTGTAAATTAATTATATTTAATTTTGACTAGCTTTTAGATATTGTATACCAAACATTTACCCAAATTCAATCAAAAAATAAATGAGCAGATGAGACTATAGTTTTCTCAGTAGTAAATTCGGGGTTTTTTAATTTTTGGTGAAGATAGAAGGGCGCCAAAAACTATTGTTTATTTTTTAAAAAGCAGGTTGAGAATTATCAATCTAGCTTCACCAAAAGGACAAAGAATATAAATAAATTTATTTATTTTTAAATTGTGGAAATGTGATAGACTTTTATAAAAATAAATATACCAAAGTTTACATAGATATTCAAATTCACATAAAAATAAGCGATCTCATATGCTGGTAAATACACTAAAAATTGTCAGATTTAGATATGATATTCTGACTTGAACCATCGTATGATAATTTTAGGATTTGAACTCGGCTATTAAATTAGCCATAATTAGTTACAATAATAATAATACTCTCCCTTATTCACCACCTTACGAGTGAATTTCAACCCCTGAAGTCGACTGAACGACTTATGTAGGGGAAGGGACGGCTATTATTATTTGCCGTGGCGCTCTGGGGCGACTTAAAGATGATTGATGGTGCCATTTGACTTACAGGTGAGGAAAACCATGAAAACCTCACCCATCTCACCCACCTCACCCACAATAAACCTGATTTATCTCCTGTGGTCGTAGTTCTCAGAAGATTCCAAATTTGACCCTACAAGCCTACCTCTTTATTACAAGATATATGTATAAAGATATCTGTCTATATAACGCAAGAAAGAAGTCTTTGCTGACACGATAGGAAATGAACTTGAGTTATTGGGTTTGCAGCAAAACGATATGTGTACTCTTATAAGTTTATTCCAAGCTTTCGAATGTAAATACATTCATCTTCAGGGATCTAGAATATTTATTAAAGGACAGTTAAAATTGAATGATGAACAATTAATGTGTTTATTGTAGTGATTAAAACTAGACTAGATAAAAAATGACAAGAACATGTTAAAAGATGCATTGAAATTATTTATATAACATTTTAAAATTATATACACTTTTGCAACTAACTAGTTGCTTAGTCGAAATTTTATAAAAATTTTGAGGTTACAATTGAATTAACCATGTGCTATTTTCAAGTTCATGGCGCATGCGTGTGTCGTTAGGTCAGTTTGCCAAAAAAGAAGAATTTACTTTAACTGTGTGGGACTAATGAGGTTCTACAGCCAATTATTTCAAATCAAAAGGGGTTGCATAAAGCTAATAAGACTTTTTCCCCGATCACCCTTTCTTAATGGGAGGCGCACGCGTCATATACAATAAAAGTGAAAGAAGGATTGCTAAAAATTTTAAATATTGATTTAAGAATAAAGTTATATGAAACATAATTAAAATTTTTATACTAATGACGACAACCATGTCTGTCTGTTTCCTGAATCCCTTAAAATTGGTTAGTTCAATGAATGGTCAGTTAATGAGGCCTACCACGTATTGAAACTTGTAGAGGGGGCAGTGGGGGGCTATTAAAACTCCCCATCTACAACCTCTGATTCGGAGAGAGACATAATTATCGTACATTATGGTGGTTGGGTTGAATGTTAAGTTTGTGACAAAATAAAATGTTACCAAATATTGTTGAAGACTATTTTTGAAATAAAATAAACAATTTTCAGAAAAGTAAGCTCTCATAAGTTTTAGTGATTAAATAAATTATGAAGTTAAATTTCAGTTAAATTGATATTATTATTATTAATTAAATTGGTACGTGAAGAAAAATTTTTATCCAAAAACAAAAAGTATTCAAAAAATTCACTGAGATGTTTAATATCAGATATTTGTTAAAGCAGTCATTTTGAGCAATATGTGCCATTTCTAAGAAAAGTCTTTTGTCTAGGCGAGGCTCTTTTTCTAAAATTTTGATATCCTAGAAGTTGAAGGTATGGTTATTCGAAATTGTAACTCACTATACATAGAAAAAACTGCAAGACCATTAAAAGACCCGCATAACATCTCACAAGAGTGACTGCAGACTATACCCAGAACGTTGTGCATTAGCAAATCATGCAATTTCACGAACCAGTCTCACTAAGTTGTAAGTAAACACATTCATTGTTTATTATTCAATTTTAACTGTCCTTTAATAAATATTCTAGATCCCTGAAGATAAATATATTTACATTCGAAAGCTTGGAATAAACTTATAAGAGTACACATATCGTTTTGCTGCAAACCCATTACGAAGCCCAAATAGACATTTGGCTTAGGCGATGCGAAGCCCATTAGGTTTTTACGAAGCCCAAGGCTTATTGAAAACAGCGTGTATAAAATTCAGACAATGTAGGTAGGGCCATCTGAAAACACTTCTAAAAATTTCGTAGGATGTCATAAGTATGCATAATATCTCAATTTATACACCTTTGGTTTACCGCAGTTGACTGAAGAGGGCGTACGATAGCAAATGTATATTCATTGAATATAGTACATGTACTATAGGAGCCAAGTACGTTGTTCATACTATAAGAAGCCCCCAAATTTGGCAACAAAGCTTTACTTGAAAAATGAATGCTAGACAGCTTATATCCAAGATTTTTATTGTAACTATTTAATATTATTATACAATGAGATTCTGAAATAACAGATCAATTAGTTTTCTATTAATAATTAAGGAACATCCTAAAACAGGTCGATTTTTATTTATAAAAATGCACTTTTTTAATACAATTATGTACCGACTCTTTTCAACTCTTTAGAAAAATAGCTACCCCTTTAAAATTTTCCAAGTCAATACCGACCTAATAGAGATCAAAACGTAACGAAGCCTTTACACGGCGAAGGAGCGCACTCCATAACTCAGGAAAGTTTTTTGCTTAAAATATACCTTGTAGCCTAACAGTGAGCAAATTTACACAGTCTAATGTAGCTACTTTGAGAACACTGTTCTGGTTTCAACGTTACGTATCTTTGTGCCGCTGTTACACCACTAATTTCAATTAAGTGGCGATATTAAATGAAAACCATTAGACAAATTAAGGCTTCCATGGCTCAACAGAAATTTCGAGATAATTAGTTATTGTTTGGATTTTTATTATCATTATTAGATTTTTTCATAATTCAGTATTTTACCAATGATTTATAAATATTCTACAGCACAAATTATCGACTTTTCCATTAAAATGTTTTATTGTTTATTACACCAAGAAGATGGATAGGGATAAAGAGGATTTAACTTCGTACTAAGGAAGTAGAAATGTATTTACAAAATTTTAAGCCAATTAATTATTATTAAAAAATAATAAAGTGAAAATTTATTTAAATCAGGAAGAAATAGTAACCTAGTGCAAATGAAACTACTTTCTGACTTTTTAAGGCCGTTTGCACAGCTTCTTATTAAGTAAACCTTAATTATTATTGTCACATAATAGTAAAACTAGGTCGGTTTAAGTTCTACTTTACTGTAATTTAACCTCAAACTATATGGAGATTTTATACGAGGTGGGCTACGCTCGTACAAGTCGATTTTATTTTGGAGGACACTTTTTTTCTAATTAAAGTATCGGCACCTATCGGCATCTATCAACCCTCGAGCAATGGGGTAAACATTCCCTGCTTTTTAAAATGGAAAGAGTATCAAGGTTAATTGGGAAGGTAATTTGATGAAGAATACGACAATAAAATAGTTTATAGCTTGATAAGAGACTGTTACGTATTGTAAAGTGTGACAATTCATTTGAAAACTAATTTTAATAATAATTCAATTCAGCACCTAATATTAATCGAAATATATTCATATTAAACTTGCAACAACACTCTAAAAATTAGTCATTGTTTGCATTATTGTTAACTATATTTTATTTCGATTACAATATGGAGATATTAAGACGAATGTTATGTGGTACAATGAGTTAGCAACAAAATTAGTTTTCAAATTAATTATCCTACTGTACGTATGTTATATCAAGTTTGAGGGCGAATTTTAAGCAAAAAATTTCGTAGTAATTTAATTCTAAAATTGAATAATAAGTTTATGCCATACTCTTATTCTCCCATTCCATTCACAAATCAAGGACCCTTCAGCGCTATTCAGCAATCCCGACTGCATCCCGAGAATAAAAGTCATCTCGAAACAAAAACCTTACAAAAAAAGCACAAAAAACGAGAATTCCTCCCTGTGGACGCAGAGAACACATTGTGCACCAGAATTCATGGGGCCTTTTGTTATTCTCATTATTATGAGGCATGCATTCCTCCCCTTTCTTCGGGTGACTTGGAGCTCGCCAACGTGTTGGCAGTATTAAAAATTACCTGAGTATAAATTTCCTTTAATTCGATTCCAATGGATTTGTTCGACGAATAATTGAGATGAAAGTTTGGCGAATAAAACGCATTTTGATTTTATGGCTGTATCAGGCAAAATAATTTTTGTGCTAGAGTTAACTTGAATTTTTAGTTGTGAAGTAATTTCCTTTTGGAAATTATCGATTTATTTACAGTCTATTTATTTTGTTTACTTTATTCAATTAAGGCGAATAAGGCATATAAATGCCAATATTCTTAATTACTATTGCTGCGACACATAAAAATTGCACAAGGCATATGTAATATGATTTGTTGGAAATTTCAATCAAACTCGTAATAATTTGGCAACTACGTGGTTAACACCGTGAATGCTTGCATTTTTGTAAACAAAATTAGGCCAAATGTGCGTACAGACTGGCCCAACCAACGCCAACGAGTGCCAATGAATCAGATTCGGCGATGGGTACCGAATGTTCATTGGCCTTCGAAGAAACGTCAATAAATAGTGCATTCGCTGAGTGTAGCAAACGTTAATTGGACGCAAACCGCAAATATCGATGTGCGAATGTATGACGAAGTTATTATTACTTATGCTGCATTTATACGTCTCAATGAATAAAGAGAAAAAAAAACAAAACCAAGGCACAAATGAATATGGTTGAAGACGACATTATATAAAGAAAATAAAAAATACCTAGACAAGAGCGTTAAATGAAACGCATATTTCATCACTCGTTAATTTGTTGGCTGATAACGTCCACACCGCATTCGTCGATTCTCTCCTTTTATTTTGATGTTACCGGCACTTTACAGGTGCGTACAGATCGGGCAAACGAAAACCAAGGAAGGCCAATGAACGCAAACGAACGTCAACAAATGGGTTTGTTCGAACAACCTGTATTAAATGGTAATTTTTTAACGAAAACGGGTAATTTTCTAATGTTTGTATATTGCTTGAACACAAGAAAGTCTGTTTGATGTTTGATGTAGAACTACAGATTATCCAGATGCGAAAGTTGACAAAGAACATCAATATTAAGAGAGAGATAAATGGCCATACCCATTTATAGGTCCCTCGTAGCAACTTGTTTTCACTCGCGCAGTTCTGAAGGCAAATTTCATTATGCGAAGTTGCCAATGCTCCTAGGTTTTCTGATTTTATGTGACATTGGACTTTAAGTCAAATATAAATGAACATACTACTTTTGGTTACCACAGACGTTACACACAAATAACGCATAATTAAAATTCGCTAAACCTAAAATAATACAAAATCATTTAAAGGTTTATAGTTTACATTTATTAATGACCATCAATGACACTTTAAAAAACGCGTGAAATTTTAATTTTTTATATGACAACCTTGCTTCGAGTCTGAAAGTGAGATGACATTTCTGTTACATTCAGGACAATCAGGACTGGTCGTGACGCTTTGCGTTGTGTGCATTTTTAGACAAAAAATATTGTATATTTGTATCTAGTCTTGTTCTATAGATAAATCATGAGTGAAACGAAGAATATACGTCGTAGTTCGTAGTGGCATCTACGGCACGTATAAAATATCTTCTAATTCATTGCTGTAAATGTATGAACACTTTTCTACTGCAACTTTCGTTTAGGTAGCAGCAATATATTTATTCATTTAAAAGCTTACGATATCGAATCATTATTTAGAAGTCTGAAAACACCAACCGAATATTTTTATCAGTACATTTATCAGATGGAATATTAATTGTTCGAAAAATATAGAAAATTACTTACGTTGCCCTACACTTGGAAATAATTCGTATAATTTGTTACATACAGTTCGAGGCTTTAAAACACTTGTCAACATTTTTCTTACTACTTTTTATAGTTATTTATTGGTCTTCGAATATTTTACCTAATTAAATTCAGCAAGAGATATTTCAGAAATCATATAGAAAAAATGTGAAGGTATGTATTTTAAGTAATATCTAATGAGTGCTTTAGATCTGATTCTTCATTAATTAATTAATTCATGAAGAATTTGGTACATATAAAACTAAAACCAAATTTAATAAATATTTATGAATAAATGTTGTTTTGCATTTTCATTCAATTGTACTTTAAAGTTCAGAAGTACCAACCCACCAAACTATTTGTTCAATATTTGTTTTATTAGGTTTGTGGCTACAGGCGATAAAATTGTAATTTTCTGCTAATAGGCTATGCAATAGGTATTTAAACCTCAATTATTTACAAAAGTTTTATTGATATACTTGGTAGTCATGGGTTTATATTATATCTCAACAAACAATGAATTGCTGGGATATTGCTGACCTGCTGCTGTAATTGAAGGGAAAATGAATGCAAAGTTTAAAAAATAAAAGTCCTTTTAATAGTGGCCCAGCATTATGTTGGTTTATGATGGCCATATAAAAGGTAAGTAAATGGATTGGGTAAAAGCGAGGTAAAAGTCAAAAGACTTTTAACTGTCGCAGACCCAACCCCCCCCCCCCCCCCAACAGTCTAAGAGGGTTCCGTCCCACGCTCATAGATGGAGACACCGATGTTCACTTGCTACATACTCAACAAGTGGACATAAGGCCAGTTTCGGATTGCTGATATTCACTATTCATTGTAATTTCTTACTCATACATGTTAAGTATGAATATTTTATGAATATATATTTTGTAGAAGACATTTTATCTCTATTATATACTATATAGCTGAATTAAATAAAATGTCTATAATATTCTAGGTATATTGGAATGCATTCGGTTTTATATTTATACTTCAAACAGTACTGCTGGTTAAAGAGGCACTATCGAATTGTACCTGGCACATAACCTTTATGCAGCATTCATTATTAATATGGTAAAAGGCCTGCAATTTCCCGTTAACTTTTCATCAATAGGCCAATAATTGCAAATATATTTATTTCAACACATTAAAGGGAGAATGGAGGCATATTAACTGGATTTGATGGCTAAGCATGCTTAACAAACTTTTAAAACCTTTACATTATAATTCGTTGCTTGTTATAACATTTTACCTATAAAATTTTTTGAAATTATTAATACAAATCATATTCTTTTTCTCTTAAAATGTTTAAAAATAACACTACCATCGACAACTTTTTTAACATACTGGTGCTGCTACTATACATTAAACCATTAATTACCTTATTGACGGGTTCCGCATCTGTTGTGGTTATTATGTGGTAGAACTCTAAATTAAGTCTAAAAAATGAATAACTGGTTTTTACTGTATCCAGATAAGGAAAGTATTGGAATTATGATTTTCTTCAACCTCGAGTTTTCGACGGATTTTCAAATAAAAGTTACTTATATTGTTATTCTCTATATTTTTTGTCCTATACAAAATTTTCCTAAAATGGTATTCAAGAAATTTTACAAGATGTAAAAAAATCGAATTTTTAAGAAAATTGTTTAAATAAAAGTTGTTTGTGATATAATTCTCTATAATTCTTATCCCATACATAATCTCTCTAAAATGGACCGTATTCAAGATATTTGAGAAAAAGTGTAAATTTCGAATTTTGAAAACTGAAAAAACGGACAAAGAAAAAACACCAAATTTTAAACTTTATTTCGGCCTGCGGTGAACTGATTAGATTTATGATAGAGTCAGAATATCTGGAGAAATAGTTAAAAGAAGGTCATTTTTTATATTTTATGGAATATATCTGTTATTTACGTTTGGAAAAGAAAATTTTTCATATAAAAGTTGCTTCTAATTTTTGTCCTATACAAAATTTTCCTAAAATTGCCCGTATTCGGGAAATTTTACGAAATATAAAATTTGAATTTTTAAAAAAAATTGTTTAAAAAAAAGTCTATATTTCTTATTTCATACATAATTTCTCTAAAATGGACCGTATTAGAAAAATTGGAGAAAAAGTGTAAAATTTAATTTTTTCAGTATTTTTGTTTTCGATGAATAATATTTACAGAGGTGCTGCAATAGGTTGTACAAAATAACCGGAAAAGCCTGTAATAACTAAATAGGAAAGTCATGTGTTGGACACATCAGATTTTTTGTTTAGTTTTAATAGAAACCGTTAGAGTGTTGGTAACATAAAAATAAGTGGAGGGAATCGTCAAATGCGGCGTGGACAGTATCAGCCCCACAAACAAACGAGTGATGAAATATGCATTTTATGACGTGACAACAAATGATGATTGGACAAATTTTAGCTACAAATTAATGTATAAGTTTATCTTGATGTAACCCGGCAGATTTTTCAAAATAGCTCGTACAAACAACTATTGAAAAACCGCATGTTTAAAACTAAATACTGATGTAGCTAAAAATTGTAAAGTAGTGGCCAATCGTTCATTCTCTGGAATAACCTCACGATAATTCGTATTTTTTTACTTATTTCAGGTCCAATAGCATTTAACAACCACTCGAATTATTTTGTAGACATTCTACAAAAATTGTTAAATAAGCCATATTCCTTTTTCACTAGTAAATCGAGCTTGGTTTCCACTATGGATATTTCTTTTTTTTGAAGTTGAGCACTTTTGTGGGATGGGTAAAAAACTGTGAAACTCGCGTCAGGACACGTATGCTGATCGAAAATTCGTAAGACGGTTGGAGAGTAGTGTTGTAACATCGAAATCGATTAATCGAACAATCGATTGTTTTCTTTCGATTGTCGATATTTTTTAAATTGGAATAAATTGAAATAAACTGGAATATTGGAATAAATTGAAATAAATTGGAATAAATTGGAATAAATTGGAATAAATTGGGAATAAATTGGAATAAATTGGAATAAATTGGAATAAATTGGAATAAATTGGAATAAATTGGAATAAATTGGAATAAATTGGAATAAATTGGAATAAATTGGAATAAATTGGAATAAATTGGAATAAATTGGAATAAATTGAAATAAATTGGAATAAATTGAAATAAATTGGAATAAATTGGAGTAATAATAGGCATTCGTTTAAAATTAACTAAATATTCCCAAAAAATCAAAAATGCACAACGTTAGTATTCAAGTTTTCACTTCTGCCGGCACTCCCAGAGTACAACCCGTGTTTTTTTGTGTTTTGAATAATATCGTCGTCCACTCATTTTGTGCTTTAGTTTTGTTTTTCTTTCCTTCTTCATTGAGAAGTGTAAATGCAGCACATGCAATAATAACTTCGTTATTCGTTCGCGCATCGGTGTTTGCGGTTTTGCGTCCAGCAAACGTTTGTTACGTACAGCAAATGCAAAATGGACGTTTTTTCGAAGGTCAATGAACAGTTGGTATTTATCTCCGAATCTCATTCGTTATTCGTTGGCCAGGTCTGTACGCATCTTACGAGTGAATATTTGTTGACTAAAACGA
This sequence comes from Psylliodes chrysocephalus, assembly GCA_927349885.1. Taxonomy (NCBI): domain Eukaryota; kingdom Metazoa; phylum Arthropoda; class Insecta; order Coleoptera; family Chrysomelidae; genus Psylliodes; species Psylliodes chrysocephalus. The sequence goes on along the minus strand of OV651817.1, from coordinate 36,457,679 downwards.
TTATTATATTCATATTAATTTAAGCGTTCGAATGATGACTTAGATAAAAGAGACCGCATGTTGTCTGTTTTAACTCCAAGTAACCCACCAATTGTTTGCACGGCGCCACTTGAATTGCTTCGATTTCCCATTCAACGCTCACCTCCGCCCTGAGTTTCAATCACCATTGACAGCTGTTTTTGATTTATTTGTTGATGTTTTAGCAATTTAAAGTGTTCTAGTTATTCAGTTTTAAACTCAAAATGCCACGATGTATCTAAAGAAATTGTATATACATATAATACAAGTACCAGTGTTATGAAATATAAAAAATATATTCGTTTTCAGCGGTAAATATTTATTAAAGTTTTGACATAAAGCGCCATAATCCTTTGAGCTGAATACATCAGATCCGCATTAAGGGATTTCAATAAATATTCATCAAATACATTTCAGAAAACAGATTTCGTATTACTTACATAAATTTACAAAAGGGTAAAATTTTAAATATTTAATTTAAATAAAAAGTAAATAGACATTGTTGCTAACGAAATTTTGTTTTTAAAAAGAAGCTTTATAAGAATATTTACTAAAGATGGTTTTTAGCTCTTTTTGGTAGATAAATAATAAGTAAAGAAGCATAGTTGATTAGTAGTATTTTTATAAGAATATTAAATAAAATACAGGATGAAAAACTTAAAATTTCAAGATAATGTAATAATCGATTTTAAAGGAAATACAAAAAGAAAGTAGATTTATTCAAAATAATCGATTAATTGAAAATAATCGATTTTTTTTGGAAAAATAGATTTATCATTTAATTGGTGTTTTAATTAATCGATTATTTTCAATTAATCTATTATTTTCTATTATTTTCTATTATTTTCTATTATTTTCTATTATTTTCTATTATTTTCTATTATTTTCTATTATTTTCTATTATTTTCTATTATTTTCTATTATTTTCTATTATTTTCTATTATTTTCTATTATTTTCTATTATTTTCTATTATTTTCTATTATTTTCTATTATTTTCTATTATTTTCTATTATTTTCTATTATTTTCTATTATTTTCTATTATTTTCTATTATTTTCTATTATTTTCTATTATTTTCTATTATTTTCTATTATTTTCTATTATTTTCTATTATTTTCTATTATTTTCTATTATTTTCTATTATTTTCTATTATTTTCTATTATTTTCTATTATTTTCTATTATTTTCTATTATTTTCTATTATTTTCTATTATTTTCTATTATTTTCTATTATTTTCTATTATTTTCTATTATTTTCTATTATTTTCTATTATTTTCTATTATTTTCTATTATTTTCTATTATTTTCTATTATTTTCTATTATTTTCTATTATTTTCTATATTTTCTATTATTTTCTATTATTTTCTATTATTTTCTATTATTTTCTATTATTTTCTATTATTTTCTATTATTTTCTATTATTTTCTATTATTTTCTATTATTTTCTATTATTTTCTATTATTTTCTATTATTTTCTATTATTTTCTATTATTTTCTATTATTTTCTATTATTTTCTATTATTTTCTATTATTTTCTATTATTTTCTATTATTTTCTATTATTTTCTATTATTTTCTATTATTTTCTATTATTTTCTATTATTTTCTATTATTTTCTATTATTTTCTATTATTTTCTATTATTTTCTATTATTTTCTATTATTTTCTATTATTTTCTATTATTTTCTATTATTTTCTATTATTTTCTATTATTTTCTATTATTTTCTATTATTTTCTATTATTTTCTATTATTTTCTATTATTTTCTATTATTTTCTATTATTTTCTATTATTTTCTATTATTTTCTATTATTTTCTATTATTTTCTATTATTTTCTATTATTTTCTATTATTTTCTATTATTTTCTATTATTTTCTATTATTTTCTATTATTTTCTATTATTTTCTATTATTTTCTATTATTTTCTATTATTTTCTATTATTTTCTATTATTTTCTATTATTTTCTATTATTTTCTATTATTTTCTATTATTTTCTATTAATTTCTATTATTTTCTATTATTTTCTATTATTTTCTATTATTTTCTATTATTTTCTATTATTTTCTATTATTTTCTATTATTTTCTATTATTTTCTATTATTTTCTATTATTTTCTATTATTTTCTATTATTTTCTATTATTTTCTATTATTTTCTATTATTTTCTATTATTTTCTATTATTTTCTATTATTCTTTTATTTTCGATTTATCGAATATTTTCAATTAATCGATTATTTTCGATTAATCGATTATTTTCGAATAATCGATTATTTTTAAATTTTCAAAGGTATTGTATGAAAATAATTGATTGATCGAATATAATTCGTTATTTTATATAACCAATATTTCGGTTATTTTTTAGAAATATCGATTTATCGGTTAATCAGTTTTTAATATTTATTAATTATTTTTGATTTATTGATTTTTATCGATTATTTTAGATTTTTCAAAGATAATAGAATAATCAATTTTAAAGGAAATAATGAAAAGATTTATTAGAAAATAATCGATAATTCGGTTATTTTTTTGGAAAATAGATTTATCGTAGAATCGGCTTCTTAAATAATCGATTATTTTCGGTATTTCAATGATAATTGAATTATCGATTTTAAATGAAATACAATAAAAATAAATTATTGATAATAATCGATTGATCGAAAATAATCGATAATTTAAAATAATCGACAATTCGGTTTTTTTTTGAAAATTGATTTATCAGTTAATCGACTTTTTAATTAATCGATTATTTTCGATTTTTCACAGATTCAAATAATCTGTTTCAATGGACGAAAAAATGGATTATTTGAAAATGATCGATTATTTTTAATGATCGATTATTTATTTCGACAATCACTCATCCTCTACATTAATTAATATTTCTAAAGAAAGAAGCTGAGGTTACAATACAAAACATCATTTTCTCATTTTGACTAATTTTTAATATTATGTAATAGCCGTAGAAAAAATATAATGTTTGACTCAAAAGGTTTGATTTGCAGTATTCGCCTGCGCACATGCTTTTTTATAATACTCGTAGATAATGAGTACCATTTCTTGCTCTATTAACAATATTCTATTTCAACATTTTACTGTAGTATCTTGCTGAAAAGTCCGTAGTAAATAAACGCTAACGAAATATTCTATAAAAGGTCTTCTTTTTACATAAAATGTTGTGCATCTGTTTGATATTAAAAAATCACGTTAATTTTATTTCATAAGACAAAATTCCATTAAACATATATTTTAAATAAATCTAATAGTTCATTATTATGCTAATAAACAAAGTCCGGTCCTTGTCACAGATTTCAGGTTTCTGCTCAGTTCCCCCACTCCGTTAACCTTTCTTTAGAAATTGGCAACATTTGCGCAGGTTAAACACCGGTGTATGTTATATCTCTGGTCTCTTTTATCTAAGAATGATGAGTAAAAGAAATGGTACATGATAATCCAAAAATGGCAAGTAATTATTCTAATCCATCATATTAACCCATAATACGAGTTGGGGCTTGAAACAACAGAATATTACTACAAAACAGTTTATTGCTTTTTATTCACAATTTTAACATTAGCCTCCAATATACAGGGCGAGCTAGTGTATTCGGTCCGTTTTAAAAAATCATTTTTTGAAAAATTTATTGATGAATGGAAATTTTGTGTGCACAATCGATCATCTTTTAAAAATAAGGTCCGAAAGGTGGCTGTTTGTTGCACATATTTTTGCTGCCTTGTTTCAAAGCTGTCCATATTATTGCCCAGCATTTTTAGCGGTATGGCAACCACTTCAAGTCAAATCTTCTTAATGCCGGGATAGTCCTTAAAGGGTTATTTTAAAACACTTTTACTCTTAAGACGTAGACAAAATGCGCGTTGTTCACCCAACCAAGTTTTCATGATAACTACCCTCCCGCTCTCTGGATTTACAACGTTGTCTGCTCGTGCTCTTTTTTTGCAGTGATATTCTTAAATCATTTAGTTTCTTTGAATAACCTTGTACCTCTTTCTACGATCCCTACATGATTTCTTGTGATTTTTGCATTCGCCATAGCAGTGCTGGTAATCATTTTTTGATAGAATATTAATGGTATCCGAAACTTGTTCTTTGTTCTAGTTCCTTTTAGTGCTAATTTACCTTAAGTAATAAAAATTTCACGTGAAGGGAAATCCTGTGGTTAGGCTAAATGTTCTAATACTTGCATGGAACTAACTACTTGGATAAAATCCTTTTAAAAGACAGTGCAGTGTGGGCGCCCGCGTTGTCATGATGATACAATGACTTGCTAAAATCTCAATACTTTCTTTTTTAATTCCAATAAATTCATTAACATATATTTAACCGACTGTTTTTTCGGATCACCGCACCGATCTTTTCAATATTTGTATCTGTTTTTGAGATGCAAGATCATCATGGGCGCAAATCGTCTGTATTCACTTCTCGTCCCTCAATGATTACTAAAAAAATTGATAAACACTCATCTCCATAAACTTTCAATAAGGCAAAGAGTGGATGATTTTCCAATATATTTCGATGGAAGCACATATGCAAAGTCCTCTTCGTACAAACGATTAATTAAGGTAAATACAGCACCACTTATAATCTTCAGACGAGGATATTTTAAAAAGTAATTTTAAGCAAAATAAATAAGGTAATATTATCTAGTTTTCGAAAGAGAAAAAAGTCAAAGAGCTTTAAATTTTGAAATATCATAATGAAAATATATGCATTCCTCAACAGCATTATTCTTAATATAATCTCGAAATTTGTGCTCTTATTTTCTTGTTAGTGGCTAGTGGCTAGTGGCTAAAACGCCTCGTTAAGTGCTGCCTTCTGATGTAACGTACACTCTCAACCTTTATTTGTTTCTTGCAATGATTTAAACCAGTTTATACCAGAGCGGTGTCAATTTTAGATGTAAGTCATAGTAAAATTAAGTGATTTTTTAAAAAATTGGTAAAAAGAATCAAAATAATGCAAAAAAAGTACCTGAGTACAAGTAACATGAGTGACAAAAAACATCAAAGCAAGATCTACGTCGTTCTAGATTGTAAAACAAAATACAAATCAATTATAAAACTGTTTTTTTAAAGCTTCTCATGTAAGTAAAATAATGTATTTATGTCTAAATATAATATTTAATGTAATCTAGTCACAATATGTATCTTACGGAGTGTAGTTTATTTTATTACAAGTTTCTATAATATAAAATTTTACAGTCATGACTTACAAACAACAATAATTATATATTAAATTTAACTTACTAGAAAAGAAAGTTTATTTTTTATAGAGTTGCTACTGTTATATTTTTGGTGAACCCCAATTGTGTCACTGTGAATGTTTTTTATAGGATACTAAACGCTTAGAACAGTGGCATATATATCGTTCTAATAAAGCACTTTCTAGAGATGATGCTGTTCTATACTTTTTAAAATATATCGAGGGTTCAGAGCGAAAACCCGATAAGTAAGAAAATTTAGTTATGAAGATATCGGTGTTTAAAGATTTTATTGATCTTTTGCCCCTTCTTTTAAATTCATATTAAATGCTTTTGATAGTTTACCTCAATCAATTTGTTGTAAATATTATATCGATTAAATGGATTACTTTTATTTTTTTCTAAATTCAGATTTGCTTTAGTTTCACCAAAATTAAGACATTTAGGCACCGACTTATCGGGTTTTTGCTCTACTAATTATTAGATAATTTCACGGAATAATCAGATAAGTTATTATCATGTACTGATTAATATAATAAAAAGTCTAAAAAAACTTACCTATTTAAAAAAAATTCAGTTCCAAAGATTTTTTCTAAGTAATTTCTTTCACAATTAAAAAAACACACTGGTTAAAAAATGTATTTAGGTAAAATAACAAAAGAAATAAGCTTAAAATTACTTAACTTATAAAACTTAAATGAAACAAGGAAAAAGGTACTGAAGAAATTAAAATACATTTGCTAAATAATATAAAATTTAAGATTCTTCTTCTGATTCGGGCTCATCGTTGACGTCTAGGTCCGGTATACGATCTACAACATCAGCTGATGATTTTAACTTGTTGAACCACTCATGAAGCTCTTCAGGAATTATTTCTTTTCGGCAGAGTTTTAACAGATCTTTTTTTTTTGCGTTACTTATTGGCAACTGCGAGTCATATAAAAATGGTATTTCACTTGGAAACTCAAAGGTATTTGCTGTAGGTTCTTTATTTTTTTTCCATTGTTTTCTGGTTCTAGTTGACGGTGAATCCTCGAAATTTTGATTGGTGTTGGAAATGGTTATGGTTTGAAAGTTAGTGGACATGTCATAATTATAATAAATTTTTTTTGGTTGGTCTTTAAGATATTTCAGTCTTTTTATTTTCAACCAGTTTACAGTTAGATTGTTGTCATCTCGTGTTCTGTTTTTAATTAATTTGGCTGCTAATGATTTAAGATCAAGTATTTCGAAATATTTAAATTCCTTTACTTTATAAGGCAGTACTGTATGTTTAACGTCATTGATATTTTTTATTTTCTTTCTGCGAGCTTGTTGAAAAATATTTTTCCAGTCGTTTACGGAATAAATGGAAGAGTGTTTACTAGCTGCTTCTATCGCCGAATGTACACTGTCGCATTCCATATAAGAATGGCCGCTCTCTAGAAACTTCTGTTCTATGATATCAATATGTTCTATTTTCTGAACTGCCCAAAGAAGCATTGCAGTAACGTACTGATTTCGGTTTTGACCGCCACATGTGTCTGAGAATAACGTTACGTGACGTACATATTTTGGGACACACTCCTTTAAGTAGTAATATATGCAACTTCCAATCTCGCAACTCCCCTTTTTTCCATTTACTTCGCTCCAACACATGCAATACGCATTATTAGGCAACGCGGATTCATATATAACTAGATTATGCATTACCAATTTTCTAGAATAATATAGCTGGCTTACCTGGCCACTTGGAATCTGTAAAACCGCTTGCAAATCTAATGTAACGGACAGAAATTCTTTTTCGGAATTTGCACGATTTTTGTCTTCTTCTTTGGCGGCTAAACAATCCTTATTTCTCTTTTGATGCTGTAAATACTGTGACTCTAGACTGGACTTCCTTTCTGCATCGGCTTTGAAATAATTTACGCAAATTGGACATTGATCCTTTTTGGGTTTAAAAAAACTAAGGTTATAATCTTCACAGAATACAGATCTATAACAGTATTCGGAAACTGGTTTGGTCTGCTTTATCTCACATAATTCTTTGTAAGAGTGGTACATTTTCTTTATAGATAAGTTGCTCTCTAAGTATTGTTTTTTTGTATCTTTCCTTGAATAATGGGATTCCATTACAGGAAAGGATTCTATATGCTGTTTTACCATAGATAATGCTTCAGGGCTTGTTTTATTAATTGGTGTATGTTTGCCTCGTCTGTCTTCAGATGAGTACACACCAATTTCATTCATTTTGACACAAGCATCCATTAGTACGTCTTTTGATATACACAACGTACGCAGGAAAAAGTTTTGGCATACTTGTATTTTTTTATCTTCTCTCTGGAAATAACATTTGGTTGTAAAATCTCTTAATTTTTTATTTGATTTTTGTATAACTTGTCTTGTTTTTACTTGATGTTTAGTCACGTTGGCTAATATAAAATTCTTTTTTCCAATAAAATTCAGTTGCCAGTATGACCTGCAGAGTTCTATTCGTATGTCTTCATTAAAATGCTCATTGCACTTGTATTTGCATCTACCGCAATTCGTTGGCTTTGGTATTTTTGCAGACCGAAGTGTTTTCTTAGTAATGTAATTTGATCCATCCGAACGTCTTTGTTTGGCAATATTTTTTTTCCAATTATCAGGCTGCAACTTTCTTTTTCTAGTTACCTTTTTAACTTTATTCCATACGTCGTCTAGAACATTATTAAGGATTACTGAAACCATTTTCTGTACTTCTTCAGTATCTAATCTATTATCGGACATTTTTTGATCATTGTCATCTACAAAGCTTTTGTTAGAGTTATGAGGACTGTAAGTCTGCATTTCTTCATTATCCAAGGGACTAGCAGGCATTACTTCGTCATTATCATCTTCAAAGCTTTTGTTTAAGTAATGAGGACTATGAGGATGATAAGTAGGATCTACATCTGAGTAATCTGAACCATAAGGTTCAGAGTTAATGTCATCATTATCTTGTATCAGTGCAGGCAAAGGAACATTAAGGGTACTAGGTCCGGGTTTAGGGCTAAGTACTGGACTATTAATACTTTTTATTGGAAAAATATCTCCGATGATACTTTCTACATTTTTTGCTATTTCCATTTCATCTTCATTCAGAATGGATGAATTGTTGCTTAAAGTACTATCACATCTGAGCAACCTTTTTTTTGGACCTTCGGATTGGGTCACATCTGAAAACATATAAGTAACTGTAATATTCCCAATATAATTATTATCAGGGTGCGCAGTAACGTTACTTGACTGTTTAAATTATTTTCAAACTATCCGTAGGTATTTTATAAGAAACTTAATAATGTTTTCATTAAAGCTAACCGTAGCCTTTCATTTTCATATTTAAAATTGTTTGCATTTTTTAATTTCTGATCTTTTATATTGGTTATAAAACTGCAAAATAATTTAGTTGTTTAATTGTTAAACGTAGCTTTATATTATGTCTGAATCTGTTGATGAAGTAGAATCCTACTTTGCTAATACTTGACTATTTTTATAAAGAAACTAAAAATCATAAACGTTTATGTAAGCGTTATAAAAAAAAATAAAGAAAACTTTTTAAGCACAAGCTTTTATTAAATGCACAATAAAGTAAATTATATTTTTTTTATTTCTGATACCATAATAAAAGCGATGGGCGCAAATTGAAACAATTTCATTTTATTATGGTATCAGAAATCAAAAAAAATGTTTTACTTTATAGTGCATTTAATAAAAGCTTGTGCCTAAAAAGTTTTGTTTTATTATTTTTAAATTTTTAGTCACGCACACTTAGGGTTCTTAATCTTTGCATTTCGGATAACGCGTCATTGTTGCAAGGCGTTTTTTTTTATTAATTTTGAGCCATATCATTGTATTGTCACCAAAACCATAAATTTTATATATTTACGTACGTAGAAGTAAAAAAAAATAACTTATACCTATTGATATCGAATACCCTCATCACACCAATTTTAAAGTAAATCAGACGAAGTTAAAAAGAACCCAATTCCACTCTCGTGGACAAGGGGGGAAGTGAAAACTTAAAAATACAATAGGGTGGCATTGTTACCGGAACTATAAACACCTACCAAATTTGAAATCGGATATGTAGAAGTCAGTCAAAAAGAGTTGTAAGTTTCCATCACATACATACAAACAAGTTAAGTTAAATAAAAGCTTTTAAAAAATAACACGTTTCTTCGTTTGTTATAGAAATGGACTGCTGCCGAAAAAAATATGTAACTTAGCTCGTTTAGAAAATAATGGATTCATTTCAATACTTACAATATCATTTGTTACATTAAATTATATAAATACACAAAATTTCATCAAATAAATAAACAACACTTACTTGTATCTATTTCTGACAGGGGTATACTAGCTAAAGCTACCATTCTCTGCGATCTCGCACTCATTTTGTCAGAGCGTCCGTCACCTTCAAAGAAATTTGAACAACTGAACACGAAACACGACTAAACTCTAAACTTACTCGAATGCTAATAGCGCATACGCACAATTAAGACTTATCGGCTTTTTGCTCTCATAAAAATGTAAAATAATTTCCGATTCTGGAATATAAAATCATCTAACATCGTTTCAGATTCATTTATTTAAAAGGAATAATACAATAAGTGCAATATAGATTTTATTATTAAAAGTCAAAATCAAACAAGTTGTGTTATTTATATTTTATATATGTTTTTCTTCATTTTTATTTAGGCGAAAGTCAAATATCTCAACTTTAAGTTAAAATTAGATATTAGAAAAATCAGCTATACCGATTTATCTGTTTATGCCCAGAACAGTAACTGTGATCTACGGCTAATACAGGAACAAAGTTGGTTTATAGGATGCTTGCCCGAACAAAAATTGATCTTTATTCATTTATCGGTTTTTTGGAATACCGGTTAACATTACTTAGAGATGGAATTTCACAAAACGGAGTATATTGACAGATAGAGCACAAAAAACTGTATTCGATGGTGTATAAAAGTCAATTTTCCAATTTTGCCGACTTATCGGGTTTTGGCTCTGAACCCTCGATATCGCCTAGTGAGAACATTAGTGACCTAACTCCGAATATGTTGATCTAAGATAAACGCGGTTAAAGTTTGAACGAATTTTTTTTTTTTTTTTGGCTAGACGCTTGGAGCTATCTTACCGATTTTTTCTCTCTAAATTTTAAATATCTTTAAGTTATAATGTATCAGGTTTTTTTTTAAGTAAATGAATATTAATAATGTCAGTATTGCCTTCGAAGGTGAAAATAAAAATACCAAGGATTACTGACAACTACAGCCACCGAGCGGACAGTAGTAGAACTATAATTTCACCAGTTATGTACCAGTTGCGGGCTACATTATGCAATTTTTTGAAGTACACAAGTCAAAAACGTGTATTTTTGAGTTACGTCACTGATGTTCTCACTAAACGATATTATCCAATATTATGAGACTATTTTTACTGATGGTACTGTTAGCAAAATAAATTCGAGAGACGCTAAAATGATGGTGGTTCCCATTTTATCGGGACTGAGACTTACAAGGGTAAACTCGTAGCGTAACAAAAACGAGAAATGATTTAACTTGGAACGAAATAGTAGTATTAGCACGTTGAATTTTTTGGTTTGTGAAGCATTGTCATTACTTAGGTTAAACCATGTGATGATTTTCACAAGCCTTGATTTTTAAAACCATTCTATATCGCCTTTTGATTAGGGTTTAAAAACTTATTTGAGCAATTTATCCAATAATAATTGGCCCCCATACCTCTTAAGCCTGCTCATGTAAAATATTTGGGCTTCTTAATTCGCCTATTTATATTCTATTAATAAAGGACAGAAGGATGAGTATTGCAACTATATTAAAAGAAATAAATTGGCTTTCAGTTCAGAATTATGTTCAGTACATGACTGATTTTTATTTATAAAATAAAAATGACATAGTACCATCGCATCAGATATATTAGAAAAAATTCAATATAATTCGCAATATCACAACTATAATAAAAGAAACCAATCTGACTTTCATGTACGGCAAGCTATTACTAAAATTCCCAAACTACAATTTTTATTAAAGGTTTAAAAAATTTAATAGACGGCCTACAGAAATTAAAAAAAAAAAACAATAAATGTATTCAAAAGTAACAATACTTGATAAATAAACAGAACGGATATACTTTCTTGTGATAATATTTTTTAAACCTGCCCTTTTTAAGTATTTCCCCTAATTTATTGTTATTTTACCCCTCGTTTTATCCGCATTTATTAAAGATTATTTGTTTTGAGATCATGTACTTTATTTTAAAAAATTACTTGTTAATTAAAAAATTACTTGTTATATTAATACCACTTACTATGTTCAAATTATTAATAGTTTTGTGAAGATAGGTTATAGCAACTTATAGCCACAAAACTATTTTTGTGTTAAAGTAGATCCATAGAGAGCAATGTAATTTACAAAGGCCTTCTTTCAACATACAAATAAATGACAACTTTATAATTAAAATGAAAAACACAACAAAATACCTTGGTATCATAAATGATCCAAATTTGAAATGGACATTATATTCTACCTCTCTTTTATATAATAAAAAAGTGCTTTGTATAAGAACATTATATTATCTGTCTTGCTGTACTTTTATTTATTGAAAGCCTGAATTGAGATATCTATTATTTGCAATAAATATTAAAAGGAGTATACATTTTTAAATAATTTGACATTTAAGAGCCATTCACATATCATAATTGACATCTTGATATTTGACAGGCACTGCCAAGCTTTATTTTGATTTTTGCCAAATAAAATGACCGGTTAATTATTCTATGGGGTTGCTACAGAGAAATTTGATGAATGTGTTTTTGTAGCTAGGGGCGAAATAGTAGTACGCTTAACAGCACCACCATAAAAAGTCATTTTTAAGAAACTGCTTATATATTTTCATAAATTGGCAGGCTTGGCGACTAATTTCGAATGAAAACAGCCTCCAAAATGGCTATAAGGTTGCAAGTATGAAGGTCGTAACCCGCCTTAGAAATTTCACATTTACTATCAACAGCTCTTGTTTGATAGGTCGTTAGAGAATGTTTGCAATTTATGGAATGTGAAGAATGTTAGGAATTTTGACGTTAGAAATAATTGAAATTCCTAAAATTGTTCAGATAAGGAATGCATAGGCGGATTTTAAGAAAATTGTTATTAAAGTAGTTAGGATAAACCGAAATTTTTGAAAATCAATAGGGTTCTAAGTTAGAAGTAATTATTCAAGAAAATCAAAACCGCAAGTCAATCAGAACTTTCGTTCTAGAGTTATGGTGCTGGTATACATAAATACAGACGACCAGACGACATTTTTTTTTTTTGTATTTTCGGATTCAGAATGATCAGAAACATAAAAAAAAGTTTTAAAAAATGGGGTTCAGAATTTTTTTTCGTCTGCACGAATGCAATACTGAGGCCCCATAGGAAGGGCCTCAGTAAAAGGGGTAAGCTGAAATTAAAGGATGTGGTTATACCATATACATTCCCAAATCTCCCTTTATACTTGTATTACAACAATAAAAAATCGGTTAACTGTGTTTTATTTTGCTCTTAAAGTTATATGTAGGTTCAATTAAAAAAAAAAAATTGCCACAAAATTGTACTTATCAAATTTTAGCATTTAAAAAACCTTTTTAAATTTGGTCATACCTACCTAATTTGTATTTTATATAGATAAAATTAAATAATTTATGAATTAAAACATGCAAGACTTTTTTAGAAATAAATGCAACAGTATGTTCTGTGCTTTAGTTAGTTATAAATAAGTTTATTTTTATTATTTTGACAAAATTATGTATAATTCCCATAAGAAGCCATGTATTTTGAACACCATAAGCAGCACCAGAGCCCATGCGGTTAATTATAAAACCTCAATTAGCGTATGTTTTTTGGGGCCGTATTTTAAGTATGCCGATTTGCCTCCTTATCTCTAGTCTACATAATTATGTCCAAAACATCAGTTAACTTTAATTAATAAAGATAATTAATTTTTTATTTTTTTTATTATACCCATTCTAATATGAATAAATCTTTTGTACACACGTACTGGGTAGCCTTATTGTCAATGCAGATATCTACTTCTATAACTTTATTTTATTTTTAAGAGATGGTTAGTCGTTTATAGTTTTAAAATTGTCACCATGTATTTTTGTAGCCGAAAACTATGATAATTTCAATGATGATTTTTATCTCAGTACTGTTATCGTTCTTAGATATAGGACACTTTATTCATGAACTATGCATTGCCTGCAACCTTCGAGGTTTTCATCAGGGCTGTTCCGTTGGCAAATGCAACAATTTCCTCTTTGTCGTAACGAATATATTTGCATATATTTCATAGCTGATGTAGGAATACATACTAAAACTTGTTGTTACACCTGTTTCCGTTCCTCTGTACATATAAATAATAGATTTAATAACGAAAATAGATCTTGACAGAATGTTCAATGAGTAAAGCAGAGCTATCGGAGTGAAAATTAAGTAAGCTACATAAATAATTTTAGCAACTTTTTTAAATTCAAATAATCCAAATTTCGTATGTGTATATTTATTATCTGGCAGTTTATAATTAATAAACAAACTGCAATTAAAACTTCTAGTTATGTTTTAACTTTTTATGTAAAGTTATTACTCATACTGGCATTTGATTAGTTAATACATTGTTAAAAATTTCAGTCTGAATATATTTAGATAAAGCAGAGTGGATGAACAGGGCCGACTTTGCGCTTTCTTTATCAGAAAAGCACAAAATATAAAATTGGTCATCATATAATGTTCATATATTTTTAGCTACATTATTCTAATAGACATTTTTGCCTAAACAATGTCAAAAATGTATCATTATACTATTTTGACACCAGTAGATACTGTAATAATTGGCACTATTATTAGTAGTAAAGAATACACAAAAATTCTAAATTTAAATAAGAATTTAATCAAAAGCTACGTAGCAAATCGCCTGGTAAATTCTCAAGAGGCATAAGTGTGTCTCAAAAATGTAAAGAACGTAAAAACAAGAAGAATAGGTGCAATCCTCTCTTGATACTATAGAATTGTTCCGGAGTATACCAATAATTACAAGATAAAGAGAATTAAACATTTAATAAGAGGATTGTATTTTTTTCGCAGCAACATTAATGAACAAGAAGAAACGTTTTGTCCAAAATTATGCCTCTAGTGTTGTTCAATAACGTTTAGAGCAAAAAGATACAAACAGACTTGACCTGAAGAATGGATTTTAACTGCCTTTCTTTCACTTGTACCTCATAGTTTCAAGCATTAGATTAATGGAAGTATATTTTGAACAGGATAATATTATTCGCATAGCCCTATTCTGCAGCTTCTGCAGTCGGTTTAACTCATTTTGATTTAGTAAAAAGAGTATTGTAGAGCAATAATTAAAATGAGGTAGAATTATAGTATTATATATAATACATTTTAGTCCACTGTGATAAGCCAAATGAACTTCTAAATAGGAAATTTAACTTAAATGCAATTTTGATGACAGTGTTGGCATGATCTATGAATATTATCTGCTTATCAATCATTACCCCTAAGTATTTAAATTGTTCTACTTACTGTATAGAATTTCCTCCAATTTTTATGTTATATTGTTCATAAACAAACTGTGTATAGTTATAGTTGCTACTTATCAGCATCTATTTTGTTTTATTTGGGATAATTTTCAACAAATTATTGTAACACCATTTACAAACATGTTGCAGTGTTACATTAACAACTCTTACCAAGTTATCTGAATCCTTACAAGAAAAATATATTAGGGCATCATCAGCAAACAGGTGAATGTCACATTGACCCTTGAAATCAACAATGTCATTGAGATACACTAAAAACAACAGGGGACCCAATAAACTTCCCTGCGGAACACCTCTGATATAGTTAATTTCCTCTGACAAAATGTTATTTACTTTTAACTTTTGTTTTCTCTTAATTAGATAATCCACACACTACTCTAATGCTTGCTCTACTATACCCATACTTTTCAATTTTTTTATCAAACGGTTTTGATCAACAGTCTCGAATGCCCTTTGAAGATCTAATAAAAACTGCCAATGTTAGATAGTTTTTATCAAATTTATATTTCCAATCATATAAAACAGACTGGATAGCTGATTCACAGTTATGTTTGCTTCTGAAGCCCGATTGTATTCTAGTAATAAGTTTATTTTGTTCTAAAAAATTAACAATTTGTTCATAAATGACCTTCTCAATGATTTTTTCGATACAACTTAACATACTAATAGGCCTTAAATCTGTAGTTTTATTTGCGTTTTTTGTCTTTGGAACAGATACTACCATAGCAATTTTTAGAGCATTAGGTATTTTTGAAATTTCTAATGACGAATTTATCAAATTTAAAAGTGGTTCTGAGAGGTTGGGAAAACAGTTTTTTAAAATAATAATGTCATTTATGCTACTTTTATTTATTAAAGTCGCTCAAGAGTTGCCTCAACTCTATTCTGCAAATTTCTTTTGCGAAAAAGAATGATTTAATCATTATCTCAAATGCCGTTACCTTTCCAGGCACAGCAAGACAGTATTACTAGTACGTTTTTTATCATAAATTAGTAACTACAGTAATTAAACATTTTAATAATTTTTTATTTTTATTTACTTTAATCACATAAAAAAATATAGCTAATAATTTTATTTTTGTAGCTTTTTACTAAACAGATAAAAATCTTTTGAATAAACGGTAATTAGCGATATATTTTTATAAATTTTTGCAGAAACCTTGTGATCAATCAGTCAGCTCATGATGCAGACGCTGATGAAGATCAGGAGATCAACTTGGATTCGCCTACAGGTCTACAAGACACCAACGCCAAGTCTGGTAAGAAAAAAAAAACAACAGTCAAAGAGGAAATACGCAAAGCGCGAAAAAGTGAGACGAATAATTATAGAAATTTTTGATTAATAGTCTTGAAATTTTTTCTATGACAATTTATATTGTGAACATCAATGCAAACAATTTGAATTATGAAAATAAATTTTATGTATTTTGAAAATCTTGAAAACTGTTTTTTAAAAATATCGATATTTATTTAGTACTTTCACAAATTTTCTAATAAAATTTATATATTAAAAGATCTTTTTTACTCGTAAAACTAGTGTTATTTTGCAAAATACAAAAGACATTTTGAATACATAACACTATTTATCGCGTCTTGAGAATTAAACAGGCGAAATATAAACCAAACAACTAGGTTATTACTCCAAACAATGACTTACATAGAACATAAGAATCATTCCGACACACACCACTAACGACAACCCTGTTTTTTCTAGCTTTTTCAGGGGACAATAACGAAATTAAGACACGACAAACCCACAAATACATACAATTCCCGACCATAATCCTTCCTAATCCCTTAATAATACACCTTGGGTAAGGAGTGAGGGCGGCTATATTTATAGCTAAATCATAATATTGAAATATGGATGCATATATCAGGTGAAGAGATCGCCTTAGGCCTTATTCGCGCGATATAAGGTCGCATACTGTACTGTGTACAGTATGTTTTATTGTATTATATGTATATTAGTTTGTAAAAATTCTTGAATATTGAATAAAATGTTTAAAATGAAAAAAAAAATGAAATGAATAAGAATCATTCCAGGGCAATACAAGTTGGTATTCTCAAAAATAATAATCAACCTCAAATAGATTAGGATTTTAATATAGAAATAATAGTTGACAGCTGCCCGAACCTTTGGTCATTATGCCGCTCTAGCAGTAGTCGCGCTTTGGGGATTCTATGTTCGAAAACCACTTAAAATTGTCGAAAAGTAACAATTTTGGGCAGGGAATTCTATGTCAGAGGTAAGCGTAAATATCCTTAATTATTTTAACACATTCGTTTTAAATTTAATGTTTGGTTTTGTTTGGAGCTAAATAATTATTTTCCAAATAAATACCAATTTTTCCATGTTCGTCCCATGTTTTCTCGCAATTCCTTTATCACAATTTTCCAATCCTAAATTGTCCAAACTATAAAATCCAATAGGAAGTTTCCTGGCGGTCATAAGTTTTATATTATGTCTATCATTTAGGTCTTAATCGAAAAGTTTGGACCATTGAGATAGAATAAAGAGGAGATAATATTACGATGCTTAAGTGACCGCACCTTTGCATTACATTTTTACAGTTATGAAAACACTTCGGTTACTTGAGAAGCCCCGGCATCCCTACCCCTAAGGTCAAGTGGGAAAACCTACCAAGGCATCAGAATTAATTTTAAATTATTAAATTAAATAAAAAAAATCTCGGCCAACGGTGGGATTTGAACGTGGGACCCTTGGATCCGCAGGCAGAGACTCTACCTCTGAGCCACCCATTCCCATATTTGAAATATTAAAAGTTAAAAAACAGTTTTTTGAAAATACATACTCTCAGTCATATGGTCGTCATCGCGTGTCCAATAATTGAATATTGGAGGATCCCCAATTGCTAATTTAACATCATTATTATTTTGTTTAAAATTTTCTTGTTTATCATTATAAATTATAGTTTTCAGGCCTTTTTATTAAACCATTTTTATTTGGAACCTGAAGTGTCGTTAAAGATTTCAAGGGATACCTGTTGACATTGATATGTCGGATGTTAGTGGCGATTTAAGAGGCAACATTATTTTTATTTTTATTTGTTGAAAATTAGTAGTTAAAAAAATTGAAATTTGTAGAATTTAAATTAATTTAAACAAAAACTACGCTTACGTGATTCTGATGTGTCATTTCCAGCTCAAATGAATGAATTTATTGTGGATAAGCACTAAAGATGGTGTAATGCCGAAAACGCTTTGCTATTTTAAATTTAAAAAAATTGCACGAAATACAAGTTTTCTTTGCTGATCTAAGCTGCGTGCACACAGCCGTTAACTTCTGGTTCCTTTAATATCAATAATAATAATATTAATACATTAAAAGCAGTGTGGACATAAAAAATTAAACTAAGGGGCTGTAGTATAAACCATCCAATAACAAGATACTTCAAACGTTCTGATCAAATATACTTAGAAACTGCCGCTACAGATGTGTCTCAAAGATATTTTCAACTAAAACGTAAAAGAATATTAAGAACGATCATAGTTTGTAAATTACAATTATTATATAAATAAAAAATATTCGTTACAAAACATACAATTCGTCATAATATTGATCAAATATAAACACGTAACAACGCGGCAGAATACAATACGCATAATCACGAACAACCGCATCTATGCAAAAACCCATTTTTTACACGGTGGTGATAAACAAATAAAATATATTCATCAGTATGTAGCTACCTACATAAATTAAACAATTTGTGTATGTTAAATCAAGTAGGATGTTCTGAAAATTGACGTTAATAGTAAAAATAAACGGGATCACAAATTTCCAAATCCGACCCTGGCCTTTGTACCTGTTAACGTTGTTTTATTAATTAAATTCCTTTCGTTGCGCTGATATTTGATATTCTTTGTTGAATTTAAACTTAAACGAAGTTGAAAAGTTTAATATACTTTATTGAGAAGCAAATGGGATGAAACAAAGTTTTGAATTCTTAAAAAGTAAACACTGTTTGTTTTCCCGCTTCGTTCAAATCATGTTTTGTTTTATAATAAGCATATTATATCCTTGTTTGCGCAAAAAAAAGCGATTTGGAAGAAAGCAAACGTTATTTTTCATTAAGCGGATGATTTTATCTGAAGATGAGTTATTGTTAAACACAGTTTGAGAAACGATTTAATGGTATGATAGAGATACGCACTACTTACTAGTAATAATTATCTAGTTAAAAAAATAACCGGACTGATTTTGTTTAGCACAAATAAAATAAATAACTTAAAATAAAATTCCAAAACGCTGGACCATAACTACTAGAACCTGCTCTTCAACTCAATCGCAAAAATAATATGTTTTATACCGTGGAATTAAAACTAGCAGTCTAACTAAAATGCCACTTTAACTTCCTTAAACTTAAAAACAAAATATCCTCGCAAATAAAAAACTATAAAAAAAAGCCAACTTGTTTTATTTAATTTAGCTCACAACTGTGAAATTGTCGTGTACCTGCATGCACGCATATCCTCACCTCGTTACATATTCGTACCTAAGTTTCTATTTCAGATTAAATTGTCTACTTGATCTACCTACTACCTCCTACCTACCAACCGTTTTGTATCACCTTATATATATTTTTTTTGTGACAGCAGCAGAAAGTAATAAAGAAAACTCTTTAAAGATGATCCAAGCTTTCGGAAATTGATTGAATTGTTTCCATCTTCAGGGAATCTATAACATGTATACCACACATGTTAGTAAAAACTTAATTAAATTACGATGAGGATAAATTACTATGGATAAATAATACATCATAACGTGTCACTACAGTTTTACAACATTAAAACTAAATATTTGTATGTTTGCTGAACATAACTACTAGTAGACATACTATTGTTAAAAATTATTTGTTAAAAGCTTAGATTAAAGAGACCGAAGATGTAACATTGCACACTGCACATGTTGTCTATTTTAACCCCAAGTAACCCACCAATTAAAAATCATTGTTTGCACGACGCCACCCGAATTGCTCCGATTTTTCCATTCAACGCTCACCTCCGCCTGAGTTCAATCACCATTGACAGCTGTTTTTTGATTTATTTGTTGGTATTTTAGCAATTTAAAGTGTTCTAGTTATTCAATTTCAAGTTCAAAATGCTACGATGTATCTTGAAAAATTGTATATACTTATAATACAAGTACCAATGTTATTAAAGAAAAAATATAAAAATTAAATAACGTTTTGACATAAAGTACCATGATCCTTTGGGCTGAATACTTCAGATCCGCATCAAGGGGTTTCAATAAATATTAAGCATCAAATACATATTTTAGAAAACAGATTCCATATTACTTACATAAATTTACAAGAGCGTAAAATTTTAAATATGTAATTTAAATGAGAAGTAAATAGGCATTGTTGCTAACAAAATTTTATTTTTATAAAGTATTTTTATAAGAATATTAGATGAAATACAGGATAACCTACTTAAAATTTCAAGAATCATCTTATTTGCGGTCAAATCGAAAGTCACATTTGAATCTTAAGTCTTAAAACAAAGTAAAACGCACAATATGATCTAGTATAAGCAAAAAAAATACTAAGTTACGAGTCTTAGTCACATTGTTAATAAAATGTTACATTATAAACCCCTAAACAACTCGAAAAAAATTTTTGTTTACTAAAAAATCCAAATTCTAGCAATATTTATTATTTATTATACAATCGAATACGATTTCAAAGATAACGAGATCAAAAAATCCGAATCTCTAAATTTTGGAGCTAAATGCTCGGATAAAAGCAAGCGACCAATAGGGGTTACAAAAATAATCGATTTATCTGTTATTATTAATAAATTATTTTCGTTTTTTTAAGATAATATAATAATTGATTTTAAAGGAAATACAAAAAGAACGTAGATTGATTGAAAATAATCGATTATTTTCAATTAATCGATTATTTTCGATTTTTCAAAGGTTTTATATGAAAATAATTGATTTATCGAATATAATCGGTTATTTTATGTAACCGATATTTTGGTAATTTTATTAGAATTATTGATTTATCGATTAATCAGCTTGTTAATATTCGATTATTTTCGATTTACCGATTATTTTCGATTTTTCAAAGATAATCTAATAAAAAATTTTAAAGGAAATATGAAAAATAAAGGATTATTAGAAAATTGATTTATCGTAGAATCGGCTTTTTAATTAATTAGTTGTTTTCGATTACGCGTATATTTTGGAATAATCGATTATTTTCGGAATTTCACAGATAATCGAATTATCGATTTTAAAGGAAATACAATAAAAATAGATTATTGCCAATAATCCATTATTTCAAATAATCATTTTTTATCAGTTAATCGACTTTTTAAATAATCGATTATTTTTGATTATTCGATTATTTTCTATTTTTCAAAGATTATCGAATAATCTGTTTCAATGGACGAAAAAAAATGGATTAAGTTTAATTTGCAGTATTCGCATGCGCATATGCTTTTTTTATAATACTTTTTATAATGCTCTACTAACAATATTCTATTTCAACATTTTACTGTAGTCTCTTTCAGAAAAGTCCGTAGTAAATAAACGCTAACGAAATATTCTATAAAAGGTCTTCTCTTTACATAAAATGTCGTGGCATCTGTTTAATATTAAAAAATCACGTTTATTTTATTTCATAATACAAAATTCCATTTAACATCTTTTAAATAAATCTAATAATTCATTATGATGCTAATAAAGTCCGCTTCCTGTCACAGAGTTCAGGTATCCGCCCAGTTCTCCCACTCCGTTAACCTTCCTTTAGAAATTGACATTTGCGCAGGTTAAAAACCGGTGTATGTTATATCTCTGGTCTCTTTTATCTAAGGTTAAAAGTTAAATTTTTTTATTTTTATTTGAAATACATTGAAATTACGATTAAATTTACAAATATTATAATTAATTCCATGTGGTACTATACAGGTTAGAATTCTTCTTTTAATGTTAGTGAGACATTGACAATTGTCATATAAGATTGTGCCTTTTGCTGTTTGTCTACACAAATATGATAGTTTCAAACTGAAAATAAATACTAATCTAATAAGGAACAAGTTAGGAGAAAAATTATTTTTAAATTTAATTTCTATAATAGAAGGATAATACTTTGATTAATTAGATTTTATCTGCAATAATACTGTCACTATTATTGTGATGATGAATTGATTCGGTGTTGATTAAGTAAAAGTTCATTGACTAGGGAGGTAAGATTTTATCACTGTACAAGTAGGTAGGTGCGTAGTAAATTAGAGCAACGTTTATGTATTTTAAACAGTTTATTCAATGTATTCATTATATACACTAATTCATTTTATAACTTATTTATTTGTACCTAATACTATTTAAATCTCAAACACTCATACTCCTATACTAATTTACATATTGACAATTTATCTTTGCACAGTAATAACTCGACTTCAACTAACTCAAATGGTAAAACAATCCTATTTATATACCCATATGCTCCAGTCCTATCTTGAAATTTCTAGAAATCACTGTCATCATTTCTTACCCTAAAATAAAAGAAAGTGGAGTGAAAAAAATAAACTGAAATGCAATTTTTGAAACACGAAAATTAAAAATCCACAATTCCCCCTACAAAATAAGTTGTTCGGCTGGATGATTTATTTTTATTCTCTGTATTTTTGTAGTTTAGATTAGAATTGTGTTTTTGTAAAAAAAAAACGACGGGGATGTAATGTATGGTATATATTATCACTAAAATATGCCTAAGCGGTTGGCAACAATGTCAATTATAAGGAAATAAAGACAAGAAGACACTTCTCGTCGAGCCTCTAAGCTGTATGTTGTTGTTTAATTTACGAACCTAACCTATCACATGCAGCAAATTCTCTTATTTTTAATTTATCTTTACAAAACCCTAATATGGTTACAACATTTTCACTCAAAGCACAATTAATATCTCAAATACGGCCCTGCAGATTGTTTACTATGTTGTATATTTAGTTGTAGAATGTTTTCAGATAATTTCTTCATGTAAATATATAGATAGGTTGCTAAAAATACGTTGAGCACAAGTAATCAATGTTTAACTTTTAATATGTACAATATATTTAGTTTGCAAACGATTTAAAAATAGAAACGTTGATTGAAACAACGATTAGCTGTTTGAAGAATTCATGAACGCAATATGGCGAAAGTGAACCCGTCTTGGACCACGTGACAGCGTCTCCCTACCTTCTACCTCCATGGACCGTAGTAAGACTGATTGTGGACACTGCGGCCTTAAAAGACATCTTAATCTCTTAGAAATATATGATAAGTCCCTATGTAGAACATATGAAGAGGAGGACAACATTTCTATTTAAATACTATGCAATTTACCTTTAAACTTTTTGATATCCTTGTGGTAGACAGTACGTGTAATATTCATTTTCTTTTAACTCTAAATTTCAAATTAATTCCCAATTAGATTTATCACATTTCTCCCCCTCTAATTTTAATTTGTCTTTAACTGTAAACACAATTTAATTTGGATAATAATTTGGGGTATAACACCATATCTTTACACAAGCACAAGCTTCTTGAGATTCTAAATAAACGACTTAGGGTTTATACCTTAATCATTGTCTCCAACATAGGGTTTTTTCTGTAAATGTATACTTGCCTTCCATTTGTAACTTTGTTAATTGTATTTTTTTTTTAAATTTTGTTAGTTACATTTTGTTCGTTTATATTTTATACTTACATATTTTTATATTACAAATTTACACCCACAATTATTGTAGATAGGCACTGAAGATGGCGTTATGCCGAAAGCGCTTTGTATTTATTAAATAAAACATTTTTGCACGAAATACAAGGTTTTTGCCAACCTATACTATGCAATTGCCACTGACCCCAAATGGGAACCTAAATGGCACTTCGGGGTACAATATTTAGACCCTGAAGAAATAACGAAAGCTCCCATGAGACATATTTCTGAATTCATTAAGAATATGAACCTGTTGGGATAAACACTGAAAGGGGTAAAATAAGTCTAGGGCTTCGGTACAAGTAGGCTTTGAACCGCACTGCTAATTCAGATAGATAATAATATATAGGTTCTCAAGGATTAGCAAATAGTAGAATATCCAAATATCATTCTGGACAAAGTCTTTCTAATATTTAAAAGAAGGAAAAGTAATACAAAGTCTTTATCAGAACTAAAAATAAATTATTATTTGCTAATATTTTTGTCAATGTATTGTATAGTTCGATTGCACTACTATTGTTTAGTTTTTTGCTAGGTATGATGATGGCGATTGTCCAAAATGAGTTGCCCTATTGAATAAAAATTTAATTTAAGATTGTAGTGAAGTGTTTGTATATATTTTCTTTCTTTACGAATAATACCACATTTACGCAATGAATAGCTTACTTATTATAATATTTATTGTTTCTAATTATAAATTCCAACGCTAATTATTTCAAACTAAAATATCGCCATCTCCGGCGAATTATTTCATACTAAATTGTTTTCTAAGCGTTAAAGTTTTACGTAACAAAAAGACGTTAAGTAATAGCGTTACGAACGTAACACGAAACCGAAAACTGAAACAAAACAGAGTTATAAATGGGTTAGCAGTTTATGTGGAGCAACATGTTTGTAGGTACGTGGAAAAATTGATTTATGTTGTTGCATTATGATGTTTCATTATATCATAACCGGAACGTCTATTTGTTTCGGTCTGGACTGACATATAGTGTAAGGAAACATTCTCCTGTGCTGGGGGTTAAGTGCTTATGTACATACACTTTGTTTCTTTTTTCACAATTATTATGAACATAGCAATTCATATTGCTTTGTTACCAGAAAATATTCAGTTGAAATTTTTAAAAATTGGTTTATTATTTTAAAGCAATTAAACAATGTACAAGGTTATCATAAAGTAAGTGATACTTTAGTTTATTATGTTAATAATAGGTTGTAAAAGTTTGATTACTTAAATATTAGGATTTCATAGGTCCAACAGTGGTTAACACAAAATGATCGATATGCTGCTATAAAATCACCAACTAGTAATCCAAATTGTACAGAGTATTGTTGAGCATTTTTGGTTAAATTGCTCCCTAATAGAGTCTATTAGTTCTTCTAGCAATGTTTAACCTGTTCTAAACAAAAATTGTTAAATAATCCTACAGTCAGTGATCCGCTATATTAAAGTCTGGTGATCTTGGAAGCCATGAATTTTTAAAATGTCTGCTTATAACACGATCTTGAGAAACAGAGGATAACAATTTTTTAACTGGTCGGTAAAGTGCTCCATCCTACATAAAAATCATGTTTTCAATTTGTGCTCGTTCTGTATCCCTGAAATGACAAGTTCGTAACATTTGCAGATATCTTTCACAAGTAACAGTATTGGATAGGGCATCTCCATTCTGCATTTTTTAAAAAACTATGATGAATTGATAAAACTAGCTGAAAAACTGATTTAAACGGTGACTTTATTTTTATGAAGACCTTCCTGAATGATTTCATGTGGATTTTCGGTTAACCATATTCGACAGTTTAGAGATAAATGGGCCTCATTTATCCAAAAATTACGGAATAATCATTCGGGTCTAATTTCCTTGTGCCAACATTCGTAAAGAAAAATCATACCTGATAGGAAAATTTACATACACCCTTTAATTCAACAGAAGTTTTTGTTTATAGGTGGTGCATGGCATTTGTAATCGTTATGATATCGAATTCACACTACTTATTGCTTGTAGATTATTTATAGCTGTTTTGATTTTCCAAAAGAACTTGGACATAAATAATCCTTGCTATTTCTTGTCTCGGTGAGACTCTGTTCTTTCAAATTTGCTAATCAAGCTTTCAATTAATAGGGTACTACTCTCAAACCCATTTTCGTACGAAGAAATTTTTGTAACTCAGCATTCTTAATAACATTATACTTAACTAATATTTGTAGATCCATGTTAATAAAGATTAAATTGTTTCAATGTACGAATATTTGAGTTTTATTTTGAGAAAATTTCTCTAAATCACGATGTTTATCTTCGACACTTGTATCAGCAGTTGTCACAATAACATTTTTTTCTATAGATACAGTAAAATCTAATTTAGAATCCGTTATTTATTTTTTACTACCAGCTTAACTTAGTAAAAGACTTTAAAGTATTTCCCTTACTTTAGATGACACCATATTTATATGGTTCGATTTTTTTTTATCAAGGAGAGGATGTGGTAATAGCACGTGTGGGGAAATTGCGTTTTAACCCGTTTCTTACAAAGTATGGCAGATGGCGCAACGACATAACTATGAAACGATTCACATAGTCCTTCTAGACGATCGAAGAAACTTATTTAGATGAAAAAAAAAACGTTAACAGGACTTTGATAAGTAGAGGGGCTTATAATAAATAAACAAAAATAAATCCAACCTGGAGGGATGTTGAAGTAAAGTTTTATGGGGTTGAAAGGGGGTGAAAAATTGTATTATCGCGAAATGTACAATATAAAAGTTGTAGATCAAGCAATAATCTACAGCTTTTGTAAATATCACTATTTAACATAACCTTAAAATTTTTGATAAAAATGCAAAAATTGGCTCAAATTTTTTATTTCCGTTTTTTATTTTTCCATTTTTCAAAAATAATTCAATTTTAATAAAATTTGATGTAATTATACCTTTTCTTGTCTTAAATAAGTAAAAAAAAAAAAAAAATATGGAGATATTCATTTTTGTTTTTAAAAGAAATTTTAAGCTGGAAAAAAAGATAAAATGATTTTAACACCATTTCCTTTTCCGTTGATTGTTACCAACTTCTTAATTTGAATATTAGTACATCTAAAATTATTTCCCAACGCTAATGCTAGACTCTACTTTTAACAATAATAATTTATTTATTTCATTTTGTTTATTACGTATAAATTCAAACAATTCAGTTTATAAACCTATATTATTATTAAGAAACATTTATTTTTTCGCCAACGCCATCTATTAGCCGATGGTCAAAATATTTAAATTTGACAAGCTCTAAACTGTTATCTTAAATATTAGAATGGTTAATTCGTCTATTTATATCTTGAGGGCGTTAATCAGTTATTAATCTAAATAAAATTTAATTCCTGTAAAATTATAAACACTTGTCCAAGAACCCATTTTAGTGCTTGTAGGGTTTTTTAAAAAGTTTTTAAATTTGTTTGTCTTAATTTGTTCGTCCGTTCGTGAAATATTTTAATAATTTTATTAATAGTTTTAGACCTACTTTTGTTTATGTGTTTTGACATCAACTTTTTGTTGCAACTATTGTTTTTTTATATTTTTATGTATTTTAAAAAATACTCGCATACTTGTTTTTACACCGACCCTGGGATAATTCTACTAGCTTAATCTTAAATAGATGAGTAATTACGGGTGAGTTCTTGATATTTGACAACTTTCATATTAAAATGTTTAAACCCACTTATTAGTTATGAGCTCATTCGTTTTTCCTCTCTATTTTTAGATCTTACCTGATGATGAGGATTTGATCCTCGAAACCGGTCGTTAATAAAATACTCTTGTGAGATCCTAAGGACCACCCTTGTTTGATTTACCTTTTTGAAACTACAAAGTGCTTACCTGTTGCTTGTGCAGTTTGATATCATCTAAAGCAACTCCTTCCTTTTTTGTTGTGGCAAAATATTTAAAAACATTGTATATTACTTCACGACTTTGTCCGTTAATAACAGATCTGCGCTTTTTTTCACCCACAATAGAAGACGTTATTAAAAATAAAACCAGTCACTTTAACCAAAACACAGAAACAAGAAACAAACAATGATCTAGTCGTAACGTTACTGACCGTAAGCAAGGACAAGGTTCAAATTGTGAATGTGCGTGGCGATTTTAAAGTAAACGAACTTGAGGATTTGCGCTGGTTCTTTAGATTTGGCATTTACTGTACAATTCCACCAAAAACAATAACATTTAATTCAAAAAATGAAAATGTTTTCAGTTTGCCAAAACCACAACCAACTAATGACAAGAAAATAAAAAGAAATGTTAGGAAAAACCACTCAAAAGTTTTAAGTTCTGCTTCTATGTGGAAAAAATTATAACTAACAGAAACTAACAAAATTAGAAGAAAGGAATAGGAAGTCGCCAGGGTCCAATGAAGAAAGTCAAGTGTGGAAAGCATGCAACAAATAAACAAAAGAAACAAACAAAGAAGAAAGACAGTGATTTGGAAAATAAAATAATTATTATTCAGTTTTTTGATGACGAAGTTGTAAGTGAGGATGACGTGGAACATCCTTTTGACTTTAATACTTTAATCAAAGTTCCAAAAAAGCACGACTTCGCCTTAGCGAAGTTTAAAATACGCGAAAACAATATTGTTTATTTTATTGTAAACATATAATGGATAATAAATTAATTTTACCGAATGTATTAGACATTGCATTCATTTCACTAACTTATATTAAAATGAAAAACCTAAACCAATTCTCCATAGGGTTACTAAGCGACAACAGTCGTCTTTAAGTTTTGTGGTGTCATTTGGCAAATTAAAAGTCAATTAAGTTTAACCATAACTAGTTTAGACATGCAGCTGGAATGAATACGTTAGTATGTAAAAGTGAAATTATTTTTAATACATATTAGCCTAAGCACTTTCGACTTACAAAGCCATTATCAAAGCCGTCCTAAAAGGCGTTACAAATCAAAAAATTGAAATAATTGATTTTAAAACTTTCGTCTAAAATACCCTTCACATGGAATGAACGACAACATACATTTAGTTGTAAATTAAAACAACCCATGTAAAACCCTTTATGAGTTATAACATTACTAATTAAATATATGATTATAAATTATTTAAACAGGTGACAGGTGAATCTATTTTGACATTTGACAGTAAACACAAGACATCATTAAACTTACACAGGACAACGACAAGTAGAAAGGAGCGCTCCAATTCTTCTTGTAACTAATTTAATTCCTATGTCTATAAGGTTTTATTTTAATTTTTTAGTTTAAATATTTTTGTCCACTACCACTTAATAATAAATTAATATTCTACCTCCTAACTAAAAGCAAATAGTACCCATATATCACTAGAGTGAATTATGATTATTCACGCTTTTGTAATTCTTGTACATCTCTGTGACGAAAGATGGGCGATACTTTTCATAACGATATTTTCTAAAGTGCCCTTCAGATTTTGTGATTTTTCACATGAGTTATCACATAATTTTATTATAAATATTTTAGTCAAATGGCAAATATTAAATGCTGATAATCAAACTTGCTCGCGATAAAATCAGATAGTGATGTTGAACTTTCTTGTACACCAAAAGAAATAACAGAAGCGGCGAAATTAACCAGTATTGGACTTCCGCCAGAAAAATCTATAGATAATTAGATATACATATCACAGCTTTATGAACTGGAGGATTGCTAAAGGCATAAATTTATTTAATAAAGAAATCATAATGGTCGTTGACAAAGTATAGTATTGCACTCGCAATTTATGGCCATTTTTCACTCGCCTTCGGCTCGAGACGCAAACGTCACCCTGCGTGAATAATGGCTACCATAAATTGCTCGTTTAATAGATAATATACTATTGTTACACAGGTTTTTGGTATCGTAATTTATTTCAACTCAACTTTAACAACAATTACACAACTGATAACATTAACATGTAACGTCTATCATAAAACTGAAAACTGACGTCAGGATCATCCTTATATAGCTTACTTGACCCTTCTCGAACATTCTCGAACTGTCATCCAGAATATTCTTGACGGGTAATGACATTTCCAGACATTTCTGGAACTATTCTATTTTCTTTTACTTGTTATTTTAGCTATGACGACCGCAGCATACTGTAGGGCGATGAGTAACATTCCACTTCTTTTTCTATCTGTACGTTTCCTATTATAGCCGCAGGCTACTGCAGGGTGCTGCCTAACACTATTATTTAGAGATCTGTACTATAACTAACTATAATAAAAGTATTAGGTTTTTTTTTAATTTTTTAGAATACAAATGTTGGTTTTAAAGTCTAATTTTTTATGTCTAATGCGTTTAAATTATACACTATAATTTCTCTTTGTTACGTGTTGATTTTAGTTTTAGAATAATTAAATAGGTATGGCATTTAAAACACATTCTTAGTATAAAGAATATTAACTTTTAATAAAATATTGATTTGTCTTGAATAAGAACCTTTGGTAATTTAAAGGATACAGGCATTTAAAACATATCATTAATACACAGCATTTTAAAAAGGCATTGCTTTGTTTTGAATAAAACTTTTAATATGATTCAATTCATTGCACTTGTTGTCTTACCTTTTTTTAAAGATCCTGATGGTTTTATGAGCAGAAAACGTGTAGCATAATGACCTGAGAGTATGTGGTAGTTATTTCACTTAGTTTTCATTCCTTTTATATTACTATTTAAGTGTAAGGGGTTAAAGAAAAGTTACAATAGTATCTTTTAAAAAATACTATTGTATTACATATGACTTTTTTAACTCGTTTTGTTAAACTTTATGTAGCGCTTCCTTTATGGAAATAGTCAAGGTGTGCCTGATGATGAAATGACAGCTTCGAAACCGGTCGCCAATTAAATTGACTTGTGAGAAATAAAGGACCTTTTCTTTAACCCCTTACACTTAATCCCTACTACTCACATATGGCTACCCTCACTCCAAAAAATATTACTATTTAGTTATATTTCACGTTTGTTTACATTTTATTTCAACAATGTTTTGACATTATTAATTATCGAAATTCGGGTTATCTTCTTCTTTCTAGGAAATAACTGTCGTCTAATTTGTACGGTCCAATAGCCAATTCTTGTTCCCTGGTACGAATTTGACAGATAATTAAGGGGATATTTGGTGTTGTGCTATTTAAAATCAATACCATTGATTGTTCACGACGTCATGTTATATTAGGGTGCATTTCTAGGAAATTTAGGTTTAATACTTAACTCTAGTTAGGAATAATATTTTATTAGGATATATAAATACATTTGGGGTCGAATTAGATTAATTTAGATAAGTTTCTGGTAACTTGTGGCGATCACCGGAAGTGTGATTTCCAAAATATATATGGCCATTTCCTCCTTGGTGAAGCCATCTTGACTTTTGGAAAAGGGGTTAAATACGCCGTAGCTATGAGTTTCGAGGATTATAATTTTTCGTCTTTTCGTTGGGAAATGTACCGGGGGTACGTTGTTGACTGTTCGTCTGGCCTTGTGAGTCGAGGGTCGTCGCGAAGCACATCGGTAAAACCAAGACGTTTGTCTCTGATAGTGATCGGATTGTTAAACACGTTGCTGTATCGCGCAGGGGTTGGTACCCTAAACCATTGTTTTTGGGATTATTACGACCGCGGTGAGCGAAGCCTGCTAACGGCTCGCACCACCGACTGCCCATATCAGACCTCCAGAGGGTTGTTGCCAACGACCTTGTTGGATTTCGTCCGCAGCCGCTGTTCCAGTGTTCCGGAAATTCCAGACGCATCTGGGTGATGCGCTGTGATTACTTAGTCCAGTTTTGTTCATTTAATGTCCTACAAGTTCTAAGCCAGTTTCCTGTCCGGGGTAATCGTAACCAACATCAGTGGTGGAGAGTTCCATCGCTTGATAGATTTCTACCAGAAATCAGGTATCTGAAAATCTGCAATCCAAGGTATAAAAGACCTTCAGTCTAATAACTTCAGCGATACTAGTAATTTATATTCCGATTTATCATTTAAATTTTATTTATAAGAATAATTCTGTAACTGTGTTAATTGTACTTAAGCTTAACCTGCTGTAAGCCTTAGTGATCACGGGGTAATATTAATTATTTCTTTTACTTTAATAATTTTGAATTCAGAGAATTTCTCATTAACTTAAGTATTTTCCTTATCATTTTGTATCATATCGGTAGTAAAACCATAGAGATCCTATTGTTGGGAGTCTCTGATTTTGGTAGGTTAGTTTTAAAAGTGCTCTAGGTAAATGTATAGATACCTATCTACCTTCTAGACAATTCAATAGTCAAATTTTATAAGAACACGTATTTTTCAAAAATAGTAAATACCATAATACCGACTCTTGCGTTTTATTTACTTAAACTTTAAGAGGAGTATTTACTTATCTTTAGAGCAGAGCATGCAAGGGTTTCGTAGTACCCCACTTTTAAAGTTTATTTTTGACATATTTTAAAAGAAAAAAATATGTGCGTGTAGGTAAAGGTTAAATCTGTGCTTCTCTGGAAACACTTTTTCAAAATTTCAATTTGTTTTTTCTAAAAAAAAAACACAAAACTCGACTTTTTTGATCCATTTTCTCAATTTTTTTTAGAAAAAAACTAAATTAAATTTTGAAAAAGTGGTTCCAGAAGAGCATAAAATGTAAGAGAGTCAAACAGATTGAGAGAGACGCATGCAGTCAAGAGACTGCTTCCTTTCCTGTAAAACCATGACATCAGTAATTGTTTATTGCTATATTTTTGTTAATTTTATAGCAAAAAATATAAGGAAAGCACTATTACCTTGTCAATACACAGGCGAAACTTTTATGAAGAATATTTTTTTTCTTTAGGCCTTCGTTTTTCGTCAAATGAAAGGTATATTTATAAAAGAAGATTTAACCAAATTTTTCGACAGCCAAAATAAATTTTAATCTACACCATACTTATATTGTAAAATACATAGGTAATATTATTTTGTGCTATTGTGGAATATTTTTCGGTTCCTTTGTCTTTAACTTCGCGCGTTAAAGTTTAGAATATGCATCCCTCGTATCTACATGCAATTGTTAAAATTATAAATGGATGCTGATTTTGTTTGATCTCGGAAGTAATTTTGTAGTATTTAGGCTCCACCCTTAAGTTGTAATTTTTATACCTACTAAACTACCGTTGCTTCGCAGGTCTTTTAGGGTGAGATTACAGAACGTCTGCAACTTTGCAGATCTGCAACTTTGCAGATTTGCAAATATGGCGGACTTACAAATGCAAGTATTCCAAAAAATATCTGCAAATTCACAATATTTATTGTGGTTTATTACCCCCAACAACACTAAACCCAAATTTGGAATACGAAAACTTGATACTTGCATGTGTAAGTCAGTCATATTTGCAAGATTTTCAAAGTTGCCGCCATATTTGCAGATCTGCAAAGTTGCAGACGTTCTGTAATCTCACCCTTAATTTGTAATGTAAATTTTCCTCTTAAGGATAATCAGTATAACTATTTATTGACCCACACCTTATGTCCCGACAGCTAGCCGAAGTGGTCTTCTTTTCTAAGCTCTAAGAGAACCCTATAACCTTTTTTTGTAACGGTTTTTAAAATTCAAAATATTAATATACAAAATTTAGGAGGTTACCAACTAACACCGATCTTTAAGTAATAGTAAATATTCCCGTTATATCTTGTAAAAAAAAATAAATAAATCAAAATGTTCAATAAAATTAATTGTAAATGGCTGGTTTTTCAATAACTTTAAATATGTTACAATTACTAAAATGTGTTTGCCAAATCTGAACGAATCATTAAAAATTATAGTTCAATATTAAAAAGAAAAAAGAAAGCGTTATTACCCCACCTTTCCCTACAATTTAAATATTTTAAAAATAAAATAACGATCTACGTATAAATATAAAACGAATTTTTAAATCTGCAAAACAAATTTCAATAAATACGTTAAAATTAAATGTATATGCTAGACTATAAATTACAAAATATTGTGCCTAATATTCAATTCCGGTGAATTATTTTTATTTGTTTTTATGCACTACATACTCTGAATTTAACTTGATCCCATTTTTGTTATATGGATGCAATGTATAAACGCAGGTGAAATGTTTTTTATTTAAATTGGGAATGTGAAAAGCGTCCACTATTTGAAACCCAGAATTTATTTTATTGCTCCGTTTCCATTGGACCATCATTGTTCCAACATACGTGGAATAAAAATTAATTCTAATGGCCGATCAAGTGCAGCTCTTTTCATTTTTGAATTCTGGACATGCTTCTATTAGAGTGTATTTATTATAAGGGGATAGATTGAGTAATCAAATAGCTGTACTCTAAAATTTTATTAATGGGTAAAACTGTTTTGAAATTCATTCAATTCACTTATCTGATCACTCATGCCCGGTTTCACCAACAGTAAATAAATCACAGAATAGTTACTCAATGAATAACATTTATTCTGAAGTTAAGTATTTTGACGTTTCATCAACATTTTTATACGATCAGTTAGTTATTCATTGAATTATGTATTTTAATCCACATAAAATCAAAGTATGTGATTTTAATCAGATACATGAAAAGAAGAACATATGTACTGTCACTTTTGACACTTATTGTCAGTTACAATCGAATATTACAATATCAATAACAGCGAAAATTATGGATAGGAAAAGGGAACGAAGCATAGCCCTCAGAAGGTCTAGATACCGCATCGTAAAAACATTTTGACCCCCCATATGATGGGCGCCATGATAAATAAATGTCAATAAATTTTAAGTTGGCACTACTGACAAGACAGAATCGGCGCAAGTTTAGTAATAAGCGTAAGATCGGCGTTCGACGTATATAATCGATTTTATTATCTGTTGTGTTGTTTATTTTGTTCTTCTAGTAAAGGTTTTATTTAAAACATTATTTTTTAGTTTAGTCGTTTAGTGTTTTATTTTAATAAAAAAATTTGTGGTTTGGTGTTAAATTTTTACAGGATTTTCAAAATCTCTTTTTGTTTTGTACGTGAATGTAACAATGCATCTAACGGTAGAAGATACAAGGAAGGAATAACATTTCATGTGTAAGTTTTCACAAATATTTGTGTATTTACAAAATCAAATAATTTGTATGTTTTGTTGTAGCATACCAAAAAATGTTAGGAAAGAATAACTGATAGCCATAGAAAGACCATTGAATCATTTTGTGACTTTATTATAAGCCCAGAAAATTTGGGGATACTAGCTGAAACGGCAAATGTGTTATTGGCTCCTTGTTAGTGACCTATTGTACAATTTTTCACACAAATTCCATGATCCTTTGAACTTGGCTGCACCGTACTGATGAAGACCAATAGTCAGATAAACGTGTCGACCGTTACTTCTTTTTTACTTTTTTTTATTCGGAAAATGTCCCCTATTACTACCTTGATACAATAATATTAGTTCCGTTCTAAGTAGGTACATATTATAGTTTGTATGTTTTATGCTTTATTTTATTATATGTAATAAATGATAGGAAATATACTTTTATAGTAAATAAATTGATTAAAGCAATATGTAAGAATAAGTTTATCTAAGGATTAAATTGTTAAAGCAATTTTTCATATCCATTGTTTATTAATTTGTTTCATTTAATTCTTTCTTATTGAGTAAGTTATTTCATATAAATATGCGATACTTATAAAATGTAATATTTTCTTTTAAATAGGTATATATTATGTTCGTATAAAATATTGTTCAGTTAATAAAAACAGAAATATTTTGTCTTTTATTCAAAAGAAGTTTGTAAATTTTTCAAAATATATTTACCTACCCCAAAAAAAGATTAATAAAACCAATTAGTCATATACACATTTTCTATATATTTATAGAGGTACTTTTTAAATAACTTTCAATACATTCGAAATCGGTGGTTTTATTAAACTCAATGTAACAAATATTAATAGGTATTCTCAAAAATATTTAAAAATAAAATCGAGATGGGACTCTTGTCTAATTTAGTGACTATTCGCCTATGGTTAGTGCACTGCTGTATGTCCCTGGATTTTCTACATTAGAACAATACAGCTTCTCCACTCTAGCAGTATTTTTTGCATCTCAGATTATATTTATTAAAAAACCAAGGAATTGTTTTGGGTCTATTGCTGGGCCCTTTTCCAACATTCCCAAAGTTTTTTTTTTTTTACTTTCTGCTGATTGGATCTCTGATAGCGACAACTCCATTTGTTGTTCCACTAGTTTTTTATCAAATTTTTAAAATAACTTCTATATATTTATCTTTTGCAATGACTTTGCTTACCTGCTTCAAAATCTCTTCCCTATGCCCCAATTTCTCTAACAGGTGAGATCTTATACTCGCTCTATTAAATCAAATTATCATAGTTTATTTGAAAATGCTTGGTAGCACAGTTTTTATGGCAAAGGTCCATATTTTTATATAATTTTGCTATTATTCATTTTCAAATAAACTATAGGAATAGGAGTAATCTATTAGTTTTTCTAAAAATACCTTGTTACCGATGTAAGTATATCTTTCCCTAGTTAAAAAATTCGAGTTTTTATTTTCATAATATAATATAAATAAATGACCGGTTAACAATCACATTCTTTTAAATAGTACATTTGACATTGAAGTAGGTATTTTCTCCATATTGCCAAACAGGAACATATGGTTTACTTGTAATTTGAATTATATTACATAAATCTCACTGAATTTCTCTATAATTCTCATAGCAATATGTACACAAACCACTTATCCAATAATATATAACCATGTAAAAATAACATTTCAAGAACGAGAAATTTTATAAAACCGGTCCTGTCTGAACAGATCTAGGAATATCAAATAGGTTTGTCAAAGTTTTGTTCTTAATTTGAAATTAGAAATTGTGCGTCTCACTCTCTTATAACTAATAACAAAGTGCAGATTATCGGTGTTCACGTATTACAGAACACACAAACTAAAAATCAGTGTAGCCAAACCATAAATTTACCTAACATGGCGACAAGCTTGAATGGGGTCATTTTTTTGTATTGACAGTATACGCCAAGCGGTATCTAGACTTTCTGAGGGCTATGGAACGAAGTAAAAATTATTTAGAAGAAGAGAAGGATAATTTGTTAATTATTATGGAAGATTTTAAAGATATATTTGAAAACAAAAAAACAGATGCCGTTTCCTCAAAAAATAAAAACTGAGGCATGGAACAAAATTGCAGAATAGTACAATAGTACAGCAAAAACAGGAGTGCGCAATGGTATTCAACTCAAATTGCTTTATGATAATTTAAAAAAGACAGCCAAAAAACATAAAGCTGATGAAAAGGTAAATAAACTTTATAATAAATAATACTATATTTTATATACTTTATTTATTTCAAACCACATTTTTATAGTATTTTACATTTTTTTAGGTTGAAGTATATAAAACTGGCGGAGGCAGTACTTCGCAAAAAATGAGCAGTTGTGACACACGGGTATTGAGTTTATTAGGAACTCAAGCAGAAGGACATGACAATCGTTATGACTCAAATACCGAGCTACAGACCAATATTGTAGTGGAAGCCGATATGAACCTTTTAAGTCCAAGTTCAGCAACCCCAACTACAACACCAACTGTAGTCCCAACTACTACACCTACTGTAGTTTCTTCAGGGCATAAAAGGGAAAAGCAATGCAACAAGGCGTTTTTAAAAAATTTAAACGAAAAAAGAATACTATTTCTGAATATCAGCAACAGGTATTAAATATGAAAAAAACAAAAACACGACAAGAAAATGGAAATTCTCGATATAATTAAAGAAAGAGAAGAATATAAATTAAAAATTAAAATATTACAATATGAAGAAAAGAAAAATATTTAATTCTATTTTTTTAATAAAGTATTTTTATCTAGCAAAAACTGTATTTATTAAAGCTCTTCGAACTGCCATATTTTCATTTTCTAAATTATGGTCAATATTTCCAGCATCATCAAATATGGGTACCACAATTTCAGGATCTTCGTTAGGATCATTGTCACCCATTTCAGTGGCAATATTATGCAGAACCGTTCATGCTACAATTATAGCCAAAACAGTGTCTAAGTTTACTCGAAGTCCTAGAGATAGGCATGGAAAACGTCGTTTTAGAACTCCAAAAGTCCTTTCTATTACGTTACGAGTTCTTAGATGTGCGTTATTATAAGCATGTTCTGACGCTGTTAGAGGATGTAATAGAGGTGTAAGTAGGTATTTTCAGCATGCATAACGGCTGTTTCCCAAAAGGTAACTGTCGGGGTATTCATTATTTTCAAAACGAGCTCTGACCAATGAATCATTAAAAATTGTTAAATCATGAACACTACCAGGCCATCGTGCGACAATGTCTCTTATTATTAATCTCGAATCACATATTGTCTGGACATTAATAGATAACCATCCCTTTCGATTTCTATATAATTCTCCATGTTCCCCACCTGGTGACTGAATACGAACATGTGTACAGTCAACAGCTCCAATCACACGTGGAAATCCACTCATTCTGTAAAATCCGTTTTGAATTTGCACACGGTTATTACCATTTTGAGGCATTTTAACAAACTGTTGACAAAGCAAGGCCAGGTGGTGTGTCACTTTCTTTACAACACGACATACTGTTGCTTTCGAAACATTAAAATTATCTCCTATGCATATTTAAAACGATCCTGTAGCATAAAATCTTAAAGTAATAAGTAATTGATTCATAGGACTGATGGGCCTGTTTCTGTTACTTAAATGATCTAAATTGTTTCCTATTAAATTGAGGACTTCTTCGACACATTCTTTGGATAATCTAAATCTAATTTTAAAGTCCACATTATCGTACTC
The DNA here is from genome assembly GCA_927349885.1 of Psylliodes chrysocephalus. Classification (NCBI taxonomy): domain Eukaryota; kingdom Metazoa; phylum Arthropoda; class Insecta; order Coleoptera; family Chrysomelidae; genus Psylliodes; species Psylliodes chrysocephalus. Next base: position 36,419,280 of record OV651817.1, on the reverse strand, counting down.
AGTTATGGGATTTCTTCTCACTAAAACTAATCGAGGTCGTCTTGGAGGTCTATCCTTTTCATCAGATGATGTTGACGAAGAAGATGATGATGATAAAAATCTGCAATAGTAAAATCAAATAAGCATTAAATACTTATTTAAAGGAATATATTTAATTCTTACCTATTCTCCATCACTAAAAACGTAAACAAACTAATACATAAATGTAATCAATGAAATAACACAATCGAATTTTATCTAATAAAATATTATTTGAGGTTATTGAACGTCAAATAAATATTTAATAGTCGAAATTTCGTTAGTTAATTTAAATGTCAATTTAATCATCGAATAGCTCTATTTGACGTTGGTGAAACAAAATTGACAATTTTTATTTTACGATTAAAGTTAATCTTTGAATAACACCGTATTTATAGTTGGTGAAACCGGCCATCTCAGACTTTTATAATTAGATCTGTAAAAGAGGCAGAAAACTAAAAATGTTTTCAAATCAATATAAAAAATCAAACTTAAGATACAAATGAATGTTGAAGTAAAATAAAAATTCTATTTTAGGCGCCTATTTGAAAAACCGACATCTGAATGTTGTGTAAATATTTGAAAAGTAAGAAAAACTTTTTATTAAATTATGGCGTGCTAGAATTAAAATAATTTTTACTTGCCTTGTAGATGATGACTTTATAGTAACATTTAAACCTTTCTTTTAAATCTAGGATTTGTATTTAACTCATAAATTTAATTAAAAATTTCAAATGTCGGAATTTGAAAGTGTTTTGTGTTGGTTTTTAAATGGTTCTTTAAAGTTGAAGTCTCATGCAGGGCAATTTTTGTGAATGCAATAAAATAAAAAAAAATCATCATCGGATTTATTTATTACAAAAAGAGAAAAACAATAGTTAAATCCTTAATAAAAATTATTAAAAAATCAAAAATTTAAACTCTAAGGTAATTGTAATTATTCTCTTCTTCTTAATGGACTTCGGCCACCTCTGCAGTATCATGGTGTTGGTCATTCAAATGTATTCTTGAAGTGAAATAATTTTTTCATATTGTCACGCGTCGTATAAATTCATATTTTTCCCAATTTTAATTAATTATTTAAATAATATCCTGTCCATAAAACTTTGTTTCATTATGTCGACAATTTGATTTACATTGCAATCATGTGTTATTTAATAATTATTAAACATTAGTTTCATAACAGAACACTATGGAGAAGTTATAAAAGTAATGTCAAGGGGATGCGCAGGGCTTTTTCCACAGGAAGGATCCACCCCATAGGAGGCCCCTCTTGTGGAAGATTCCAAGTAGCAGCTCAGGCTCAGAATATCTATAGTTTAAATTTTGGTATTTTGAATAATTGCGTTTTGAATGGTTAGCTAAGGGTTGTGACATGTGCCCAAGATATTTGTTGGATTGGTTAGTTAATCTTTTATTGTCTATTTGTTAATATATTGAGCCCTATAGGGCCCTTATACAGTCAAAGGCTACGAAGCCAAGTTTAAGGCTAAATAGTGATAGTATTATTGAGATCTGAATTTATATATTTTGATTGATAACCCCTGGGACAAAGATAGTCCCACAACTATTAAAGAGCACGTAAAACGTGACATTTTTTTGTTATGGACACGCATAACGTAACAATATTTGGCTAATCTTCGCCATAATATTTCTAAAGTAATAAGGATATACCTTTTATTTTATCGGGTTTAACGGTTTTAGCTACGTTAAGCTCTGCAGAATGGATGTCTGATAAATGTTTACCTCTCTTTAATAAAGACCTACTATTCCCTATGTCATTCAGGTAATGTGGTTCTCCACGAATTTTAATGATGTCGTCTGATAATGTTAAAATAATTCGCTTCATCTTGCTAATTTGAAAATGCTAACTGGCTGTTGATTTTAGAACTGCTTCACTTTCTTTTTTAAAATAATCGAACACTTTGTAGGGGGTTCCTATTTGGTAAATCTTACTGTGTTGAATAATAATATTTATTTACTCGTCTGGATTAATTAGCGTAGATGCCTTTTTGATTTTTTTTCTTCTATTAACACAAAGACTCTATCAAGAGAAATAAATAAATGACCCACAACTGGAAATAGAATTTCTGTTTTTAATATGCTGGTGCGTAATTCTTTAACCAATACAACCACATCACTACATTGAGGTGTTATTTTGTCCTCCGCATCCGTGAGCTATAAGGCGTACACTTTTCACATATTCTAGAAATTGGTGAGAGCAAAGCTTATGGAATATTACCGTAGAAATTTTGTTGGACCCTTTTCGTTTGTCTACCTCGGTCCAGAGATACGACGAAACATTTTGCTTATTTAGTGAAGTTGTCGAAGAGCCATTAACAATGGTAAGTTATATAGATTTAATTGCATACTAAAATAGCATGCTAAGAGGGCAATTTACCTAACTCAATGCCACTCCAAATCCTAGACTTCCTTGAGAAGATAGAATAAGAAGGGTCGTTATAGGCTTTAAGACCTTTTTAAAAAGAACATTTTTTTTATTACGACTCATTTCAATTAATTGTCCGTTACGTGTTATATCATCATAAATGTAACTAATTGCACGATGCCCAATGCTTCTGTTATTGTAGTGCTTACTCCAGGCAAATATTTCTAAGTGTTACATCTCAGTAATATAGAAACAATTATCATATCCGGGTATATCATATAATTCATCGGGGACTCTATTCGCGACGTGTACCTCTTACCAAAGGGTCTCTGTTAAACAGCCCTTCAAAGGACCAGATCCAATGGTTCGAGACAAGGTAATAGACAATAATAATAATAATAATAATAATAATAATAATAATAATAATTAATAATAATAATAATAATAATAATAATAATAATAATAATAATAATAATAATAATAATAATAATAATAATAATAATAATAATAATAATAATAATAATAATAATAATAATAATAATAATAATAATAATAATAATAATAATAATAATAATAATAATAATAATAATAATAATAATAATAATAATAATAATAATAATAATAATAATAATAATAATAATAATAATAATAAGGGGGTGGGTTGGCTCAGTGATTAGAGTCATGACTCTGAGATCGGAAGGTCTCAGGATCGAATCCCACCGGTGGCAGGAATTTTTATTTAATTAAAAAATTAAATATTAATTCTAATGCATAGGTAGGATTCCCCACTCGACCATTCACTGTTGGGTTCTAATTAACAGTGCTGTTCCTAAAGTGGCGCTGGGAAACAGTAACAAAGCCTACACAGAACACGAAGCTAATGGCCGTGGTAGTCGACGCCGATGACACCAAATTAAAAAAAAAAAAAAAAAAAAAAAAAAAAAAAAAAAATAATAATAATAATTATAATAATAATAATAATAATAATAATAATACAATCATTATTATTATTACCCCAGTTACATTAGAACGAAGTTATGTGTAACACATACAGGAATCCTAAACAGGTTGGTTCAGACTATACCATATCATTTTTTGTGACTTTTATACAGTAATATCTATTAAAGCTATAATTTAAATATTTTGCCTTAAAAGTTTCTATATAAAAACTATTACCATTAATATTCTAAATATTACAACCGTTTGAAATTACTATAAGTACTATAATATAAAATAAAAGTAATAGATAGAAGGTATTTAACATGCAAACTAGTAGGTGGCTTGTATGAAAAATGCCTCTCGGCTTAACTAAAATTAGATAATATCATTTATTATTTGGCAAATATATATTTTTTTAATTCGTGATTTGATGTTTTTGGTTTTTGTTCAATGTTACCATTTTAGTTTCTCCGTAACTAATTTCAGTTAAACTATAAAATTAAATCATCTATACCTTCGCAACTATGCATTTCCTTGCCACGAGATATGGATTTTTGTTTACTCGTTAGCATGGTTAGTATCCCTATGGCAACAGATTCTCAGTAACCGATTTCAGCTAAATTGAATTATCTATTATTTGACAACTTCGCGATTCCTCATCATATGGTTTGGGTTTTTTATTTAGTCGTTACCATAACAAGCGTCGCTATGGCAACAGTTTTACTATAACTATTTTAGCTAAACTTATGTTAAAGTTGGTAAATAAGCATTTCCTCAATACGGCATTTGGATTTTTGTTTAGTTGTTACCATGACAAACGTTCCTATGGCAACAGTTTCTCCACAACTGATTTTAATTAAACTAAATTGAAAATTAAGTAATTTCTATGTTACCTTACCAATTACCCTTAAACGCAGTCCGCTTTTAGGTCCAATGGTTTCACAAAATACACTTACCAAGGAAATTTCCAATTTACAAAGATCTGCAGGTAACACAAATAGTTTCAACTGTTCGATGAACAGCCGTGACTCCGGTTTCGCCCTGGTTGGAGAAGGCGTAATCCGTTTAGTACCAAGATTCACAGTATTCAAATGCGGGCGCCAGACCTATTTCCAGATAAATATGTTTCCTTGTCCCTAACCTAAATCGATCAAACAATAGAATAGAAATGAGACAAGGAAAGCTTCTGCTTATGCCATTTAATATGTTGTTGAACCTTTCCCTGTAGTGAAACTAAAAACAGTAACAAAATTAATATACTACTAGATATTTAGTCAGTTATGGAATCAAAATAAAATGATGTATGTAACTAAAATCAATGTCTCTAGGACAGAAATCAAATCTTAGTTGGGGCAAACAAACCCCTGCCGCTAGAGTTAGTAAAACTTATAACAGGATCAGCGCGCTGGTACCAGGACTTAGTCTAGAAGTGCTCTCTGTACGTGTATCTTGAAGAAAGTGTATAAAACCCAATTAAAATAATACTTCATTTTAGTCGTACAATTTACCATAACCTATTACCTAATAAAAATAATAATATTCCATTGTTATGTAATATACTATCTCGTATGAAATAGAAACAAACTCCTTTCCAAAATATTACCTAGAACTAAAATATCTATTATAACATTGAAACCAGAAAAGGGTATGAGTAAAATTAATTAAATTAAATTTAACCTCTTTTCTTGTGACGCTATTCTCCGTTGAACGTCGGTGAATGTATCAGCTTTGTCTCTGCAACTCGCTCCAACACTGATGAATAATCCTCGAAGGTAGAACACCAAAATCAACTCGTGAATCCACGTCTGATAGTGCCAGTCTGTGTAATGTACACTAAAACCCTAAAAATTCGAGAAATACAAATAACCGAGTAAGCTCCGGGTAAAGTATCCCTATAAAGTTTATAAAAAAATAATTTACTCATTTATTTTTATATTTAAAACAAAACCGGCTCTTAACTAACTGAATTCCCTTCGTAAAAAACAAGCAACACGTGGCCGAACCTATTACCTTTTTTTCCTCAACCTCACTGATAAAACCGCTATAAGGAAAAAAGGTTTACTGCAAATAAAGTTAGAGAAAACGAAGATTATCTTTTAAACAAAAGGGTTTTCACAAAATAGATTGCTTGCTTCCTCTCTGCTTGGCTTTACCAGTCGGCAAAACGACGAAAGAAAAGTAGATCCCAATAAATGGCGGAGGACGAAAAAAAAAACTACTTAAACAGAAACCAAATGTAGCTTTTGGCACACCAACATTGTCTACAAACGCTTCGTCTACATATTTAAGATTCATAAAAATAATCCCCACGCTCGTAAGTCGAAATAAAACAAAATTTCCGGATTTCCTAAAACCAAATCACATTTCTTCCTTAATGTTGAATTCCGATGCGTGACCATACCTGTATCGTTGTTAACAGCAAGTAACAGAATACTCGGCCATCAACTGGAAGAACGTTACAATCGAAACTTCTAGAACAGACAATTTTCTTCAAGTAAGCTCGACTTTAATCATCACATCCGACAGAAACAGTTGTGACCGTATCCCAAAATCACCAAGGCCTTAAAAAGAAGAAAAGTAGCTAAATTTAATATACGTATACTATCGTCGACCGTCAGAACAACAACCGAACGCGCTTTAACTATGACAGAGTCGACACTTGACTTTTCGAACGTCAAGTCAGTTAAGATCAGCTGAGTATATCAAAATAAGTGCGAGAAACTAATAGAAGATTGGTGGACTCGTGAAAATAAAATAAACGAAATAAGTCCAATCATAATAACAGTTAATGGTGATAACAGTGATGATGGTGACGATTATGATATTTTGGATGATAATGACTCATTTTCATTTTTGTTTGCAAGTTCAATTTTTTTATTTTTCATTTGAAATTCTCTACATGGAACAAATTTTTATGTTAGAAAATATTTTATTTGAGCTAAATAACCCTCTTATTATACATAGACCATATTTTCTGGGTGAAGTGTAATATAAAATTATTATTAGGTTTATAATAGTTACATTAGACTCCATTAATGAAGAAGTTTAATTCTGTTCTCAATTATACAAAAGATTCTCCATTATTATTTAATTAAAACGTTGTACATTATTTTTCATTTCATTTAACCAGTTAATATTTCCCCAAAGAACAGGTCAAACTTTCGGGTACTTACCTGGAAATACTCATAAAATTTTTAATCTAAAACCCGCTTAAGTATAGCAAACAGACTGTAATAATGTTTACTGCAACTAAATCAGTAAATAACTGTTTTAAATAAAGTTTCAAAATGTACGATGCAGTTTGAATTAGCGCTAAAAGCAATTTAATTTAAAAATATTTCGAAGAACAAATGACTTTTTCCAGCTAACAAACAATGACACCTTTTTTACGACGCCATATATCCACATAATATAGAAATTAAATTTATATCTATGTCGCAATTTGTAGTATTTTACCTAATAACCGAAAAGTTGAACAAATGGAAACGCATCGCGAAATTCTGCTCGTCATTTATAGTGTATACAAACGCATTAATGTCACGTTGAAAATAATTTGTGCTAACAAAACAAAGCTCAACAGGACAAACAAAAAATAAAATGCCTAAATAACTAAAATCTGGTCCATTTAACAATCCATTAACTAATTTCGGCCAGAACCGGCCGACCATAAGGACAATATGCTATTTTTATAGCACAAAAAGGCATTCGAACGATCGTTTGGTGGTGCCGGTAGGGGTGGGTTTTTGGAGCAGAATAGTAAAGTTTTTCAATTCATTTATTTTTATTACTAGTCAATAAGTGAAAGGATAATTTAACCGAAACCAGAGCCGATTTTATTGATATAAATGGCTGAAATCTCTAATTTTTAACTTTAGAGTTATCTGTTTGAGTAAATTAACAACAAGGTATATAACAAATATTTTTCAGGACTATAAATTTGACTATTAGGTATGCCTACATTAAATTGTTTAAATCGTTATTCATCATTGACTTCTTGAAAATTTTTGATAAGGTGAAAGTTAATGACAAGTGGAGAGAAAGGTTTCAGCTTAGATTTTAAAAAGTAACCTAAGGATTCAAAATCTATAAATGTGACTATAATTGTATTAAAAATGTAAATGGGATAAATCCTTAGATTACACAAATCTATAATCTAAGAGTTAATCGTTATTATATCATCTTCTTGAAGATTCCTAATGCCATGGAAGAACCAAAATTATAACAGATGGTTACCTACCTAGGACTTGGTATGAATATAAGATAGGCAATTGCAGTTAGAATCTTGATTAGTTCCCAATATTACCTACCCTATTTGATTAGGCTTCTATATTATCTATTATAGCAAGAAGTTGTGTTTATTTTCGGTTAATAGTGACAGTAGTATTGAAAACTGCAGTGTGATTCAAGTTCAAAGTTTACACCTGCGAAACTTATAAAAAGGTGTGCGTTATCAGTTAATGAGAAAATATTTGTAAGCAATGTTTATAATTACCTAAGAATGATAAATAGAATGGAAAATCCTTTGCTTTTTGTTGAAGATACTGTTAAAGAGACAAATAATATGATAAGTGTAAGCAAATCAACGATACATAAAGTTATAAGTGAATTAAGAAGTGGAGTTATTAGACCCCCAAAGAAAAATGCGGGTGGTAAAACCAAAGTGGAATTTACTGAACAAACTAAAAACGGAATAAGAAGAAAAGTTCACGAATTTTATTTAAAAAAACAGATACCAACACTTGTCAAGGTTTTGGACACAATCAATAGTAATCCATATTTTCCTAAAATGGGAAAGACAAAACTACGGCAAACTCTAATAGATTTTAAGTTCAACAGGACAGAAAAGCAGCACTTATTATTTCTGAGAAAATTGTTTGTTGGAGACAAAGATACTTCAGAACCATTTTTAAATTACGTGCAGAAGGCAAACAAATATTTTATTTGGACGAAACCTGGGTGAATGAAGGTTACACAGTTACCAAAATGTGATACAAACATTCAATCTTCACGACAGGATTTTTTGGAAGGATTATCTACAGGATTGAACTCATATTGGAAGTGATGACGGGTTTTAAAAACGTGATACTTTAATATTTAAATCTAAAAAAACGGAGACTACCATGAAGATATGAACGTTGATGTTTTTGAAGAATATTTTCAGCAGATGATAGAACATTTACCAAAGGGTTTAGTTATAGTAATGGATAACGCTAGTTACCATTCCTGTCTAATTGGACGTGTGCCAAATACTTCATGGAAGAAAGATGATATCATTACGTGACTAAGAGACAGAAACATTAACTTTCCGGAAAAATAAATAAAAATAGCACTACCAGAAATTGTGAAATTAAATAGACCTTCAGTATGTTATTTAATGGATGAACTTGCAAAAACACATGATATTGATGTTGTGCATCTTCCTCCCTATCACTGCAAACTAAATCGTATCTTAAAAATCAGTATTTTGCACATTTTGTCAAATTTCTCGAATACGGACCATTTCAGAAAAAATTGGTATAAAGCAAGAATTATAGAGAATAATTTTAGAAGTAACTTTTATTTAAATAATTCTCCAAACATAAATAACTGATATATTCCATAAAATATAAAAGCGACCTCCCATAAAGTACCCCTCCCAGATGTTACGACTCTATTCAAAATATAATAATTTTATCTCAGGCCGAAATAAAACCTAAGTTTAAAATTTAATGTTTTTTCTTTATTCCTTTTTGAGTTTTCTCCAAAATTCGAAATTTACACTTTTTCTGAAATATCTCGAATACAGTCCATTTTAGAGAAATTATGTATATGATAAAAATTACATACACGCACTCACGCACCCACACACACAGAGGCATCATCGCGAAAATAGTCAAAACGGATTCAGGGGACCCCAAAACGTAAAAATCCGTCGAAAACTCGAAGTCAAAAAAAATCATGATTCCTATACTTTCCTTATCTGTATACCGATAGAAAAGTTAAAAAGGAGTAGGGTCTGGCGGGGCGGCGTTGAGACCACCCAATTAACGCTACCAGAAACTAAACCACCAAAAAAAGCTCAAAAGCGTGCAAAACTGCAAAACGCAAGCAAAATCGGAGCATGTCAAAAAATTGGTGAAAATATTGAATTTACCAAGTTCTTGATACCTCACAAAAAAACAACAATAAAAAAATCTTTCAGAGGTGAGTGGCAAGGGGACTCACCTAAAACAAGCACCCCGGTGGTTTAATTACAATTATTTAAGTTTAAAATAGCAACAGAAATAATAATACAAACAAATACTCTCTAATGCGCTCATCAGAGTCTTAATGGGGATTAAAATAAGAGCAACCCATTGTTACTTTACACAAACCGAGCGGCACCGGCTCTTTAAAATCAGAGATTTTGTTTGAGCCGCCTGTGATGTAAAACTCCTATAAAATTTTGATATATTACCACAGCTTATACAATACAGCTAAAACACTCTCTTGGCGGCAACGGTTTGCGTCGATTTCGTCGCGCATCGCTTAAGCTCCGCCTTCGAAGGGAAAAGACGGTTTTGGTGTTCAGAAGCGTACTTAGGTAAGGTGTTGAGTCGTGCGTATAATTTCGTTGATTGTATAATTTCGTGGAGCTTATAGTTTCGTTGATTGTATAATTTCGTGGAGCCTATAATTTCGTTGATTTTATTTGAGTTAAAGGTACTGTTATTATTTTGGTGACTCTTTAGCTATGAGTAGAATGAGTGAAAAAAAAAGACATCATTCTGTTTGTGCAGTCAAAAGCTGTTTTAATAAGGGTTATACCTGCAAGAAAACATTCTTTAGTTTTCCCAAGGACCCAAACCGATAAGTACCATATTATAAGAAATTTTCATTGTTAAAAATATAATTTATACAGGGTATCCCATTAGTGCGTTATTGTTCATTATTTTGTTGTAGACACGCAAGAAAGTTTTAAATAAAAGTTATATGGATTTGAAAAATACCTACATATTTTAAAAATATCTTTGGATATACAGGGTGTCACGTTTTTGCCTGGCAAATTAAAATGTATGTTTTTTAAATGGAACACCTTGTATTTTATTTTATGATAAAATTATTAACTCCCTAAATTATTGTAAAGACGAATTGATACAGAAAAATTTTATCAGGTATGTGTGTGGTTACCTTTTAATGAAAGCCTTGCGGATCTACTCCTCTGCGATACCTGTCTTAAATATAACGAATATCACGTTGAATTAGATGATTTTTCTTTTTATTGCTTTTTAAAGGCATATGATAACGCCAATCCAGATACATTTGGAAATCTGCAACTGTCAAATGATGAATTTGTAGAACTAATATTCAATATTGAAAAGATATTTCAAAATAATTTTGAAGAATTGGCTACAAAAAATAACATTTGTACCACACTTTTAGAATTAATTAACCCAATACCCTTTAGTCATCCATGCTAACGTTTTCCAAAAGAATAACTTATTTTATTGTATGTTTAATCTCAATAACTAAAAAATATACTGACAATTAGTTTGACAGAATTGTCATTTATTTAAAATTTTAAAAATAATAGCAGTCGGTTGATCAAAATATGAACGGTGATTGGCGAATTTATTTTTTTTTGCAGTGTTCTCACTACCTAGAATGGATATGAAATATATTCGTTCAATTGAAGGCAATAGCATACTTTTTCGTTTTGTAATCTGTGCATGGATATTAGCCAATCTATGCACATACTACAAAACGAAAAAGTATGTTATTGCGTTCGACTACGAATATATTTCATATCCATTTTAGGTCGTGAGAACACTTTAACAAAATTAAATCTACAAATCACAGTTCATATTTTGGTCACCCAACTCCTATTATTTAAATTTTTTTAAATAAGTGACAATTCTGTTAAACTAATTGTCAATATATATTTTAGTTATTGATATTAAATATACATTAAAATTTTTGTGTAGACTCGATAAATAATAGCATTTTTGTTTTTATTGTGTCCACATTTAAAAAAAAATAAATTTTAATCAAACTACATGATACTAATTTAATTACGAGTATTAAAACTAAAGTCCTGAAAGTTTCGGTGAAGATGAGGACAGAGCATCTGCCTTCCACGCGAAAAGCCCGGGATCGAATCTAGGCCGAGGACTAATTAATTTTTCATGTTAATTTTATTTTATAAATTAGTCAACTTCGTAAATTATTTTAAAATTAGTTATTTTGTCTAAATAACCTAAAATAATTTTTTAAATTTGTAGATTTTCGTTAGTGGGTCGTAGAAAAAATATACTGACCATATCGAGTGGATTGTTCATATCACAATCAGACGATTGAGTACTCCGCATACGACGTCGTGCTCAAACTTCGTCTTTGTGTGATATTGCTATCATATCCACCCTTGTTGAACAAACTATAATTTATTTGTCTTCTTGGTTTAAACCAAAACTTAAGTTTTACATCAGAAATAGGAACTAAATTAATTTACTTTTCAAGTTTTCTTGTAAAAATCGATATTACTTTCTCCAAGTACAAATTTAGTACCTACCTAAAATAAGTACTAATTATGTAATATCGTGTAATATTGTAATTCAAATTTCACATTACTATAAAGTTTCAAAATTCCCTACTTCGGTATGGTCAGATAAAAATTGAATATATTATATTAATAAAAACTGTCAAAGTATTACTTCTACAAATCTGTATTTCAATTAATAAGAATACATCTAAATATAACCAATATTGTTAAAATAAAAGCACAAATTCTTTATAATTCCAAAATACCATAGAGTACCCAGACCTCAGTCGAAGCATTCGTTTATCTAGGTATAAACCCTTTGCGCGAAGAGTAACACTTGCCAGAGACACGGGGTACCACTTGATTTGCATCCACGAGCGTGACACAATTCTTTAACAATTGAAGCCCTTGGTGTAAAAAGGATCCAAGCCACAATTTGTCGTGAAGTGACTGTTTTAGCTCAAAACATTTGTTAACGAGGATTTTACTAGCCACATTCAAATTATTTTACCTCTAATCCGAAAGATGTGCTATTTTTCGTAATATTTATATTTAAATAATGTTTCTAATTATATTTGACAGATTTAAAACAAATTAAAAATTTAATTTCCCAAAACTTACTTAATATGGCATGTAACCAACCTTATTACGCCAAGGTTTTCAATTTTTTCAATAATAACAAAATTGTTTAATCCGGGCCCGACTTTTCCCTCGAATCTAACAGAGATAGCACCATTCCGTCTTGCTTGGTTCTCGACCGCCAGATCAAAGACGCCGACACGGAGTTGTGGAGCTGTATTGTATAAGCTGTGATATTACTCTGTGTCGATTGCGATTCTACCACGACATAAAAAACCATCGGCAGGCTTACTCTCCGCTGATCGCATACAAATATTATACTATTTAACACAACGGTGGAATCGACCCTTAATAACATATATTTATGGAAATCGGGGACAAGGAGCGTCAAATGTTATCTCGAAATTAATTAAATCTAAAAAAAAAAAAATTACAAACGCCGGATTTAGTGATAAATAATTCAAAATTGTGATGAAAAATTATTTCAATTTTTGTTATTTAACATACAAAACTATTATTTGACATTTTTAAATTGCCAAAAATATCTTTATTTGCTTTTTTTGTATGCTTTATAAGAACAATACATGGAGCTTATATCCAAGTCTTCGTGTGTTAAGGCATCTTGTGTACATACATCGCAACGTTGAATTTTAAGACATTTTTTTATTAAAAATCCGCATATAAATAAAATTTTCTTAAAAAATATTAATATTTTGTGCATGCAATTCATTAATATGCTTGTTTATATTTACATTTTCGACAATATTGCCACCATTACACGCGATTTTGGAAAATGGCTCATCCTTACTAGTCCTACGAATTTCATGTAGCCTTACAAGTAAAGCATCCCCACCTGTTTTGCAGTTTTCAGTTCCAGAATGTAATAAATTTAAACATTGCAATTTTTTGAACGTCCTTTGAATTTGAACCGATGTAGGGTTTACTACTATCATGAAGGAAGAATAATTAAGAGTTGCAGATTCCTCCCAGAAATTTGGCAGCATGTTTACCTTCAGCGACATATGGAATAGTTTTGTGCAATTTAACTCAGTCGGTAATATAGAAAGATGTAATGCTATTTTAGCTTGAAATTGGCGGGCTTTTGAATTTACTTCGACAAAATATAAGAATTTTACATTTTTAATAGCACTGCTTAAAACACATGATTTTGATTGTGACTCATTACTAATTTACTACTTATAATTTCTTTAATGGCTAATTAAGATTTTCTTGTTCTTTGTAATGAAAATACTTTAGATTTATCAAGATTATAAAGCTTTGTTATTCGCATATCTAAATGAATATCAGAATTAAATTTTTGTTAAACATTTTAATATTTATGAATAACACAATTACGATTAATATTCATTTTTTTTTTTTCAGAAAAAAAAATTATTTCTTACAAAAAATTCTGCTTGTTGAAGAAAATTACAAGAAAAAGTTTCCTTTTAAAGTTATGAAGGAAAAACGAAAGGAAAACTGTGACTTTTCTTCGTAAAGTCAATAAGGTAATACAGATTTTAAGTTTCTTCATTTATTAAGACCATGTACACCTGACCTAACATATTAATATAGTAAACCTATTTTTTCGTCAAACAGAATTTTTTTATAATGACTTTTTCCCTAAAATAAAAATAAAGATTTTCCATTTTGTCAACTCCATACGGGAGATGTTCAAAATATAACATTTTACTTTAAATTTTAATAATATACCTACATAAGTAAATATAAATTGACGCTAAACTTTACGTGACGTTAACTAGGCACCTACCTACATCTTACTAATAGCTTTATAACTGACAAACTGACTCATATACTAGGATTTTTTTAAAAGAAAACCAAAGATTTTATTTTGGAACACATAATGCTATCCATTTAATTTTAGAAATTCTCCGTCATTAATTTATGATGTTATATTGGAGTTTATCTCCAGAGTCAAAAATTTTTTTTATCATTCTGTTTCAAATAAACCATAGGTTCCAGAGCTTTGGATTCACCCGACTTGAGCCTGCCTACTTTAAACAGGTCTCGCCCAATTGAACCATGGCCTTCATCAATAGGTTTGGCTTGTACGGTAAACTGTAAGTTAACATGAGCCACAATAGATCCATTTGGGACGCAGTGGAAGGCGCTTAAATCATCCCACTCATTTTTAACCCATCCTATATTAATAGAATAAATTTAAATAAAGCATTAGTTCACGAAATAATTTAGTAAGTTTTATCTTGAAATAGGTTTTAAAATCAAGTTATATCGCATATACTGTACTGTAATTGGTCTATAATTTTTTTGCCTTTTTTAATGTTCAAATGAATTATACCTGTTATTACTGAAATTATTAATATAGTTTCAAGGCTAATTAGATATACTTCCTCGCATCTACGTGTAAAAATGAGTCTCTATCTGAATTAGCAACTTAGCTACAAACTTCTAGAGTAGGCAAGTTCATAGCCTTCTCGTAATTGGTAATAACACATAACTTGAAATTAATTTATTGAAGTTTTAAATCTTTTTTTATTGTTTAATTGACAATAACTCCTGATAAGTTTAAACCTAAGCGTTTACTCACATTAATAAAAAAATTGTAATAAATCAAAATTCACTTTGCCTGTTGTATGCCGTGCGAATTCAACAAATTACTGGTAGCAGGTAACAAATTGTGGTACAAAATAAGTCGGTTCGCCAACCTCGTGCTTGATATACGATAGGTTGTCGTGCTTTCTTATTTTAATATTTCAAGTACAAGGACCATTCAATATGGGTTAGCACGAGAGTATTTCCGTCATGATATTTCCGTTCCGCGCTTTGTTGTATTAACATTTTTTTAAGATCCCTAATTACAGTTCTAATTTCGTAATTTTCTCAATACCTACCGCACCCAGGTACCTTAATAATTTATTAAATTCATTTATTAAATACATTACATTCTTCTAAATTCAGAATTCTTCATTTAACGAAAAATCTCCCAGATAATTAAATCATATTTACGACACCTAATAAATAATAGCTATAACCACGTCCATAAAAGATCCAAATTTCGTGTACGTGGCCGAATTCTCAGACAAAGAAAACACCATAAAGCGTTTTTCTGTTTACGAAGTAATTATCATTAACGCGCTTAACTCGCTTATATTTTTCGATTTCTAGACCGATTTCGACAATATTTCAATACACAAAGCTTTCAAAACAAGTAATAAATGACCCACCCACTTTTCATTTTATTCATTTTTAATTATTTGAAGTGCATGCATTTATTTGTTATGTGCAAGCATTCATTTATTATTGGTATCCAGTTATATTTCAAGTTCAGTAATCAGTACCTTTCCTATAACTCTCTTCCTAAACGACGTCTATCCTACAATACCTCCTATCCCCGAAGGTGTCAACGTCTCGACGCCCAACGTCCTGCCGTCCTACTCTCTACGTCTGGAAAGCTGTCACATTCCTCACCATATAAGTATTTCCTACCGTACACTCATTTCGACGCTCAACGTCCCACGCCTTATTTCCGACGCTTGCCGTCCCTAAATATTTCGTTTATAATATCACGTCCCGCACCACCTACATAATTCTACCGTATGTCTGTCCCAATACAATACCATATTAAATACCTTCCTTTCCACCACGACGCTAGGCGTCTCGACGATGGGCGCCTCGACGTCCAACCCTGCGACGTACCTACATGGACGCAGTCACAACTATAGATGAAATTAGTACATGTTATGTTATGATGATAATGGGGTGTTAATACACTGCGACCTTAAAGATCTATTGTGCCCCCTTCTGTCGCCACTGCACTAAGGAAATGTCTCAATGCCTATAGCGACCCTTCCAATCCTATTTTCTCAAGGAAGTGTAGGATTTGAAGTGGCTTTAAGTTAGGTAAGTCTCCCTCTTCTATTTGATATCCTCCTAGATATAGTGCCCTTGGATTCTGGAGTGCTACACATTCAGTTAGGATGTGAATGGAGGTTTCGTCCTCCTCCTCCTCACAGAATCTGCACTCACTATCCTCTACTACTCTCAGTTTACTTAGGTGTCCTTTTAGTCGGCAGTGCCCGGTAAGGATCCCTGTTACAATACGTAGCCTGTTCTTGCTCAGGCAGATGCAGGCTTCCGATCTTTTTTGGTTATATTCACCCAGAAGTATCTTGGCCTGTCTCAGCCCCAAGAGATTGTTCCAATTATCGGTTATTCTACTACCCAATTCTTTTTTAATCTCTTCTAATATTATGTTACTGCTGATACCGCAGAACGGCTCAGGTCCTACAAAGGGTGTTTGAGCCCCTTTCCTTGCAAGACTATCTGCAATCTCGTTACCCTGTACCCCGTTATGTCCCGGGACCCAAGTGAGAGTAACTCTATTTTTCTCGCCTAGCTCATTCAATTGTTCTAGGCATCTCCATACCATTTTTGAGCTGATTACGTAAGAACTCAGCGCTTTGATGGCTGCTTGACTATCGGACATGATGATAATCTCTTGTCTATGATAGTTTCTCTCGATGTTAAACTGGATACACTTCTCGATGGCGTGAATTTCCGCCTAAAAGATGCTTGGGTATTTTCCCAAGCTTTCGGAGTGCTTGGTTCTCGGCCCATACACTCCTATTCCAGTTCCTTCTATGGTTTTGGAACCGTCTGTGTACCACTGAATAGCACGTCTTTCGGTTGCAAGCGCGATGGATTCTTGGCTCCATTCTTTCTTGCAGCCCAGCTCTGTGGTTTTGAAGTTTTTCACAAAACTGTACTTCTTTTGCATTTCATCCTGGGGCATGTCCCAGGTATCTTTAGTCCTGAAGCAAGTAGACTTTCGTCTGATTACTCCGCTCCTGATCATTCTATATCGTGTCCTTTTTGCCACATTCTCTATCATCAAATGTAGAGGGGCGAGGTTTAAGATCACCTCCATTGCGGCCGTAGGACAGGTTCTCATTGCACCAGTAATGCAAACACAGGCTAGTCTTTGTACTTTTGAGATATTAGCTCTCGTAGTAACTAAACTAGTTCCGTTACTCCAGGCTATAGCCCCGTAAGTGATTATTGGTCTCACTATTGCAGTATACATCCATCGCAGTATGTTTGGGTTACATCCCCATCGTTTACCCGCCATGTTTCTGCATACCATTAGGGCTTTTGTGGCCTTATTTACTACTTCCTTCTCATGTGTGTTCCAGAGAAGTTTGTTGTCCAGGGTTAGGCCTAGATATTTGACTTCATTTTTCCATTCTATATCTATCCCGTCTAATTTAACGGTTTTGAGATTAAGTTTTCTTTTCCTTGAAAAGGCTACTAGTGTTGTTTTTGTAGGGTTTATACTAAGTCCCACTTCACGGCACCATCTTTTGGTATGTTCTAGTCCTCTTTGGACTATATCACACAGGATATTACTAAACTTGCCACTAGCAAATATGACTATGTCGTCGGCATAACCTTGACAGGGTATGCCGAGGTCAGTCAATCTGCATAGAAGTTCGTCTACGATTAGGCTCCACATTAGTGGGGATAGAACTCCTCCTTGTGGACATCCTCTGGTTGTGCAGATGGAGATGGTGTCCTGCCCTATTTGTGTCTCTGCAGTTCTCGAAGATAACAGCTGAGCCATCCATCTGGATGTGATGTTATCTACTCCTCTGTATGCAAGTGCTCTTTTTACAGATTCGTGTGGCGTGTTGTCAAAAGCTCCTTCTATGTCTAGAAAGGCACACACGACCGTTTCTTTGTTTGTCAGTGCATCCTGGATTACATCAGTCAACTGTACCAGGGCAGTTTCTGTAGATCTTCCTGCTCGGTACGCGTGTTGGCTGTGGTGGAGTGGCACCCCCTCCAGGACTTCTGTTCTGATAAAGTTATCAACAGCCTTCTCCATTGTTTTTAATACAAAGGATGTGAGGCTGATTGGACGGAAAGATTTAGGATGTGTGGTATCCTTTTTCCCTACTTTTGGAATAAAGGTGACTGGCCCTTCTCCATGCTTCTGGTATATATCCCAGCTCCAGACTGCTCCGGGATAGCCGGATTATGTGTGGTAGTAATTCCTCCTGTGCCTGCTGAAGCAGGGCAGGAAATATTCCATCCACACCTGGAGACTTAAACGGTTTAAAAGTGTTTACGGCCCACCTTAACCGATTTCTGCTGCATATATGCTTGGCCACTACAGCGGCTTCTCTTGGGGGTCTGCTTACCTTAGTTGTGTCCCTTATTAGAAAAGGTGTGCTTCCAGGAAAGTGAGTATCGAGTAAGAGGCGAGCTCTTTCCTCCTCACTCTCCGTGAAGCTTCCATTTGGTTTCTTTAATGCCATAACTGTATCAACTCTCCCTTTTGCCAGGACCCTGTGCAGTCTCGCTGCCTCAGGTGTAGAGTTAATATCCTCGCAGAATTTTCTAAAGCGGTAGTAAGCGCCTCGGTGTAGCTCTGCTAATCTCCGCTGTGCTTGGCCCTATTATAGAGCTTCCGCACTTCGGATAGTACATAATCTAATGCCTGTATTTTCAGTGGTGAGTCAAAAGGTTTATGTACCTTTCTTTGAGGTATCACCCGGGTTTCGTTTAAGGGCAGGCTTGACATTTGCTCTAAAATATTATCAATAAACCACATGGCCTTCAGGTCATACACCCCGAAAGACAGGATAACACTGTGATAACACCTTCTTTTCAACATGCGATAATTTTGATGCTTTAGTACAATTAATGCTTAAATGTTTAAGTTCGAAGAAAATGCATTTTGGATTACTTTCGTTAACTGAACCAGCAGCTGTTTGCGTATTTTTGGAAGTCGAGAAATCTGAAATATCTTTCTTTTTCATCTTCTGTAAATCAAAACCAGATGCAGCTGGGTTTATTCGTTATTCTCCTTCCATTTTTTTTTTTTTTCAAAAAGAGCATCAATTTGTCTAAACGACTTTTTATATTTGAATCCGAAGAAAATTCCAAATTTCTATGCCAAGCACGTAAAATTTTTTCAGGCAAACAGGACTCTACTAATGCATAAAATATAGCTGCACATTTATCTGATGTTACACCGAGTGTTTCTAGATTTCTCAATTCTCATACAAAGAGCTTATTTTAAATTTTCCGTTCAAATTTTCCAGCATTAGTTTTAATAATTCGCGAACGTAAACTTTAACAGATTAGCTCTTCCAAAACGAGATTCCAAACTTTCGACTTCCTTACTATAATTCTCACTAGTTGGTGGGTAACTTCAACTAACGATCGAGCTCGTGAATTTGGAACTGTTGACTGAATTAAGAATTAAAATTTATATTTATTGTCTAGTAATTCACCTCCATGTATTCTTTGGAACTGGCTCCAAAAAGGTAACTAATCGGTAATTTCTCCGGCTCAACTTTGATTTAGCCGAAATCTGTTATGCAAAAACTGTTGTCATAATAACAATTGTGATGGCTATGAGTAAAAACCCTAATCTTATGGTGAGGAAATGCGTAGTTGCCAAGTTGTAGATGATTACGGTTTTTGTTTAATTTCAATTAGCTGAAATCAGGTATGCAAAAAATGTTGCCATGGGCACGCTTGTCATGTTACCGACTAAACAAAAACCCAAATTTCGTGGTGAGAAAATGCTTGGTTGCCAAGTTATAGATTATATAATGTTCACTTTAGTTAAGCCGAAATCAGTTATGAAGAAACTGTTGCCATGGAAACGCTTGTTATTTTCACGACTAAACAAAAACCCAAATCTCGTGGTGAGGAAATGCGTAGTTGCCAAGTAGTGGTTAGTAGTGGGTGGAACAAGCGTAGCGTGATCTAATGATGTAGGTATAAAAAGGACGCGCCAGGCCGACGTTTCGAAATTCGTACGCGAGAATTTCGAAACGTCAGCTGGGTGCGTTCGCTTCGCTCGCTTTCCTCTGTAGTAGTTTGGAGGTGGGTGGAAGAAGCGAATCGTGATCTTACGATGTAGGTGGAAAAAGGGCGCGCCCAGCCGATGTTTCGAAATTCGCGCAACGTCAGCCGGGCGCGCTCGTTTCGCTCGCTCTGTGTACTGGTTAGGAGGTGAATGGAAGGAGCATAGCGTAATCTTATAATTTAGGTGGAAAAATGGCACGTCGGCTAGGCACGCCCGATTCACTCGCTCTCCTCTGTAGTAGTTAGGTTGTGGGTGGGAAGAGCGTAGCGTGATCTTATGGAGAAACTGTTGCCATGGAAACGCTTGTCATGCTAACGACTAAATAAATCATGTAGTGAGGAAATGCCTAGTTGCCAAGTTATAGATGGTTTAATTTTCACTTTAGTTTAGATTAGGATATTGTGTAAAGTAATCTAAATATAAGAGGCAACTACGCATTTCCTCACCACCGGAATTAAGTTTTTGTTTATTCGACATCACGACAAGTGTTCCTATGGCAACGGTTTCTTCATAAACGATTTTAGCTAAACTAAAGTGAAAATTAAATGACCTGTAACTTGCCAACTATGCATTTCCTCGCCATGGGATTTGGTTTTTTTTTTTAGTTGTTACTATGTCAAGCGTTCCCATGGCAACAGCTTTATCATAACTAATTTCGTTTCATCTAAACTAAACATTATATAATCTATAACTTGGCAACTATGCATTTCCTCACCACGAGATTTGGGTTTTTGTTTACTGGTTACTATTGCAACGGTTGCTATAGCAACAATTTTAACGTAACTGATTTCGGATAAACGAAATTTGAACCATTTCTCCTACAAAAATTTTTATTTCAATAACTTGGAGTTTTATTCAGTGTTTGGAAGAACTAGATTGGCTAAATATACTATTTTTTTTTAGCAAAATCTTTAGTTACTAGATGTTCAACCCTAATTTTTAGGTTTTGAAATTTGCTTGTCAAATAATCAGCATTTTTCATGTGGTCATCAATCTGATCATCGGCAAAATCGTTATCAAATATAAAATCTACTACATCTTTGCGAATTTTGGTTAAAATTTCATTTTTATTATCAAGGACTATAATATTAGCTTTCATCTCAAAAATATCCTGATCGTCTCGTAGTAATTTAATTGTTTCATCTAATATTAGTTTAAAGGCAGTCCTGTAATAACATTGAGCCTTTAGAAGCTTCTCCATGAGATGATTTACAAACGAAATGTTAAAAAAAATATCTTTCAGTCCTCTCACGGTCGCCAAATGATCTGAATAGAGCTATAACCTACCCGGCGTTAGCCTATTTCTTTAATCTGGGTGATACTTTTATTAAACTAATGAATATTGGTAAATAATTTATTTTTTTGTAAAAATATATGACAACTTCAAAAGATAAAATGAACGACAACAACAAACTTATAAAAACACATATAGGGTGCTAACGAGAGCATAAAGTGAGATAACTTCCAACAATTTACATAATTTGTCAGTTAAGGAGGGGTATTGTCAAATTTCATATCAGAATCATTTTATTCACCCTTTTTTGAATTTAAGTTCGACTTATTTTTTAATTATTTTTATTCAGGCAAATTTAAACTAAATAATACTTTGCGTAATACTGCCAATAACGAAATTTATAGGTAGCTGCAGCGCGGGCGTGATATTCACAGCTATTGGCCAGTAGCTATTACAAAACAAACGTTGCAGTTAGAATAAAATACTTGTAAATTACATAAGAGGCAAATGTTATGAAATTGTATTTCAATCTACATTTGGTAGTGGCCGTGGAGAAAGTTTTTTGTTTGGTATAGTTTTGTTAGCACTTAAAACAGTTTCAGCCATATGCAATGTAGTTTTTTACACCAATTTTCAACGAAATACATATTTAGTCACAATAGAGAATAAATTATTAGGTTAAATCGGTATACTGGAATTACATCTCTTACATACAAATTGCAATAAGCCACTACTTTTTATAAGTAGTAAAATATGGGTACTTTGAATCAGGCGGCGAATTCAATAACACCTTCCATAATGTATATTTTATACTAACTCTACAGAATGATGCGTCTCTCCTCTGTTCAAAATTTGTCGTTGACACTACTGATAGTTTAGTTACTTGGTAAATATTGTAACTGTTTTTCTGTGTATGTTCTATAAACTGTATAGACCCTTGTTTTCAAGTTTTTAAAATTATCAAATTTAGCAACCTGATAAACTTAAAGATCGCACAAGTAAGATAATTTGCTGCAGTTCATTATTTTATTAGATAATTTAGGATTACCTTTAACCTCCAAATTTTTTTTTGCCATTGTTTTTAACCAAAAAAACCTTATTGTTTAAATCAGGGTAACTTTGGTGGTTGGTATGGGGCTACATTGATACGTGTCAAGGTAGCTCAATATAATAATCTCACATGAAGTGAGTTTTAAATGTTTAAAAATAAACGGTTTAATTAGACCCTTTGTTTCAGAATTAATTACTCCTAAGAGAGGTAAGAAACTATATTTTAGCAAAATTCAGTTTAAACAGAGAAAAAAGCTATAGATATATCTGCTCTATCGAAGAAGTATCACCCAATATTGTAGGTAAAGCTTCAAATATTGCAGCAGTAAGAAGAAAGCATCCAAAATTGTTGAAACTAATGTCACGAAAGTAGCAATAATGATTATTTTTTCAATAGATGTGGAACCTAAATTCTTACTTTTATTAGATACAAAGTGTCATAATATATTATATTAATTTGTATTATATGAAAAATAAACCACTTTTCTTTTGAAGCTACCTATTTCATTTGACTATTATCAGCTCAGTTTGTTCAGATGCGTTGAATATACTTACTTGTACATTTATATACATATTGGAAACAAAATACCAGGGGTTACTTAGTAATTTAATCCGAAATTCAAAGCTGATCAAATTAGTCCCATCCTCTGTATAACTATGAACAACCTGTTTTTATTGTTTTACTTATATATTTTTTACTCATTTATTTTGATCTTTTGTAATGTATAAATTCTCATTAGTATGGTGTTTACTAAATTTGTTTAATCAGAAACATTTATAAACCATGCTAATAATAATTTAAGTTGAATTTTTATTTTCATCAAAGTCGCCCTATTTTACTTAAAAAAAAAAAATTAAATTACAATAAATGAGTTATTTGTATCTTGTAAGATTAATTTGTGGAATAATGGCCGCATGAAGGGTTCCTCACTATCGTATAAGATTTATACAAAGTCTATGAGCATTTTAAGCATCTACTTGTTCTCATTATTAAGATCTATCAAAATAAGCCAAAAAAACACGTTTCTAGTAGGGGAGTCTCCTTTAATTTTTAATTTATTTTAATTTTTATTACTAGTTGTTATAGTGGCAACGAAATATACATTCTGTAAAAATTTCAACTGTCTACGTATAACGGATCATGAGATACCGCCCGCTGGCAGACAGACGCAGCCAAAGGCTTAGTAATAAGGTCCCGTTGGTTAACCTTCGAGTACGGAATCCTAAAAAGTATTTTTTTAAAGCACAAACAACACCTATTCATAGCAGGTGTACTGGGTGTAGCATAGAACCAGAGTAGGATTAGCAAAGTAAGTAGGTATAGAGGCAAGCAGGATAACAGATATTAATGAAGATATACAAAATTTCAAAAAAAAGCATATTGTAAGCATTCAAATTGATATCCAACGTAGTTGCAAAATTATTATGAGAGAGTCTAGTATAGGGATTTTTTGAGGTGACAATTCGGAATTTACTTGCAACTACCGTAGTTGAAGGTGATTTTCAATGTGTGCTCACACACACCATCCCCACTAAATTTTCTGGGTATCCCGCTTTTTCTTATTGGGTAGCCGAGGCGACAGCTCTGTCTGCCCAACATAAAATACGAGCTAAATGCTTGCAACTTAATAAGAGCTTAATTATAAATAGGTTGGTCTAATAATTGTTTGTCGTTAGGTAAATGTAGCAATAAAAACGTCAGCAGTAACCCTAAAATAATGTTACTGTCCTAGTTGATACAACTGATGCTTAAAGTTCCTAAGGACGGCCATTTTCAAGAAATATCATTACCAGGATTATCTCACAGAAAACTAAGAACAGGTAAAGAGATTTAATTAAGTTCAGTTATTAATATCTTAACTGATGCTTAAAGTTCCTAAGGACGGCCATTTTCAAGAAATTTCTTGGTTAACCTGAACACGTAAGACACGGCTATTGTTGAAGACTCGTTACTATTGCAGCATAGGTTGGAAAAATGTATATTCTGTACAAAATGGAAGTTTCTTTATTGTCCGATCCTGGTATCACCGGTTATCGTGCTTCTTATTTTAATATTTCATTATACTCAACTACCGTTTATCTGAGCTAACAATCAAAACATTATTAGACCATAAATGGAGCATACCCGAACAATTATTAATTCCTTAGCATTATACCCTCGCAAGAGGGGTAGTTACCGAATGAAAAAATCAATTTTCGTGTTTTCGGAGTATAATTTTCCTTATCGCAACCACCCCAACCTGTTATTTTTTCATATAAGGTATATAGTAACCGGTGTTTAACATCGTCACGTCAACGTTTTCAC
This sequence comes from Psylliodes chrysocephalus, assembly GCA_927349885.1. NCBI lineage: Eukaryota > Metazoa > Arthropoda > Insecta > Coleoptera > Chrysomelidae > Psylliodes > Psylliodes chrysocephalus. Next base: position 36,394,405 of record OV651817.1, on the reverse strand, counting down.
AAAAATTCACTATTCACTACCGGGTATTGACAAGGCGAAACCCTTAAATTATTTCGACTCTGGGTTGAAAACAATTCAAGCATAAATTAAAACATCTAAATTTAACGTAACGCTTTTTGCTGTTATGGAAAAATAAATAATTACTATATCTCAATATAAAAATAGTAAATAACTAATAATTACGAAAATGAAATTTTGTAACCTTGATTTCTATCAATAAGTCAATACTAGTGTTCAGATTTGAACATTTTTCTTTATATTCACCAATTAAATTAACATCCTGTATATGAAATTAATTATTTATTGAGTTAAAATGTTTAATTTCATATGCAATTAATAATAGACACGTTTCAATTTCGTATCTAGTTCGATGTGTAAATTATAATAAAAAGAATGCTGACTTATTTCAAAATTATATTCAAAACATTGAACTAGAGAGACTGAGATTGAAATAAAAAATATTTTTCTAATGTACATTTAAATAATTAAATAATATTAATTGTTATTGTATACTGTTTATTCTGTGATAATATAAATGTAAATGCAAAACGAAAAATAAAGAGATTGACTAACAACATGTGGTAGTATACTTTCAAAATTATCTCTAAAATGAAATTCATGAAAACCACCTTGTGGTATTAATTACAACAATTTATCTTTGAAATCTAATCATGGTCCTTCGAACAAAAGTTTAAAAATTTTGAAAAAACCTATGGAAGAAGCAAACTTCAACATGAAGAAAAACAAGAAAATGAAGTCTTTCTGCCAACCTCAATAACAAATTCGACTACCATACAACCAAGGTACTTCCGTTCCATTGAAGTTTTTAATACTCAAACCCAAGAAGCATTCAATGTTCGATTGCAGTTCTCCATACTAAAATCCAAGAAGCACCAATGCTTTAATAACAAATCGAAGCTCAAATCAAGCGAATTCGACAACTATAAAACCAAAGGACTTCCGCCCGCTTGAAGTTCTACATACTCAAAGCCAAGAAGCACCAATGCTTTAAAAACAAATCGAAGCTCGTATCAAGCGAATTCGACAACTATACAACCAAGGGACTTCCGCGCGCTTGAAGTTCTACATACTCAAACCCAAGAAGCACCAATGCTTTAAAAACAAATCGAAGCTCGTATCAAGCGAATTCGACAAATATACAACCAAGGGACTTCCGCCCGCTTGAAGTTCTACATACTCAAACCCAAGAAGCACCAATGCTTTAAAAACAAATCAAAGATCGTATCAAGCGAATTCGACAACTATACAACCAAGGGACTTCCATTCGATTGAAGTTCTACATACTCAGACTCAAGAAGCATCAACGCTTTAGACGGATAAATTAAATTCCATAATTTCCGAAGAAAATGCCGTTCAAGATGACGTACATGAAGAAATCTGGAAGAAAATCAAGAACTACAACTATATATCAAATTACATCACAGCCGCTATTGTGTTACCTACACTAATAGTTCTATGGGTCTGCTACAAAACAAAATCTGCCACCATCTCCGCCCTGGCCCAACAGCATCGCCGAATCACGCAGAGATCGAACTCCAGAGACTAGTGTCAGTCAGGAACGAAAATCCTCGTGAGTTAAGATGAGAGTCGCCAGTATGTTCAGATTTGAACATTTTTCTTTATATTCACCAATTAAATTAACATCCTGTATATGAAATTAATTATTTATTGAGTTAAAATGTTTAATTTCATATGCAATTAATAAACACTTTCCAATTTCGTATCTAGTTCGATGTGTAAATTATAATAATAAAAATGCTGACTTATTTCAAAATTATTTTCAAAACATTGAACTAGAGAGACTGAGATTGGAATAAAAATATTTTTCTAATGTACATTTAAATAATTAAATAATATTAATTGTTATTGTATATTGTTTATTCTGTGATAATATAAATGAAAATGCAAAACGAAAAATAAAGAGATTGACTAAAAATATGTGGTAGTATACTTTACAAAAATATCTCTGGAAATGAGATTCTTGAAAACCATCTTGTGGTATTAATTACATCAATTTATCTTTGAAATCAAATCAACTAGGGCAAATAATAAGGTCCGTATTTATAAACAGAACTCAGCTGCGTCTGACTTGGGTAAGTCGTCCTTGAATTAAAATCGAAATTCGCTTACAACGTCTCTAAAGTTCCAAGTGGTTTCGGTGTAACACTGGAATTTGGAGATGGATATTAGCAAATCTGTAACTGTTAAGTACATTAACGGATTTGTTACTACCCATCTCTAAATTCACGCGATATAACCGAACCTTGATTTTCGACGCCAAATCCGACTCAGCTGAGTCGGATTTGGCTAAGATCTATTTATAAATACGGGCCTAAGAAATACTAACAAGAGGAACTAGTTAAGAGAAAGAGAAATCATAAATGGGATCAGCTGAGTCGGATTTGGCTGAGATCTGTTTATAAAGAGAGAAATAGATCATAAATGGGATACAGTAAAGAGAAGAATATATATTATCATTGGAAGACATATTGCCGTTGCAAGGTCATTGTAAGAGCTTTGCGTCATCTATCAGTTTACATAGCAAGTAATAGAAGCATGATTTTATTGCAAAGAAAACTGTAAATTTTCGTTTGAGCATTCTGTCTAAGATAACGAAGTTAATATAAATTTATTCTTGGTTCCTTGTCTTCTTCTTTAGTTGTATTGGCTTAGTTTTCACTATCTATACAGTGCCAGTGTTTCGTTGTTTCTTTTTCATTTATTTATAATAAGAAAAATCAGCCATAAGAGCTCTAACACGCGCTTTTTGGCAATCTAGGTAAAACTCGGAAAGTAATAATGAAAACCTGAGCTCATATAACTAAAGAAGAAGACATGCGTCTTCTGGTTGCCTTATTTTTGTTTGTACTCATATATGTATACTCGGCTTAAGTCAAACTATCGAGAACAGTGGCTTATAGTATACAACATTCTCTCAAAAGATCTTAACACGAAAAAGTTTAACCCAAGATGGGCCCACGAATGTTAACAAAAAAAAAATTAATTTTTCAACGTAGACTCTAAAATGTTATCATTGAACTTGTATTGCGAAATTTTTGTTTAATGCATTTTAAAATTACCAATTAAGACCAAAATCATTTCAAAACGAAATTTATATTCACAGAATATGCCATATTAAATATAAAAATCGATCACAACCTAACCTAATATTTTCATTTTTTTTTTTTAATTTTACAAAAATTATTTAATGTGGCCCACATTTTCTTAAATGCACAGATTGATTCTAAGCAAAAACTTTGTGTGTTCGTTCTCCATCATTTGTGGATTATGTAAATGCGAGGTTACGATTTTTTCAATTTTTTAATTGGAATATTCTGTATGTTAATTAATAAAGGGTATTCTATTTAAAAAATTAAAAATATCATAATCTCGTGTTTTGACATACTATATATATATACAAAATAAACTAATTAGTTAAAGTAGGTACTTAAGAGAAATATATTAATAAAATTCCAATAAGATATCATTACCAGGATTATCTCACAGAAAACTAAGAACAGGTAAAGAGATTTAATTAAGTTCAGTTATTAATATCTTAAGAGGATATTTGAATTTTTAAATATATTTATTTCAAGTGTTTCTAAATGGTTTAATTTAATGCCTTTATTCTTAAAAATTTTGCATAAACGATTGATTTTCAGATAAAAATATGTTTTGTAGAATTATTTTTGTTTTTAGTATAACTATTGTAATGTTTTAAATAGCTTTTTTTTTAAAGTATGGCCCGTTTGACCAATATACAATTTTACCACGATTTAATTTATTTGAATAAGGATAATTTCCTGACCGTAACAGAATTTTATATAAGTACCCAACGGAAAGCGGTAGAACAGCCTTAACCTAAAGTCGGCTTACTTAAAAATAATGATTTTTTTAATTGACTATAGAATTATGTAATAATAATAACACTAAGCAATATGTATGAACAAGTATCATTTACTATTTTCCATTTATTTTATGTCTTATGCTGAGGCCACACTGAGCGCTACGTTATGTTCGCTATTTTCACTACGTTCGCTACATAACATAACATAGCGAACGTAGCGTCTTACATCTATGTGGCTACGTCCATTTATAATAATGGGAGATATTTTTAATGGACGTAGCGAACATAACGAACATCGCGAACATCTCATTGTGTGTGGCCGCAGCATTAAAATATACAACTTTCAAGGTGGTAGCTTATAATTCTATTCATCGGTAGGCGTGTTCGTAGCATTATAAATGCGAGTCCTTAGTTCTTTAGATTTGGCGTGTACTATATATATATTTAGATACAGATTTAAGATTTAGAGAATATGTAGATAAAATTACCCGTTCAGCTTATCTTTCTTTAAAATTACTTTACTTCAGCAGGCATATTCTTAATCGTAATCTACGGATTAAACTTACTGAAACTCTCGTCTTGTCCAAACTAAACTATTGCGATTTTATCTATGGACCCTGCTTAGACTTAAACACTTAATATAGAATTCAGAAAATTCAAAATTCGTGCACAAAATGAATATTTAATCTTCGCAAATATGATCATGTTACTCTTAAAATACGAGAATTAAATTGGCTTAATATAATGGAACGCAGGATACTCCATTTAGGTAAATATTTTCATAAATTAATAAAATGCATTGACAGCTCTTCCCCACTAATTAAAAAGTTTACAACTCGTAACAAAATTTATAATCGTAACCTCCGCGACGTCACAATTTACACAATACCCCGTCATCGAACAGTTCTATTTAAAAGAAGTTTTGTATATAATTCTATGAAATTGTACAACTCTCTTTAGCATTAAATAAATTTAATTTAAATTTATTTAAAAAATACGTTCAAAATGTTGTTTAAGATTTAATTGACCGTTTTAGTTTTCAGTTTTTTACTTTTTATTTCATTGGTAATTACTATTTTTTAATTTTATATAGAAATAAATAAAAAAAACATAAAAATTAATAATTGGAATTTTTGCTCCATTGCAAATACATTTTTTGTTATTGTTTTGTTTGTTTTTGTTTTTATACATTGATGTTTCAGTGGTTAAGTAGGAGTAGCTATAACAGCTAGACTTCGCCACTGATTGTATCAGTATTATATTTTTATATTCCCATGTAAAAACAATTTGTAAATTTTTACACATTATTTTTCTCTAATAAAGACGATTTATTATTATTATTATTATTATTATTATTAAATTTAGTATTTACTTTATAGGTAATACGATTTTCTAATTTTTGTAATTTAGTGATGGAATATTTTTGATTTGTTTCATTTAGGTGTAAAGTACTGCATGCAGGTACATCTTCTGGATTTGTTTCTGGAGCAAAGTTGGTAGTTACCACAGTATGGTGGACAATTAAGTGCAAATAACCTCTGCCAAAAAAAAACTAATAAAGAGAACTGGTTACCTGAACATGGTATTCCTTCTGAAACAGCTTTTGTCAAAACAAAGTTATTAAATTTGCTACAAATGTAAATTAATGTGAAAATTTCTAAATGTATTTACTAAACTAATCCATAAGTTAAAAATGAATGTTTTCAAAAATTAATCATTTGTAAGAATAATCACAGGATCTAATACATTAGCAGAACAATTCGGACATAAGGTACTATGACTACCTCCTAACTATTGTATATTTAACTCAATTAAACATATTATTTGGGGCATCACTAAATATTATTATGGCAATAATGTGGGAAAGTATGGTTCTTCAGCAGAAAAAGCACTAGCTACACGGAAATATGCTTTAGAAAAAGCGACTCCTTTTATTTGGCTGAGAATAGTTTAACACACTTAAAAAATAATAAAGAATTGGTAGGATAGGCAAGTGATATTTGATAGGTAGGATGTGCCTCCACTTATTAATAATTTGGATAAAGATGACGATAGTAAGGATTTCCGAGAAGATTAGTGAGCTTTCCATTAAAATCAGCTTCAAGAAAACAAGAAAAGTCCATAATTATCCCGCTTATTACTACCCCTAGTTAGAAATAACCCAATATAACAATAATATATGCTAATAGTCTATATAGTATGTAACAAAATGAAAACGTCAATCGTGTAAATTTTACCTCGTTGGTATTGAATCTAAGCCAAAAGATATCAGTGGCAGCGAAGAAAGCGATACTTGAAAACATATTATTCAAAAATTGTTCGAATATTTTTATATTAGTATGATTTCGTATATTACAATAAAAATTACAAAAGTACATAAATGTAAATTTTTTATTTTAATATTAGAAACAGCCTCCAATTCAAAGTATTCAAATTAGGGGAAGTAATTTACAGATTAATAAAACAATTACTCAAATCAAGTTTTTTAAATAATTTATTGTTTGTTCATATTATTTATTTGTCAAAGTAAAATTTTCAATAAATCGCTTTAAATATTTGCGTATGTTATGGATGATTTACAATACACCAAATCCCAAAAAGGTAGAAAAATATTGTTTTTTGAGGGACTCAGATTTCAAAGAAACACGGAAAATGCTTATTCGATGACATGGAGATGTACGAAAAGTGGATGTAAAGGTCGATTAATTGTTGTCGGTTGTGACAAAAAACCATGCTCCCGATCCTGCAAATAGTAAAGTTCAAAAATCAAAGGTTAATATGAAATATATGACAGAGTCAACCAATTTAAGGCCAAGGGCAATTATACAAGCCAGCACGAGCTCATTAAGTGAAGAAGCGGCAATACAGAAAGCTTCCAGACAATCTATTCATCGAAAAAGAAACAAAAATCAAATAAAATCACGAAATAATCAGACGTTATTACAAATTACCATTGATGAAAAGAGCAAATTAACAAATAAAGGTCAAACCTTCCTTCTATGGGATTCTGGACAAGAATATAGTAATAGAATGTTTGTATTTAGTACTCGTAACAATTTAAGTGTATTGAAAGAACTTCCAAACTGTGCCATAAACGGTACTTTTAAAATACGTCCAGAACATTTTACTCAATTATTTACCATACACGCAATAATAGATGGTAAAGCAGTACCAATGGTATATATTCTATTAGAAAATAAAAAGCAGGATACTTAACTATAAGTTGTTGAATCATATTTGCAAATTAGAACCCTTGCTGAAACCTCTAAGCATTTTAGTCGATTTTGAACTGGCCACAGTTAACTCAATATCGGCGGTACTTTCTGGTTGCACAATTGTAGGTTGTTTCTTTCATCTAGAACAAAACTTGTAGCGAAAAATCCAAGAACTTAACTTAACAAAATAATATCGGGAAAATGTAGATATACGAGTAAAATGCAAAATGTTGATAGCCCTCAGTTTCATTCCACAGCGATATGTACAATTTGCTGCCGAAATAATTAGCAAAAATTTCCCAAGATATTTGAAATCGCTGGTTGATTATTGGGAAGATAACTACGTAGGCAGAAGGACTTTAGGAATTCAAACTCGATTTCCCATCAAAATATGGAATATGTTCGAGAGACTGGAAACAAATCTTCCCCGGACTAACAAATCCATGGAAGCATGACAAAAAGCCTTCCAGAGGACAATTGATTGTCACAAACCATCTGTTAATCGATTAATTGAGCAGCTTAAAAAGAGCAGAATGCGGCGGAAATATACGTGGCTAAATACAGAAGTGGGATTAGGCATAAGGAGCTACCAGGAAATAAATATGTTAAAATTAAGAGTAGAATAAAAGTTATGGCAGCCGAATATACATTTTCCAATGTAGAAAAGCATCTTATAAATGTAGCACATAATCTAAGTTTATAATTTAATATAGATCTGTTTGTGTCAATTTAAAATATAATTTTGTTTGTATTTAAAATAAGCTTATTATTTTGAATTAAAAAGCGCTGTTTGTCGCTATTTACTGCTAATTTGTCCAACGATATTTCTTCCAGTCTCTATTTTCTCTGCGTGTTTTTGTCACCGCGATATTTCTTCTTCAGCTATTTTGTTATAAAGGTATTTTGTCCTGCTCTATTTTGTACCAGCGCTGTTTTTTCTAATACTATTTTGACTTTGCGCTATTTAGTTCTACGCCATTTCACCCGGCGCTATATTGTTCTCCGCTATTTATTGGCGGTGCCGTTTGTTTATTCGTAACATTGTAATGTAATTTTATATTTACATTTAATTTGGTGGTTGTGGATTTTCCAACCAAAAGAGGCATCTGTCTTGTTAAAGTTTTTTACATTTTAAAACAGAAATTTCTTTGAATAAAATATATATTAACTTTTTTGCGTTGAAACACGTAATGGATATGTCATGGTAATTTAAATTATTTTTAACCCTCCTCTTTGACCTTTCACTGGTTATATTTCATTTTTTGTGTTAAATATATTCCACTTTTTAAAACATTGACTCCATGACTCTCTATTTAGGTGTACCTGATGATGAAGTAACTACTTCGAAACCAATCGCCAATTAAAATTGACTTTGTGAGAAATAATGAACCTTTTCGTTAAACCTTTGTAATTAAAATATATTGTGATATTGATTTTAAGAATTTTTTTCAGTTTTGTTTTACCAATAAAATCAAAAGAATGGTATGAAACAACTTTCAGCAAATTTATGGATTGGCGATAGAAAAATAATAAACAAAATCAATTTTTTATTAAATAGTAATAGTTGTCATATAAAAAGTATAGTATATAACATCAGTTACAATTCCATTGCGCAATTGTATAATTTACGCACACAACATACTATCACTTAACATTATTAGACAATATTTGTAGCAAGTTATATCGATATAAATGTGTTATTATTCTTTTCTTGTTTGTATTAACTGGTATTTAACATATTTAATTGTAGCATGTCAAGATAAAAGACTTGTCTATATATTTACTTTTTAAAATAATTTATTTTAAATTTTTTTTAACTAGTACGTAGAGAAATATTATTATTTAAATAATACCTGATAAAATAGGTCTTCCAATGTAACCCGCCAAGGAAACTCAGAACCACAGAACCTCCAAAAATAAACACGCGGTCCAAACAAATAAACGCAATGTTCGCGAATGTCAGTAGATCAAAATAATATAACTGTCAAAAATGTCACGCTTTCGCGGTGAATACACGACGTCGGCAGAACTGACCGTCCCCAATCGACGCTCGCTCAGAATCCCTCGCACTATCGACTCTGAACCAGTCAGAAAATATCGGACAGTAGGTCCCGTATGTTGTGGAGTTGGCGGTAAACTGAACGACGCTCGCGGCGCCCGACGTCGACGCGATTTCGGCCGACGACGCGCACACCGCCGAGAAGTAAGATGTTTTTCTTGTTTTTGACCATTTCGCCGCTGTGTTTGTTATATTAATTCGGCTTCGGCGGGAAGTTTTGACACCTGCATTGCTCCGTCCTCGCCATCTAGCAGATATTGCCTTCGTAATGAATGGAAACGAAAATATTTGTTTTAGCCAACATGGTAGGACTCTCGCTACCTAGAGGAAGAAAAGAACGAAAAAAATAATATTACCATTTTTTTTTTGACGAAATCACTTATTCCTTATTGTCTAAACGTCAAAGCCATTCCAAACACATCTATAACTAGTCCGGAAATATTATTCCACATGATTATTCCACACTATGTTTAGTGCATTGAGAAACATAATCATCTTAAGAACACATTTCATTAAATATGTTAACTTGAAATTTCATTGTTATAAAAATATGTAATTTGTCAAAAATATGTACGTTAAATTATATAATGTAATCTTGAAATTTTCTTTCAAGATTAGCGAAAATTACTAACTTGAAAATGGACGACATACGAAAAACTAGCAATGTCCATAATTTACTACATATTTAGCATAGTTTAAAAAATTATTTAAAAAGAAATATGTGTGATTTGTATTTGTAGAGGAAATCATACGCCACCATTTACACAGATTGTGTAGAAGAGGTTAGTTGACTGCACAATGTCATGCGAGCCATTTTAAAATAGTTCAATCCTGCTCTAACCCCTTAATTCTCTCTATAGTTGGGCCTTTTACAGACTCCATTTTCTCGTTACTTGTAAAACCCCGATAAGATGCTCATGCGACATTCTATGATATACTGGACCTGTTAATGAATGTTGAAAAAATCATCTATAAACAACAATTTTGTTTCCGTTACCAGAAGCAACGATTTTTAGTCGAAGAATGTTAAGAATGTTTTAAAAATAATATACCGTTACATATCTATATATTAATAGGCAAAGACAAAATGGTTCAATACCATTGTCTCTTCTGCGTGTGAACTGATTTTCTTTTTTAAATTTTGTTTAGTAGCTATTGACCAGCGTATCTGAGATTCTCTATCCCGGCACCTTCAGCCGCGGAGGCTAAATGCATATACCGCATACAGAATTACTAATACGATATATGGACCTTTTTAAACATCGATACTTTTGCAACGGAGATTTTATCATAGGCGCAGGATTTTGTAATGATAGGTATCCTGAGTGCATTAAGGTCAAGAGGAGGTCAATATATAGAACGGCTAGACTTAAAATTAACATCGGGTACTTTGAGGAGCAAAAAATGTTACCACCTCTCACCCCCTACTTCCTCTCTTCTGTATAAAAAAAAAGTTGAAAAAAAATTCGCACACCTTTGGGTTCTGAAGATTTTTGATCCTCCTTTTCCCCTCTACTTCCTCCTTTACCCACAATTGTATAAAGGACTCAAATGTAAGGTATAATCCGATTTTACTCATTAGGGTCCGTTTAGAATAAAATTAAAGACAGCTACGTCATTAATTGGCGAAGAATTCATTGGCTTTTGTCGGCTTCTGGGCGTTTAGTGGCGTATTATTATCATAAAAATGTAGAAATAAAATTTTTACACCAATTAACATATTCTTTATTTATAGTTTCTTTATAGATAGTTATAGATGATATATTATTGGATTCCGCACCATAGTACAAGATTTAATACTGCTTAAGATGAAAAACAGGCAATGATTTCATTGAAATAACATCAAGTAGGAAAAGCCAAAAAAAACACGTTTCTAGTAGGGTAGCCCCGTTTAATTTTTACTTTATTTTTAATTTTATTATTTGTTATTATTGCGGCAACAAAAATACATATTATGTAAATTTTTAACTGTCTACCTATTATGGCCTATATCGCTGACAGACAGACGGGATAGCCGAAGCTTAGTAAAAACGAAGTGATTTAAAAGTCACGGAGCCGGAGAGGCTAGCCGCGAGGTTAGTGTGCATCCACATTCTCGTAAAAGTTAAGCTGTGATCTCTTCGGACACGTCGTGGAAGATGGCTACTAGGACGTTCTGCCATGGGCCGTGCTACCATAGGATTTAGTCGAGTAGCGTTTAAGTATCGACGACTTGGAACAAATGACAGTAAATAATAATAATAATAATAATAAATCGTCTTTATTCACCATAACAAAAAACAAAGAAAGAATACATTTTTTTTCTACCTAAATATAAAAATAACTGAGGTGAATAGGTGGAGTGTCAGCATAGGCTGTTTTTTAACTCAACCTCAGTAAAGATCCAAGAAAATATCGAGAACCAAAGAGCAGATCCGAGATGAACAGAGATTATTGTTTTTATTAGAACCGTCCTAAACCGACAATCAAGCCTTTTAACCTTTTTTTTAAATTAATTAGAGTGTACGATCCAAATTCTTTAGGCAGTGTATTGTATAATTTAGCTGCGGTGTAAGAGAAACTTCGCTGTCCAATGGATGAACTAAATTTGGGAATTACTAACGTACTCTTATTCCGAGTTCCGTAATTATTACTGAAATGTGTGAATTCATTAAATAGATATTTCGGTTTTTGATATTTAAGAATTTTGTGAGTTATATTCAGAATATGCAAAGAATGTAATTTTTTGATATGCAGCCATTTTGATTCTTTGAATTTCTGTGAAATATGGTCAAATTTGCGTATACCGTAAGCGAACCTAATACACGAATTTTGAATTTTTTGAAGACGATTTAAATCCCTTTGAAGGAGAGCTGGTCCAAATACCGTATCGCAGTATAATAACTTTGACATAATGAGTGATTCACACATTTTTAATTTAAGTTTAGGTGAAAGTATATCCCTATTAGGATACAGTTGTCTTAACACGTTGTATGAGCTTTGACACAGTTGAGAAATATGTTTTGTGAACCTAAGTTCAGAATCAATCCACAGCCCCAAGTTTTTATGATCATAAACAAGTGGAATGGGGTCATGACCTATGCTAAGTTTAAAATTATTAGTTTGAAGATTTCTAGCTTTATTGGGCCCAAATAGCATAAAGACAGATTTTTTTAAGTTTAATTTGAGATTATGTGCTGACGATATATCATATAATTTTTTTAAATTTTGATTTATGATGTATTGAGCTTGTAAAGAATGTTCTTGGTTAAAAGACAAGTAGAGTTGCGAATCATCGGCGTTATGATGAATATGACAATTTTCTACAAATTGATGAAAATCTGAAATTTAAAGTGAGAAAAGTAGCGGTCCTAAACTAGAACCTTGTAGAACAACATACTTAACCGGAAGGGATCTCGACACAGCTTCGTCCAGGACAATTTTCTGGGTGCGATTTTCAAGATAACTTTTTAAAAGTTTAACGGCCCGCGTAGAAAATCCAAAATAGGAACGTTTTTTTATTAGAAGTTGATGATCAAGTGTGTCAAAGGCCTTGCTGTAGTCAAGCAGCACTAAGCAAGTAACATTTCCTTTATCAATTGAATTATATATATACTCTGTTACGTCTAGAAGCGCAGTAGTAGTGCTGTGACTAGAACGAAAACCCGATTGCGTAGCTGGTAAGATGTATTCTTCCATAAACTTGTTCATTTGTTTTTTTAAGATCATCTCTAATACTTTTGATAGAGTAGGCAGTATACTAATTGGCCTATGATCTGAGTGGGTAGTGGGATTGTTACATTTTGGTAATGGAATAACAGAGGCTCTCTTCCATTGCTCCGGGAACTGACTACTGGAGATACATGTGTTAAATATGAACGTTAAATGTTCTAATAAGAATTCGTCTACCAGGTGAATTAGTCTCAATGAAATATTATCTGAACCTACAGAGTTGCTTTTAATTTTGTAAAGATGTTTTCTCACTTGAGATGATGTAACGGGAAAAAATTGAAAAGTATTATCACTAGACTGGTTCTGATATCGATCAAGAAGATAAAGTTGGGGGTGAGTTTTTTGTGTGTGAGTAATGTTGGTGAAGTGAGAATTTATACTATCTGTATCCTTTAAATTATCAGGAAAAGAGGCAGTGGGTTTTCTTAAGATATTAAGAGATCTAAGAGCATTCAAAGTAGATTTAGAATTTTTTGCAGAAGTACAAAGTGTAAGTATGCTCTCATTTCACGACGAATTGCAGATGTGGTGTAATTTCTGAGTTCTTTGTAGTAATTCCAGTGCACAATATATTGAGTAGATTTAAATTTTTTGTAAGCTACATCTCTAAGCTTCATCATTTCTTTGATGTTGTATGTTAGCCAGGGCGAAGGAGATTTGCTTACTCTTTTGGTTATAATTGGAGCATGATAATCAAACAATTTAGTTATGGTCATATTTAAAAATTTTACCATTTCTTCAACATTTTCCATGGCATATATGTTGTCCAGGGTCAAAAGATGTAGATCGTGATTAAAAGCATTTTAATCGAAGTTAGAAAAATTTCTATATGTCACATATTTTGGCCTGCAGTCTTTTTTTAAAGAATCGATACTACATGAAATTGAGAAGTGATCTCTAACCTATGGCGCAGTGGCGTGGGTAACCAAAACTGCGCAGGCAAGTGCAATAGGCCAACTCACTAGCATTCAGCGGCTTGCCTGTCTAAGTGCTACTGGGGCCATGCGCACTACGCCGACCGCAGCAATGGAGGTATTACTAAATCTCACGCCATTGCACATCTTCATACAAGGAGAAACCAGGTCAGCTATTCACAGGCTAATGCAGGGACAAAACCCAATAAGCCAACTACATAGCGCCGACCACACAAGGCTATATCAGCAAGTACAAAGGGATAATATTCTAGCTATGCCTACTGATAGAGCCATAACCACATACAAATTTGAAAGAAATTTTCAAATTCAAATACCAGCCCGAGAATCCTGGAAACAGGGACCTCCCGTACAGGCTGAACTCGTCTGGTACACAGACGGTTCAAAAACCAAGGAAGGAGCCGGTGCTGGAATCTATGGACCTAAGTCGAAATCAACGATTTCACTAAGCTTAGGAAAATATGCAACAGTGTTCCAGGCTGAGCTAATAGCCATACAACACTGTGCAAGAGAAATATTAAATCAGCAAGTATCAGGCAAAACTATTGCCATATACTCTGATAGCCAAGCAGCTCTAAAGGCAATTCTCTCACCAGAAATCAAATCACGACTGGTGAAAGACTGTCTAGAAGACCTGACAGAGCTAAGTAGTCAAAATAAGGTGACCTTAGCCTGGGTTCCAGGCCATGAGGGATATCAGGGCAACGAAAAGGCCGACGAATTAGCCCGAGAAGGCTCAGATAAGGCCATGACAGGCCCTGAACCCTTTTGTGGAGTCGCTAAGGCACTGTGCAAGGCATCCATTAAACAATGGATGCAAAAAGAGTCTCAGGAATGGTGGAACAACTATCCAAGACTGAGACAGGCCAAACAGTTCATCAAGGAACCATCGGTCAAGTTTACGAAAGACCTAGTGGATCAAAAACGTCAAATCGTTAGGATAACAGTAGGCCTTCTTACTGGACACTGTCGCCTCAAAAGGCACATGAGTGTCATAAATCCAGCAGAAGAAGCAACTTTGTGCAGGTTCTGTGAAGAAGAAGAGGAAACATCATTCCACGTCCTGTGCCAATGTGAAGGCTTGGCTGGAATGAGGTTTCTAACATTGGGCGAAGAAAAGCCAATTGCATGCAACTACATGCGGGAGCCACTGTCAAAGCTACTAAGTCTAATAAAAAAGACCAGGCTAGACGACATACTCTAAAACAAACGGAGTCCCACAATAGATCTGAAAAGGTCGCGGTGGACAAGGACAAATAACGTCCAACTCCTAATCTAATCTAATCTAATCTAGCCAGGGCGAAGGAGATTTGCTTACTCTTTTGGTTATAATTGGAGCATGATAATCAAACAATTTAGTTATGGTCATATTTAAAAATTTTACCATTTCTTCAACATTTTCCATGGCATATATGTTGTCCAGGGTCAAAAGATGTAGATCGTGATTAAAAGCATTTTAATCGAAGTTAGAAAAATTTCTATATGTCACATATTTTGGCCTGCAGTCTTTTTTTAAAGAATCGATACTACATGAAATTGAGAAGTGATCTGAAATGCCGTGAATATCATAGACATGAATGTTAAAAATAAGATGTGGTTCACTTACAATTAAAAGATCAAGAAGAGTAAAGCATGTTCTGGAGATACGAGTAGGCTTATCAATAAGTTGCTTTAAATTAAACGACTCAAGAAATTGATTAAGTAGTGTAAAAGGTCTATTTACGCACAAACAGTCAATATTAAGATCACCAGCAAGTATACACAAATCACTAGTAGGAAAAAGATTTGATACGGAATCTTCTAGTTCTTGTAGACACTGCAAGATACTAGCTTTTGGTGGTCGATATACAACACCAAAAATATAAGTCTTGTCATAAATCACAGATATCCAAAATTGTTCTAAAAAATGGCTAATGTTTGAAAATAATATTTTTTGATTAATTTTTTTGTTTATGTAGAATGCTAAACCACCGCCTCTATCATCTCGATCAGCACGAATAAGTGTGTACGAGTTTATATCCACAATCCTCGTATCAATCTCATGTGACAACCAAGTTTCGCTTAAACCAAAAATATCAATATTTCTGCTAGTAATAAATTCATAAAGTCTGTTGAAGCCTGTGAAAATAGACCGTACATTCAAATGATAAAAAGAAACATTTTTATTCATAATAGTAATTTAAACAAATAATACTTAAGTGATACTCAAGGAGTATTTAAGACCAAAAAAAGAAAAACCAAATATTGTAAATAAAAAGGGAAGATCCAAAAAGATATTTCTTATTATACTACTAATTTTAGGACATAAGAATAACACAAACTATTTTCTTTGAAGTTGTCGCTTATATTTGTTTCGTAGACGATCAGTTATTTTATCCAGATCCTGTGGGTTACTACTTGGTCCAGAGGAACTGCTTGATTGTGTTAAACCTTCGGAAGTAGGAGGTCCAGAGATAATGGATAAACTTGCTAAAACATCGGGATTGGTATTTAACTCTTCTAATGTGTATTTTTTGTTACTTACACATAAGCGATTATTTTTTATAAATATTTTTAAACCGTTGTTCTTTCCAGTATTCAGATGTTTTCTTAACTCCTTGTGTAACAGTTGGTCCTGTGGATTTAGGTCGTCGGCAACGAAAATGTGGGAGTCTTTAAGTTTGTTCAGATTTTTTAATACTTGACTTTTCTTTAGGTTACACAAGAAATCGATTTTTAATATATTTTTATTATTTTTTGAAGTAAACAGGTTTATAAAATTTAAATCTTGAAGTCCCAAGTTAATTTCAAGTTTACTTTAGATAAATGTGAGCACGTCTACGCAATTGAGTTGATTCTCCAATCCAAAAACCACAATACTGTTATTACGTAGTTTACGATCTAACCTTAGCTTTTAGGGCAATATTTTCTTTCTCAAGATTGTTGGTTCTATTACCGACGTTCATAAGTTCTTGCTTAAATTCAGTTTAGCGTGGTTTGTGTTAAGTCCACTTTTGCATTAAGATTAAGTAAAAGGACGTGTAAATCGTCGAGAGTAACAATTTTATTAGAAGCCATTATTATTTTAGTTTGTTTAAAATTTGTTTCCAACGCATCGGTTCAATAGACACTGCCAAAATTTTAAATCAGAAATTTAATTCGGCTTCTTTTGTTTATCGCAGAAAAACCACCGCAAAAACAGAATAAACTATCTTGTATTTTTGGCTATAATACGATTTAATTAATAACCTTGTTAATAACTTTGTTAATTTGCATTTAATTCAAAAATTGGGTAGTATATCGGACTCACTGTGATTTTTCCTTTTTATTGGTGTTCAAACATCCAATTATTTTGCACTATTTCTCACTAAAAAAGATAATTTTTGCGAGCTACACCCAAACACAACTTTTATCGCATGTAGTCACAGATATTACTAATGAGTAAATCGATAAATGGAAAAGTAGTAGGTCCGGAAGGTGTAAAAATAAAAGTTACGTCGGGAACCAGAAGATAGTAAACTGGAAACAATTGAAAGAAAACAAAACTTAGCGGAGCCACCTAAACAAGCATATCCCTTTAATTTCTTCTATTTTTTCGTAAAAAAAATGAGCCTTCTAATGTAACTTCTAGGAAAAACGAATTTTCTTCTGATTTAGAAAGTATAATATTTTCTATAAAAAAATTACTGATATAAATTCTATGGAAAATAAGATGTTTTCCGTTGAAGAAAAAATAAAAGAGGTGGAAAGGAAAATAAATAAAATGGATAAGGCAAGTTGTGAAAAATAAAGCTTAGGCCAAAGACGAAATGTGTGGAATCAAAGCCAAATTAGAAGGAATTGCAAGTTCCACTCAAAGCAATTTAAAAAAGCTGCGAGAGAAAACAATTGATTTGATAAAGAAAGGGCATTAAATCTGAACATCGCCCTTCGAGGAAATTTTTTATATGTTTTTTAGACTATACCTGTGGAAAAGACGAGTTACTTTGAAGAATTTAAAATGAGGTTAACTGTACAATATGGCCACGAATACTTTGAGAATGTTTACCAATTACAGTTAAAGAATAACAACCAGAAATGGCTTTAAAAATACAAAGCAGATATTGCCAGATTGGTACGATTTGCCTACCTATCGGCCATAGAAAATACGATTAGTGATACGGAACCACTGTAAAAGTAACTTTTATAATTTGTAAGACGACTTCTCCCGATAATTCCCAACATTTTTTAACTAAAGGAGATGAAAACAGAAAGAACTTCTGCTATCATACATCAAAATGACACTGGTGACGCCAGATCGATTCTACAATCATCTTAAAGATTACCATAGACAAAGAGAAAGAAAGTTAAATGAATTGTTTATTAACATTTGTCATATTTGCTAAATTAATTTTTACTGCAGAACTCAAGTCTGTCTACAAACAGGTAGAAATTTACAAAGTGTATAAAGAAAAGCCCTTTCCACGCATATGGATTATCATGCCATTCAAACAAAAAAGTCATTATCTTGGTCATGTAATAATCAAGTTTTTAGATACAGCAGATGCAAGAAATGTCAGCTTCTTTGAAACTTTCAACATGTATTTAACCACAGCGCCAATATTAGGCTATCCCCTACAAAGATGGAATTTATTCTGGATACTGAAATACCAAGTCCAAGAAATACCTAACCTTGTCATTATGGGTGCATGTAGAGGTACTGGCAATACAAAATAATATTATGGTATTAAAACCAAGCAACAACAAGATCTACTCAGGCTTCCGAAATATTTCTAGCTTGCATCTATTTTCCAAAAGAAATTCGATCGATTACCAGAACAAATAACATTCCCTAAAAAGTCTTTAAACAAAATGGATCCAGTTAGGTTTTTTATCTGGTAACAAAGAACACTTTCTACTATTGATTCACTTATTATAAAGTATAGGAAGCATTACTTTGAGGGATCACGTACTGGAGTTTAATGTACCAAAACTAGCCATGACATGTAACATTTGTTCTAACCAATACTAACTGCAACCTTTGTTCTAACCAATACTAATGTGGTAAAAGTAAAGAATACATTATTTGAACTAATTAAAATTAAATATTGATCTTGACATGATCAAATATCTCTCAAAATTTACCGGAACATGTTAAATCCCCCTTATATTATTCTTTAAATAAATTTAATATTCTAACACTGAATCAGCTACGTAAGCTTAATTATTATGGTATTAAAGATATTGTTCTGTAGTGGAATCTTAATTATCCAGAAAAAAACACTTTGTTAGAATGGCTAAACATTCACTTTCACTGGATGTCAAGTGAGATGTTCCTAAAGGGTCAGTTCTTTGGCCGTTACCGATTTCAATTCATGTAAGTAACCTAGCATTTCTTAATATTTTAGCCAAATAGACAGGCTTTGCTCACGATACATTTTTGTGTCATACTAAAGATTCAAGTAAACTTTCTGGCATGTTATCTTGTGATGCGTTAAAAGATAATGAGTGGTTTGAGGACTTTTAAATACAGATTACCAGTTAAACGAAACTGTTAGCTTTTAAAAATATATTTCAAATATAATGTTATATTCGATAAAATGTTAAACCAACGTAATAGTTTTAAGTTTAAGAATAGATTTATATTTGAAGTTTAAATACCACGTGGATGGTTTGATAAAAAGTTAGCCTTAGATCTACAAGAAGGAAGTTGGGATTTTTAGCGACAAATAATGTTTACTTTGGTTTCAATTAAATCTAATTAAGTAGACAGCAAAGAACTGCCCCATAGTACATTAATTGTATTCCAAAAGCTGTCTATTATGTCTAATTTGTCAAATTTTCTGCGTCTTGCAGAACACTCATTATATAATAATAATACTAATAATATTAATAATAATCCCTCCATAATTCACCCCCTTACGAGTGAATTTTAACCCCAAAAGCTGAGCTTCTGCGGGGAAAGAAACAGCTATTATTATTTGCCGTGGCGCTCCGGGGCGACTTAAAGAGGATTGATGGTGCCATTTGACTTACAGGTGAAGAAAACCCTGAAAAACTCACCCACCATCATCGAGACGGTAATGCATAGCGATTAAAACCCATCAAATGTTATTATATTATCTAAATCTAGCATGATCAACGAATCAGTTAGTTACAACGGCATTTATATTTTTAATTCAATGCCCTTATTTCTTAGAAACTTGAACATGTAGTAATTTTTGGAAACTTCTACATGCGTTATATGAGTTTTATATTACAATTAATTTTTAAGTCTTTTATTTATTTTAACTTGTATTTTATTTTTAACTTTTTTATGTATTTATATATTTCATGTGTTTGCCCATAAGATAATGTATATTATTTGACAATAAATATATATTCTCTCTCATTTTTTTGTATACCGAAGATAGAGTACAACCTGTTGTCAAGAGAATCATTCGAAGTATGGTGGAAGAAATTTTCCAAGACAGCAAGTTCAAATACCGGTCTGCCGCCCTTCTATCAGTGTCCAGGTCACAGCGAAGACTATCCCAGATCTAGTTGCAGATACAACCATTCAGTTCTGGTACCGTAAAAGTTCCAGAAGGAACTAACACTTAAAGAGGGATCGCCACGTGTAAGAACAATTAGGCTTGTAGAATTTTGTTTTTTTTAACCACTTTCTTGTTTCATGATCTTTAATTTGACCGAAACTAGTTTCCATTGAAAATCGGAATTATATTTTTGTTGTCTAAATTTAGAATTTTCTTATACTTAAATTAATTTATTTCATTTAGATACAACCGACGCCCCTTATACGAAGTTTCCGTATGGCAATAAAGTTGCTGGATACATGGGCGTCGTTACACAATTCTATAGGGAGGGGCAAAATTTTAAAATTATTTAGAATGTTCATTTGTTGAAAAACAAAGAAAATGAAAAATAAAAGAGCAATAAAAATTAACAGAAGTTTCTAATAAATAAAATACCTTAACAAAAAAGACAAAAAATTACATAACACAATAAAAAACAAAACTAAGATAAAAGAAACAAGAAACTTAAAGCACATATTTTTAAAAACCAAACAGAAGGTGTGATATAAAAGAAAAATATAAACAAGAAGATTGTATACCTAATAATAAAAAAAAAAAACAAAATATTTATAGAAACACAAAAACATACAAAAAGTCACTCAAATACGTGAACGAACACTAGGAAAACGCAAATTTTTAATTTCTTCTTCTACCAAAAATAATCGATAAACAGAAAACATGATTTCTTTTTAGTTTTTTGCGATTATTTTTCGATGTACGCTCATCATGCAAACACCAATCACCCTATTTTCATTCATTATTCGCTCTGTGCGTAACAGCAGTGCCAACTAATCTATGAAATAACGGACGATATTTGCTTGTACTGATAATACAATTTTAAATAGAATTAGTAATTAAAAAATATATATGTTGATTTTATTAAAAGTATATAAATTTGTAAAACAAGTGAAACAATTAATTATTATTATATATTTTTATTACTTCCGCTAAAAAATAGTATAATCAATAAAAATTAATAATAAAACATAGGCAGGCAACAATATTTACGAGAAAATATATGATATGTTGCCTAAGCATAATAAGTTGTCATTGAAGAATAGGTAAAATAATGTGAAAATAAAAACATTACCATTATATAATAACGTAGTTTTAAAACGTATTAACAAAAATAATAGGTATTTTTGCGATTGTAATTTAAATTTTCTTAATTTTTAGTTCGAAAGAACCCATAGAAATAAATGATTAAAATTGTTTCCTATCAATAAGCTACAAGATTTCATTTCAGCCACATACAATAATCAAAGGCAGAAATCTAATCCTTGCTGAACATATAAGAGTTAAGGGATGTTGAACAACATTGTAAAA
>OV651817.1:36327045-36372261 GCA_927349885.1 Psylliodes chrysocephalus | reverse complement strand
ATTTTATTAAGCCAATCGATAGATAATACAAATACAAACAACTTTTCTTTATTCCATTTTGAATGCTATACATGAAATAAGGATTTTAGAGAGGGGTTGATATTTCATTATTTTTGGAGCTGGAAAATATTTTGTTTTTTCTTTAATTTTATTAAGCCAATCGATAGATAATACAAATACAAACAACTTTTCTAAATTCCATTTTGAATGCTATACATAAAATAAGGATTTTAGAGAGGGGTTGATATTTTATTATTTTTGGAGCTGGAAAAGTTTTTGTTTTTTCTTTAATTTTATTACGCCAAAAAATAGTAAATACAAATACAAACAACTTTTCTCAATTCCATTTTAAATGCTATGTATAAAATAAGGATTTTAGAGAGGGGTTGATATTTTATTATTTTTGGAGCTGGAAAAGTTTTTGTTTTTTCTTTAATTTTATTACGCCAAAAAATAGATAATACAAATACAAACAACTATTCTTAATTCCATTTTGAATGCTATATATGAAATAAGGATTTTAGAGAGGGGTTGATATTTCATTATTTTTGGAGCTGGAAAATATTTTGTTTTTTCTTTAATTTTATTAAGCCAATCGATAGATAATACAAATACAAACAACTTTTCTTTATTCCATTTTGAATGCTATACATGAAATAAGGATTTTAGAGAGGGGTTGATATTTCATTATTTTTGGAGCTGGAAAATATTTTGTTTTTTCTTTAATTTTATTAAGCCAATCGATAGATAATACAAATACAAACAACTTTTCTTAATTCCATTTTGAATGCTATATATGAAATAAGGATTTTAGAGAGGGGTTGATATTTCATTATTTTTGGAGCTGGAAAAAATTTTGTTTTTTTTTTAATTTTATTAAGCCAATCGATAGATAATACAAATACAAACAACTTTTCTTAATTCCATTTTGAATGCTATATATGAAATAAGGATTTTAGAGAGGGGTTGATATTTCATTATTTTTGGAGCTGGAAAATATTTTGTTTTTTCTTTAATTTTATTAAGCCAATCGATAGATAATACAAATACAAACAACTTTTCTTAATTCCATTTTGAATGCTATACATGAAATAAGGATTTTAGAGAGGGGTTGATATTTCATTATTTTTGGAGCTGGAAAATATTTTGTTTTTTCTTTAATTTTATTAAGCCAATCGATAGATAATACAAATACAAACAACTTTTCTTTATTCCATTTTGAATGCTATACATGAAATAAGGATTTTAGAGAGGGGTTGATATTTCATTATTTTTGGAGCTGGAAAATATTTTGTTTTTTCTTTAATTTTATTAAGCCAATCGATAGATAATACAAATACAAACAACTTTTCTTAATTCCATTTTGAATGCTATACATAAAATAAGGATTTTAGAGAGGGGTTGATATTTTATTATTTTTGGAGCTGGAAAAGTTTTTGTTTTTTCTTTAATTTTATTACGCCAAAAAATAGTAAATACAAATACAAACAACTTTTCTCAATTCCATTTTAAATGCTATGTATAAAATAAGGATTTTAGAGAGGGGTTGATATTTTATTATTTTTGGAGCTGGAAAAGTTTTTGTTTTTTCTTTAATTTTATTACGCCAAAAAATAGATAATACAAATACAAACAACTATTCTTAATTCCATTTTGAATGCTATATATGAAATAAGGATTTTAGAGAGGGGTTGATATTTCATTATTTTTGGAGCTGGAAAATATTTTGTTTTTTCTTTAATTTTATTAAGCCAATCGATAGATAATACAAATACAAACAACTTTTCTTAATTCCATTTTGAATGCTATATATGAAATAAGGATTTTAGAGAGGGGTTGATATTTCATTATTTTTGGAGCTGGAAAATATTTTGTTTTTTCTTTAATTTTATTAAGCCAATCGATAGATAATACAAATACAAACAACTTTTCTTAATTCCATTTTGAATGCTATATATGAAATAAGGATTTTATAGAGGGGTTGATATTTCATTATTTTTGGAGCTGGAAAAAATTTTGTTTTTTCTTTAATTTTATTACGCCAATCGATAGATAATACAAATACAAACAACTTTTTTTAATTCCATTTTGAATGCTATATATGAAATAAGGATTTTAGAGAGGGGTTGATATTTCATTATTTTTGGAGCTGGAAAATATTTTGTTTTTTCTTTAATTTTATTAAGCCAATCGATAGATAATACAAATACAAACAACTTTTCTTAATTCCATTTTGAATGCTATATATGAAATAAGGATTTTAGAGAGGGGTTGATATTTCATTATTTTTGGAGCTGGAAAAAATTTTGTTTTTTCTTTAATTTTATTACGCCAATCGATAGATAATACAAATACAAACAACTTTTCTTAATTCCATTTTGAATGCTATATATGAAATAAGGATTTTAGAGAGGGGTTGATATTTCATTATTTTTGGAGCTGGAAAATATTTTGTTTTTTCTTTAATTTTATTAAGCCAATCGATAGATAATACAAATACAAACAACTTTTCTTTATTCCATTTTGAATGCTATACATGAAATAAGGATTTTAGAGAGGGGTTGATATTTCATTATTTTTGGAGCTGGAAAATATTTTGTTTTTTCTTTAATTTTATTACGCCAATCGATAGATAATACAAATACAAACAACTTTTCTTAATTCCATTTTGAATGCTATATATGAAATAAGGATTTTAGAGAGGGGTTGATATTTCATTATTTTTGGAGCTGGAAAATATTTTGTTTTTTCTTTAATTTTATTAAGCCAATCGATAGATAATACAAATACAAACAACTTTTCTTTATTCCATTTTGAATGCTATATATAAAATAAGGATTTTAGAGAGGGGTTGATATTTTATTATTTTTGGAGCTGGAAAAGTTTTAGTTTTTTCTTTAATTTTATTACGCCAAAAAATAGATAATACAAATACAAACAACTTTTCTTAATTCCATTTTGAATGCTATATATGAAATAAGGATTTTAGAGAGGGGTTGATATTTCATTATTTTTGGAGCTGGAAAATATTTTGTTTTTTCTTTAATTTTATTACGCCAATCGATAGATAATACAAATACAAATAACTTTTCTAAATTCCATTTTGAATGCTATACATAAAATAAGGATTTAAGAGAGGGGTTAATATTTTATTATTTTTGGAGCTGGAAAAGTTTTTGTTTTTTCTTTAATTTTATTACGCCAAAAAATAGATAATACAAATATTAACAACTTTTCTTCATTCCATTTTGAATGCTATATATGAAATAAGGATTTTAGAGAGGGGTTGATATTTCATTATTTTTGGAGCTGGAAAATATTTTGTTTTTTCTTTAATTTTATTACGCCAATCGATAGATAATACAAATACAAACAACTTTTCTTAATTCCATTTTGAATGCTATATATGAAATAAGGATTTTAGAGAGGGGTTGATATTTCATTATTTTTGGAGCTGGAAAATATTTTGTTTTTTCTTTAATTTTATTAAGCCAATCGATAGATAATACAAATACAAACAACTTTTCTTTATTCCATTTTGAATGCTATATATGAAATAAGGATTTTAGAGAGGGGTTGATATTTCATTATTTTTGGAGCTGGAAAAAATTTTTTTTCTTTAATTTTATTACGCCAATCGATAGACAATATAAATACAAACAACTTTTTTTAATTCCATTTTGAATGCTATACATAAAATAAGGATTTTAGAGAGGGGTTGATATTTTATTATTTTTGGAGCTGGAAAAGTTTTAGTTTTTTCTTTAATTTTATTACGCCAAAAAATAGATAATACAAATACAAACAACTTTTCTTAATTCCATTTTGAATGCTATATATGAAATAAGGATTTTAGAGAGGGGTTGATATTTCATTATTTTTGGAGCTGGAAAATATTTTGTTTTTTCTTTAATTTTATTAAGCCAATCGATAGATAATACAAATACAAACAACTTTTCTTAATTCCATTTTGAATGCTATACATGAAATAAGGATTTTAGAGAGGGGTTGATATTTCATTATTTTTGGAGCTGGAAAATATTTTGTTTTTTCTTTAATTTTATTAAGCCAATCGATAGATAATACAAATACAAACAACTTTTCTTTATTCCATTTTGAATGCTATACATGAAATAAGGATTTTAGAGAGGGGTTGATATTTCATTATTTTTGGAGCTGGAAAATATTTTGTTTTTTCTTTAATTTTATTAAGCCAATCGATAGATAATACAAATACAAACAACTTTTCTTAATTCCATTTTGAATGCTATACATAAAATAAGGATTTTAGAGAGGGGTTGATATTTTATTATTTTTGGAGCTGGAAAAGTTTTTGTTTTTTCTTTAATTTTATTACGCCAAAAAATAGTAAATACAAATACAAACAACTTTTCTCAATTCCATTTTAAATGCTATGTATAAAATAAGGATTTTAGAGAGGGGTTGATATTTTATTATTTTTGGAGCTGGAAAAGTTTTTGTTTTTTCTTTAATTTTATTACGCCAAAAAATAGATAATACAAATACAAACAACTATTCTTAATTCCATTTTGAATGCTATATATGAAATAAGGATTTTAGAGAGGGGTTGATATTTCATTATTTTTGGAGCTGGAAAATATTTTGTTTTTTCTTTAATTTTATTAAGCCAATCGATAGATAATACAAATACAAACAACTTTTCTTAATTCCATTTTGAATGCTATATATGAAATAAGGATTTTAGAGAGGGGTTGATATTTCATTATTTTTGGAGCTGGAAAATATTTTGTTTTTTCTTTAATTTTATTAAGCCAATCGATAGATAATACAAATACAAACAACTTTTCTTAATTCCATTTTGAATGCTATATATGAAATAAGGATTTTATAGAGGGGTTGATATTTCATTATTTTTGGAGCTGGAAAAAATTTTGTTTTTTCTTTAATTTTATTACGCCAATCGATAGATAATACAAATACAAACAACTTTTTTTAATTCCATTTTGAATGCTATATATGAAATAAGGATTTTAGAGAGGGGTTGATATTTCATTATTTTTGGAGCTGGAAAATATTTTGTTTTTTCTTTAATTTTATTAAGCCAATCGATAGATAATACAAATACAAACAACTTTTCTTAATTCCATTTTGAATGCTATATATGAAATAAGGATTTTAGAGAGGGGTTGATATTTCATTATTTTTGGAGCTGGAAAAAATTTTGTTTTTTCTTTAATTTTATTACGCCAATCGATAGATAATACAAATACAAACAACTTTTCTTAATTCCATTTTGAATGCTATATATGAAATAAGGATTTTAGAGAGGGGTTGATATTTCATTATTTTTGGAGCTGGAAAATATTTTGTTTTTTCTTTAATTTTATTAAGCCAATCGATAGATAATACAAATACAAACAACTTTTCTTTATTCCATTTTGAATGCTATACATGAAATAAGGATTTTAGAGAGGGGTTGATATTTCATTATTTTTGGAGCTGGAAAATATTTTGTTTTTTCTTTAATTTTATTACGCCAATCGATAGATAATACAAATACAAACAACTTTTCTTAATTCCATTTTGAATGCTATATATGAAATAAGGATTTTAGAGAGGGGTTGATATTTCATTATTTTTGGAGCTGGAAAATATTTTGTTTTTTCTTTAATTTTATTAAGCCAATCGATAGATAATACAAATACAAACAACTTTTCTTTATTCCATTTTGAATGCTATATATAAAATAAGGATTTTAGAGAGGGGTTGATATTTTATTATTTTTGGAGCTGGAAAAGTTTTAGTTTTTTCTTTAATTTTATTACGCCAAAAAATAGATAATACAAATACAAACAACTTTTCTTAATTCCATTTTGAATGCTATATATGAAATAAGGATTTTAGAGAGGGGTTGATATTTCATTATTTTTGGAGCTGGAAAATATTTTGTTTTTTCTTTAATTTTATTACGCCAATCGATAGATAATACAAAT
Organism: Psylliodes chrysocephalus; assembly: GCA_927349885.1. NCBI lineage: Eukaryota > Metazoa > Arthropoda > Insecta > Coleoptera > Chrysomelidae > Psylliodes > Psylliodes chrysocephalus. The sequence continues at coordinate 36,366,286 of OV651817.1, read as the reverse complement.
ACAAATAACTTTTCTAAATTCCATTTTGAATGCTATACATAAAATAAGGATTTAAGAGAGGGGTTAATATTTTATTATTTTTGGAGCTGGAAAAGTTTTTGTTTTTTCTTTAATTTTATTACGCCAAAAAATAGATAATACAAATATTAACAACTTTTCTTCATTCCATTTTGAATGCTATATATGAAATAAGGATTTTAGAGAGGGGTTGATATTTCATTATTTTTGGAGCTGGAAAATATTTTGTTTTTTCTTTAATTTTATTACGCCAATCGATAGATAATACAAATACAAACAACTTTTCTTAATTCCATTTTGAATGCTATATATGAAATAAGGATTTTAGAGAGGGGTTGATATTTCATTATTTTTGGAGCTGGAAAATATTTTGTTTTTTCTTTAATTTTATTAAGCCAATCGATAGATAATACAAATACAAACAACTTTTCTTTATTCCATTTTGAATGCTATATATGAAATAAGGATTTTAGAGAGGGGTTGATATTTCATTATTTTTGGAGCTGGAAAAAATTTTTTTTCTTTAATTTTATTACGCCAATCGATAGACAATATAAATACAAACAACTTTTTTTAATTCCATTTTGAATGCTATACATAAAATAAGGATTTTAGAGAGGGGTTGATATTTTATTATTTTTGGAGCTGGAAAAGTTTTAGTTTTTTCTTTAATTTTATTACGCCAAAAAATAGATAATACAAATACAAACAACTTTTCTTAATTCCATTTTAATTGCTATATATGAAATAAGGATTTTAGAGAGGGGTTGATATTTCATTATTTTTGGAGCTGGAAAAAATTTTGTTTTTTCTTTAATTTTATTAAGCCAATCGATAGACAATACAAATACAAACAACTTTTTTTTATTCCATTTTGAATGCTATACATAAAATAAGGATTTTAGAGAGGGGTTGATATTTTATTATTTTTGGAGCTGGAAAAGTTTTTGTTTTTTCTTTTATTTTATTACGCCAAAAAATAGATAATACAAATACAAACAACTTTTCTTAATTCCATTTTGAATGCTATATATGAAATAAGGATTTTAGAGAGGGGTTGATATTTTATTATTTTTGGAGCTGGAAAAGTTTTTGTTTTTTCTTTAATTTTATTACGCCAAAAAATAGATAATACAAATACAAACAACTTTTTTTAATTCCATTTTGAATGCTATACATAAAATAAGGATTTTAGAGAGGGGTTAATATTTTATTATTTTTGGAGCTGGAAAAGTTTTTGTTTTTTCTTTAAGTTTATTACGCCAAAAAATAGATAATACAAATACAAACAACTTTTCTTAATTCCATTTTGAATGCTATATATGAAATAAGGATTTTAGAGAGGGGTTGATATTTCATTATTTTTGGAGCTGGAAAAAATTTTGTTTTTTCTTTAATTTTATTACGTCAATCAATAGATAATACAAATACAAACAACTTTTCTTAATTCCATTTTGAATGCTATATGAAATAAGGATTTTAGAGAGGGGTTGATATTTCATTATTTTTGGAGCTGGAAAATATTTTGTTTTTTCTTTAATTTTATTACGACAATCGATAGATAATACAAATACAAATAACTTTTCTTAATTCCATTTTGAATGCTTTATATGAAATAAGGATTTTAGAGAGGGGTTGATATTTCATTATTTTTGGAGCTGGAAAAAAATTTGTTTTTTCTTTAATTTTATTACGCCAATCGATAGATAATACATATACAAACAACTTTTCTTAATTCCATTTTGAATGCTATACATGAAATAAGGATTTTAGAGAGGGGTTGATATTTCATTATTTTTGGAGCTGGAAAATATTTTGTTTTTTCTTTAATTTTATTAAGCCAATCGATAGATAATACAAATACAAACAACTTTTCTTTATTCTATTTTGAATGCTATATATGAAATAAGGATTTTAGAGAGGGGTTGATATTTCATTATTTTTGGAGCTGGAAAAAATTTTGTTTTTTCTTTAATTTTATTACGCCAATCAATAGATAATACAAATACAAACAACTTTTCTTAATTCCATTTTGAATGCTATATATGAAATAAGGATTTTAGAGAGGGGTTGATATTTCATTATTTTTGGAGCTGGAAAAAATTTTTTTTTCTTTAATTTTATTACGCCAATCGATAGATAATACAAATACAAACAACTTTTCTTAATTCCATTTTGAATGCTATATATGAAATAAGGATTTTAGAGAGGGGTTGATATTTCATTATTTTTGGAGCTGGAAAATATTTTGTTTTTTCTTTAATTTTATTAAGCCAATCGATAGATAATACAAATACAAACAACTTTTCCTTATTCCATTTTGAATGCTATACATGAAATAAGGATTTTAGAGAGGGGTTGATATTTCATTATTTTTGGAGCTGGAAAATATTTTGTTTTTTCTTTAATTTTATTACGCCAATCGATAGATAATACAAATACAAATAACTTTTCTTAATTCCATTTTGAATGCTATACATGAAATAAGGATTTTAGAGAGGGGTTGATATTTTATTATTTTTGGAGCTGGAAAAGTTTTTGTTTTTTCTTTAATTTTATTACGCCAATCAATAGATAATACAAATACAAACAACTTTTCTTTATTCCATTTTGAATGCTATATATGAAATAAGGATTTTAGAGAGGGGTTGATATTTCATTATTTTTGGAGCTGGAAAAAATTTTGTTTTTTCTTTAATTTTATTACGCAAATAAATAGATAATACAAATACAAACAACTTTTCTTAATTCCATTTTGAATGCTATACATAAAATAAGGATTTTTGAGAGGGGTTGATATTTTATTATTTTTGGAGCTGGAAAATTTTTTGTTTTTTCTTTAATTTTATTACGCCAAAAAATAGTAAATACAAATACAAACAACTTTTCTTAATTCCATTTTAAATGCTATGTATAAAATAAGGATTTTAGAGAGGGGTTGATATTTTATTATTTTTGGAGCTGGAAAAAATTTTGTTTTTTCTTTAATTTTATTACGCCAATCAATAGATAATACAAATACAAACAACTTTTCTTAATTCCATTTTGAATGCTATATATGAAATAAGGATTTTAGAGAGGGGTTGATATTTCATTATTTTTGGAGCTGGAAAATATTTTGTTTTTTCTTTAATTTTATTACGCCAATCGATAGATAATACAAATACAAATAACTTTTCTTAATTCCATTTTGAATGCTATACATGAAATAAGGATTTTAGAGAGGGGTTGATAATTCATTATTTTTGGAGCTGAAAAAAATTTTGTTTTTTCTTTAATTTTATTACGCCAATCGATAGATAATACCAATACAAACAACTTTTTTAAATTCCATTTTGAATGCTATATATGAAATAAGGATTTTAGAGAGGGGTTGATATTTAATTATTTTTGGAGCTGGAAAATATTTTGTTTTTTCTTTAATTTTATTACGCCAATCGATAGATAATACAAATACAAATAACTTTTCTTAATTCCATTTTGAATGCTATACATGAAATAAGGATTTTAGAGAGGGGTTGATAATTCATTATTTTTGGAGCTGAAAAAAATTTTGTTTTTTCTTTAATTTTATTACGCCAATCGATAGATAATACAAATACAAACAACTTTTCTTAATTCCATTTTGAATGCTATATATGAAATAAGGATTTTAGAGAGGGGTTGATATTTCATTATTTTTGGAGCTGGAAAATATTTTGTTTTTTCTTTAATTTTATTACGCCAATCGATAGATAATACAAATACAAATAACTTTTCTTAATTCCATTTTGAATGCTATACATGAAATAAGGATTTTAGAGAGGGGTTGATAATTCATTATTTTTGGAGCTGAAAAAAATTTTGTTTTTTCTTTAATTTTATTACGCCAATCGATAGATAATACCAATACAAACAACTTTTTTAAATTCCATTTTGAATGCTATATATGAAATAAGGATTTTAGAGAGGGGTTGATATTTCATTATTTTTGGAGCTGGAAAAAATTTTGTTTTTTCTTTAATTTTATTACGCCAATCAATAGATAATACAAATACAAACAACTTTTCTAAATTCCATTTTGAATGCTATATATGAAATAAGGATTTTAGAGAGGGGTTGATATTTAATTATTTTTGGAGCTGGAAAATATTTTGTTTTTTCTTTAATTTTATTACGCCAATCGATAGATAATACAAATACAAATAACTTTTCTTAATTCCATTTTGAATGCTATACATGAAATAAGGATTTTAGAGAGGGGTTGATAATTCATTATTTTTGGAGCTGAAAAAAATTTTGTTTTTTCTTTAATTTTATTACGCCAATCGATAGATAATACAAATACAAACAACTTTTCTTAATTCCATTTTGAATGCTATATATGAAATAAGGATTTTAGAGAGGGGTGATATTTCATTATTTTTGGAGCTGGAAAATATTTTGTTTTTTCTTTAATTTTATTAAACCAATCGATAGATAATACAAATAGAAACAACTTTTCTTAATTCCATTTTGAATGCTATATATAAAATAAGGATTTTAGAGAGGGGTTGATATTTTATTATTTTTGGAGCTGGAAAAAATTTTGTTTTTTCTTTAATTTTATTACGCCAATCAATAGATAATACAAATACAAACAACTTTTCTTAATTCCATTTTGAATGCTATATATGAAATAAGGATTTTAGAGAGGGGTTGATATTTCATTATTTTTGGAGCTGGAAAATATTTTGTTTTTTCTTTAATTTTATTACGCCAATCGATAGATAATACAAATACAAATAACTTTTCTAAATTCCATTTTGAATGCTATACATGAAATAAGGATTTTAGAGAGGGGTTGATAATTCATTATTTTTGGAGCTGAAAAAAATTTTGTTTTTTCTTTAATTTTATTACGCCAATCGATAGATAATACCAATACAAACAACTTTTTTAAATTCCATTTTGAATGCTATATATGAAATAAGGATTTTAGAGAGGGGTTGATATTTCATTATTTTTGGAGCTGGAAAAAATTTTGTTTTTTCTTTAATTTTATTACGCCAATCAATAGATAATACAAATACAAACAACTTTTCTTAATTCCATTTTGAATGCTATATATGAAATAAGGATTTTAGAGAGGGGTTGATATTTAATTATTTTTGGAGCTGGAAAATATTTTGTTTTTTCTTTAATTTTATTACGCCAATCGATAGATAATACAAATACAAATAACTTTTCTTTATTCCATTTTGAATGCTATATATGAAATAAGGATTTTAGAGAGGGGTTGATATTTCATTATTTTTGGAGCTGGAAAATATTTTGTTTTTTCTTTAATTTTATTACGCCAATCGATAGATAATACAAATACAAATAACTTTTCTTGATTCCATTTTGAATGGTATACATGAAATAAGGATTTTAGAGAGGGGTTGATAATTCATTATTTTTGGAGCTGAAAAAAATTTTGTTTTTTCTTTAATTTTATTACGCCAATCGATAGATAATACCAATACAAACAACTTTTTTAAATTCCATTTTGAATGCTATATATGAAATAAGGATTTTAGAGAGGGGTTTGATATTTCATTATTTTTGGAGCTGGAAAAAATTTTGTTTTTTCTTTAATTTTATTACGCCAATCAATAGATAATACAAATACAAACAACTTTTCTTAATTCCATTTTGAATGCTATATATGAAATAAGGATTTTAGAGAGGGGTTGATATTTCATTATTTTTGGAGCTGGAAAATATTTTGTTTTTTCTTTAATTTTATTAAGCCAATCGATAGATAATACAAATACAAACAACTTTTCCTTATTCCATTTTGAATGCTATACATGAAATAAGGATTTTAGAGAGGGGTTGATATTTCATTATTTTTGGAGCTGGAAAATATTTTGTTTTTTCTTTAATTTTATTACGCAAATAAATAGATAATACAAATACAAACAACTTTTCTTAATTCCATTTTGAATGCTATACATAAAATAAGGATTTTTGAGAGGGGTTGATATTTTATTATTTTTGGAGCTGGAAAAGTTTTTGTTTTTTCTTTAATTTTATTACGCCAAAAAATAGTAAATACAAATACAAACAACTTTTCTTAATTCCATTTTAAATGCTATGTATAAAATAAGGATTTTAGAGAGGGGTTGATATTTTATTATTTTTGGAGCTGGAAAAAATTTTGTTTTTTCTTTAATTTTATTACGCCAATCAATAGATAATACAAATACAAACAACTTTTCTTAATTCCATTTTGAATGCTATATATGAAATAAGGATTTTAGAGAGGGGTTGATATTTCATTATTTTTGGAGCTGGAAAATATTTTGTTTTTTCTTTAATTTTATTACGCCAATCGATAGATAATACAAATACAAATAACTTTTCTTAATTCCATTTTGAATGCTATACATGAAATAGGGATTTTAGAGAGGGGTTGATATTTTATTATTTTTGGAGCTGGAAAAGTTTTTGTTTTTTCTTTAATTTTATTACGCCAATCAATAGATAATACAAATACAAACAACTTTCTTTATTCCATTTTGAATGCTATATATGAAATAAGGATTTTAGAGAGGGGTTGATATTTCATTATTTTTGGAGCTGGAAAAAATTTTGTTTTTTCTTTAATTTTATTACGCAAATAAATAGATAATACAAATACAAACAACTTTTCTTAATTCCATTTTGAATGCTATACATAAAATAAGGATTTTTGAGAGGGGTTGATATTTTATTATTTTTGGAGCTGGAAAATTTTTTGTTTTTTCTTTAATTTTATTACGCCAAAAAATAGTAAATACAAATACAAACAACTTTTCTTAATTCCATTTTAAATGCTACGTATAAAATAAGGATTTTAGAGAGGGGTTGATATTTTATTATTTTTGGAGCTGGAAAAAATTTTGTTTTTTCTTTAATTTTATTACGCCAATCAATAGATAATACAAATACAAACAACTTTTCTTAATTCCATTTTGAATGCTATATATGAAATAAGGATTTTAGAGAGGGGTTGATATTTCATTATTTTTGGAGCTGGAAAATATTTTGTTTTTTCTTTAATTTTATTACGCCAATCGATAGATAATACAAATACAAATAACTTTTCTTAATTCCATTTTGAATGCTATACATGAAATAAGGATTTTAGAGAGGGGTTGATAATTCATTATTTTTGGAGCTGAAAAAAATTTTGTTTTTTCTTTAATTTTATTACGCCAATCGATAGATTATACCAATACAAACAACTTTTTTAAATTCCATTTTGAATGCTATATATGAAATAAGGATTTTAGAGAGGGGTTGATATTTCATTATTTTTGGAGCTGGAAAATATTTTGTTTTTTCTTTAATTTTATTACGCAAATAAATAGATAATACAAATACAAACAACTTTTCTTAATTCCATTTTGAATGCTATACATAAAATAAGGATTTTTGAGAGGGGTTGATATTTTATTATTTTTGGAGCTGGAAAAGTTTTTGTTTTTTCTTTAATTTTATTACGCCAAAAAATAGTAAATACAAATACAAACAACTTTTCTTAATTCCATTTTAAATGCTATGTATAAAATAAGGATTTTAGAGAGGGGTTGATATTTTATTATTTTTGGAGCTGGAAAAAATTTTGTTTTTTCTTTAATTTTATTACGCCAATCAATAGATAATACAAATACAAACAACTTTTCTTAATTCCATTTTGAATGCTATATATGAAATAAGGATTTTAGAGAGGGGTTGATATTTCATTATTTTTGGAGCTGGAAAATATTTTGTTTTTTCTTTAATTTTATTACGCCAATCGATAGATAATACAAATACAAATAACTTTTCTTAATTCCATTTTGAATGCTATACATGAAATAGGGATTTTAGAGAGGGGTTGATATTTTATTATTTTTGGAGCTGGAAAAGTTTTTGTTTTTTCTTTAATTTTATTACGCCAATCAATAGATAATACAAATACAAACAACTTTTCTTTATTCCATTTTGAATGCTATATATGAAATAAGGATTTTAGAGAGGGGTTGATATTTCATTATTTTTGGAGCTGGAAAAAATTTTGTTTTTTCTTTAATTTTATTACGCAAATAAATAGATAATACAAATACAAACAACTTTTCTTAATTCCATTTTGAATGCTATACATAAAATAAGGATTTTTGAGAGGGGTTGATATTTTATTATTTTTGGAGCTGGAAAATTTTTTGTTTTTTCTTTAATTTTATTACGCCAAAAAATAGTAAATACAAATACAAACAACTTTTCTTAATTCCATTTTAAATGCTATGTATAAAATAAGGATTTTAGAGAGGGGTTGATATTTTATTATTTTTGGAGCTGGAAAAAATTTTGTTTTTTCTTTAATTTTATTACGCCAATCAATAGATAATACAAATACAAACAACTTTTCTTAATTCCATTTTGAATGCTATATATGAAATAAGGATTTTAGAGAGGGGTTGATATTTCATTATTTTTGGAGCTGGAAAATATTTTGTTTTTTCTTTAATTTTATTACGCCAATCGATAGATAATACAAATACAAATAACTTTTCTTAATTCCATTTTGAATGCTATACATGAAATAAGGATTTTAGAGAGGGGTTGATAATTCATTATTTTTGGAGCTGAAAAAAATTTTGTTTTTTCTTTAATTTTATTACGCCAATCGATAGATTATACCAATACAAACAACTTTTTTAAATTCCATTTTGAATGCTATATATGAAATAAGGATTTTAGAGAGGGGTTGATATTTCATTATTTTTGGAGCTGGAAAAAATTTTGTTTTTTCTTTAATTTTATTACGCCAATCAATAGATAATACAAATACAAACAACTTTTCTTAATTCCATTTTGAATGCTATATATGAAATAAGGATTTTAGAGAGGGGTTGATATTTAATTATTTTTGGAGCTGGAAAATATTTTGTTTTTTCTTTAATTTTATTACGCCAATCGATAGATAATACAAATATAAATAACTTTTCTTAATTCCATTTTGAATGCTATACATGAAATAAGGATTTTAGAGAGGGGTTGATAATTCATTATTTTTGGAGCTGAAAAAAATTTTGTTTTTTCTTTAATTTTATTACGCCAATCGATAGATAATACAAATACAAACAACTTTTCTTAATTCCATTTTGAATGCTATATATGAAATAAGGATTTTAGAGAGGGGTTGATATTTCATTATTTTTGGAGCTGGAAAATATTTTGTTTTTTCTTTAATTTTATTACGCCAATCGATAGATAATACAAATACAAATAACTTTTCTTTATTCCATTTTGAATGCTATACATGAAATAAGGATTTTAGAGAGGGGTTGATAATTCATTATTTTTGGAGCTGAAAAAAATTTTGTTTTTTCTTTAATTTTATTACGCCAATCGATAGATAATACCAATACAAACAACTTTTTTAAATTCCATTTTGAATGCTATATATGAAATAAGGATTTTAGAGAGGGGTTGATATTTCATTATTTTTGGAGCTGGAAAAAATTTTGTTTTTTCTTTAATTTTATTACGCCAATCAATAGATAATACAAATACAAACAACTTTTCTTAATTCCATTTTGAATGCTATATATGAAATAAGGATTTTAGAGAGGGGTTGATATTTAATTATTTTTGGAGCTGGAAAATATTTTGTTTTTTCTTTAATTTTATTACGCCAATCGATAGATAATACAAATACAAATAACTTTTCTTAATTCCATTTTGAATGCTATACATGAAATAAGGATTTTAGAGAGGGGTTGATAATTCATTATTTTTGGAGCTGAAAAAAATTTTGTTTTTTCTTTAATTTTATTACGCCAATCGATAGATAATACAAATACAAACAACTTTTCTTAATTCCATTTTGAATGCTATATATGAAATAAGGATTTTAGAGAGGGGTTGATATTTCATTATTTTTGGAGCTGGAAAATATTTTGTTTTTTCTTTAATTTTATTAAACCAATCGATAGATAATACAAATAGAAACAACTTTTCTTAATTCCATTTTGAATGCTATATATAAAATAAGGATTTTAGAGAGGGGTTGATATTTTATTATTTTTGGAGCTGGAAAAGTTTTTGTTTTTTCTTTAATCTTATTACGCCAAAAAATAGATAATACAAATACAAACAACTTTTCTTAAGACGGAATTTGCACGCCAGGAAATTCATAACAAAAACTACAAATTAACTAAGTTGTCAATAGATGGCGATTAGATGCACTTCTACGAAATAATTCAAATGTTGAATTATACCTGCCTGTTTGCCAAGTTGTGTAAACTACTTTCCGGCGACCCGACAAGCGTCCCCTCCCTCCCAAATCTAAAGTGCTCGTAACATTTTATTGTACCGCCGGACGAGACAAACAGTACATTAAATTAGAATATCGAACCTATAGGGACCGTATTTAAATAATTTTGTCCACGACCATAATAAGTCAATATTCTACCTCCTAACTAAAAGCATATAGTACCCATATATCACGGAGTGAATTATGATAATTCACGCTTTTGTAATTCTGGTACATTCCGGTAGATAACTAAAGATAGGCGATATTTTCTAGATCGAAAAAATCAAAAAATCGAAAATCGAAAAATCGAAAATCAAAAAATCAAAAATCGAAAAATCGAAAATCGAAAATCGAAAATCGAAAATCGAAAATCGAAAATCGAAAATCGAAAATCGAAAATCGAAAATCGAAAATCGAAAATCGAAAATCGAAAATCGAAAATCGAAAATCGAAAATCGAAAATCGAAAATCGAAAATCGAAAATCGAAAATCGAAAATCGAAAATCGAAAATCGAAAATCGAAAATCGAAAATCGAAAATCGAAAATCGAAAATCGAAAATCGAAAATCGAAAATCGAAAATTGTAGAAAATATTATTTGAATTAACTTTTATTCATAGAATTTTCTTCTACAACCGTAAATAACAAATATATTCCATAAAATATAAAAATGACCCCCTATAAAGTACCCCCAAGTGCCAACTGTGCTCAAAATCTAATCAGTTCACCGCAGGCCGGAATAAGACTTAATTTTAAAATTTGGTATTTTTCTGTTCATCCGTTCATGAGTTATCGAGTATACAGACACACACACAGAGAGCATCGCGAAAATAGTCAAAACGGATTCAGGGGATCCCAAAATGTAAAAATCCGTCAAAAAATCGATGTCGAAAAAAATCATGATTACTATCGATTGGCGTAATAAAATTAAAGAAAAAACAAAATTTTTTCCAGCTCCAAAAATAATGAAATATCAACCCCTCTCTAAAATCCTTATTTCATCTATAGCATTCAAAATGGAATTAAGAAAAGTTGTTTGTATTTATATTATCTATTTTTTGGCGTAATAAAATTAAAGAAAAAACAAAAACTTTTCCAGCTCCAAAAATAATAAAATATCAACCCCTCTCTAAAATCCTTATTTTATGTATAGCATTTAAAATGGAATTAAGAAAAGTTGTTTGTATTTGTATTATCTATTTATTGGCGTAATAAAATTAAAGAAAAAACAAAATTTGTTTCAGCTCCAAAAATAATGAAATATCAACCCCTCTCTAAAATCCTTATTTTATGTATAGCATTTAAAATGGATTTAAGAAAAGTTGTTTGTATTTGTATTATCTATTTATTGGCGTAATAAAATTAAAGAAAAAACAAAATTTTTTCCAGCTCCAAAAATAATGAAATATCAACCCCTCTCTAAAATCCTTATTTCATATATAGCATTCACAATGGAATAAAGAAAAGTTGTTTGTATTTGTATTATCTATTGATTGGCGTAATAAAATTAAAGAAAAAACAAAATTTTTTCCAGCTCCAAAAATAATGAAATATCAACCCCTCTCTAAAATCTTTATTTCATGTTTAGAATTCAAAATGGTATTAAGAAAAGTTGTTTGTATTTGTATTATCTATCGATTGGCTGGATAAAATTATAGAAAAAAAATTTTCAGAACCAAAAATATTAAAATTTCATCCCTTTAATTCCTTAATATAATTCTATAAGGGTTATTGAAAATAATTAACATTTTTCTGAAGGTGTAGTAATCTTTAAACTAAAATTTAGAACGAATAATTGTTGTCGTAAAAGAATATTTTTCGACCGCTGGCGCTTTGAGCTCCGGCTGGTTTTGGAGCTGGCTGGCTAGGAGCTAACATGACACAGGTGTAATATTGTTCAGTGTAGGGAATGGTTTGTGGGAGCAGGTTCATCGGTTCGTCCATTATCATTTGTGTACACGTTTTGTTACATGTTGCTTTGGCGTCCTGGCTTTTACGATATTGATTAAAAGCATAGGTAAGTTTCTATTAATGTTTTAATTTAGCTACTCCTTTAATAATTGTTGTATTTTACAACAACTACTGTTTTATAGGTACGTACAGTGTGTTAAATGCTTATAGAAACTTCAAAACATAACTTTACTTTTGTTTCTTTTATTTTTATACGTATTCTTTAGGTTACCTAGTTATTCCAAGCATACTTATTTTCCTTTTTTTTTTTGGTCAGTTGTTTTTTATTTAATAAAATGTCTAAAATAACCCTGTCTCTGCGTCATCTACGTAGAAAAATAGTGCAAAATGTTTAAGATGCTTTAAAGTCAAATCAATTTTTTTTTATTCCCAATGAAGATAACATTAATAAGGCTTCGGACATTAATATATTATATGATTCTATTATTTATAATAATTTCCAAGAAAATAATACAAAATTAACTTTGGAGCTTTTAGAAAATACTTCACCTGAAATTATATGGTTATAGGAATGGGGGTGAACCAAACGACTTAACCGACCGAACGATTAGGTGTGCCATGCAAGATTAGCTTAAGTTAGCTAAGGCCCGTCTAGGACACAACACATCCAAAGTGTTAAGCTTAGATTTTTATTTTCATGTATATTTTTTGTTAGTTAAAGAAAAATTTCGTTTAGTTTGTTATTCAGTATTTTAGTGTTTATTTTTTTGTATTTATTTATTTTTTAGTATTTTATTGTTTATTTTTTTTTAATTAAATATTGTTCTGTACATATAACAAGTGAAAAAATGTTTCTAAATATTTAGGCCAATTACAACCAAAATAGAAACACGAGTAATGCCTATTTCTGTTGTATACACACCTGCTATGGATAAAATCCAAACTATCATTTAAGAAATATTAACATTTTTCCATGGCCTCTTTTAGAAATTTTGTTTTGATCACTTTATTTAATTTGCTTTCAGGTAGATGCATTTTACACATTAATAAAAAACATACAAATATATCTAATACAGACGTATAGTAAAACAGGATAATTAAAGGTAGATAAAGTAGTAATGTTAGACGTATAAAAAATAAAAAAATACGTTAATAGGGCGGACATTTTCACGTATATATTGGGTAGCATATCAACAGTATCCATACGTATATTGTGGTACATAAAAGAACGTATTTTATACCAAAGTAAATTCGTATAAATATACTACAACTATAAATCTAATATAGACGTATAGTAAAAACGTTTAATTATAGGTGGATAAATTCTTAGTAATCGACGTTTATAAGGCGGACATTTTCACGAATATATTTGGTAGTACATCAACCGTATTCATACGTATGGTAGTACCTAAAAAAATACGTAATTTATACCAAAGTGTGCTGCCTGGGTTGCTTATGGGCAACGTCTGAGCCTGTTGAACTACCTTCATCGTTTATCGTAATTTTATTGCGATACCCTATATATAAGCAAATTCACTAAAGTATGCATCATTCTAAATGTTGGTGTACGAGGGACAAGGTGTTCTCAATACTATTATCAACAAGTTACCGTTCGAACTTCATTTTCCGGGCTAAAAATAAATAAAAATAAATAAAAATAAATAAAAATAAATAAATAAAAATAAATAAAAATAAATAAAAATAAATAAAAATAAATAAAAATAAATAAAAATAAATAAAAATAAATAAAAATAAATAAAAATAAATAAAAATAAATAAAAATAAATAAAAATAAATAAAAATAAATAAAAATAAATAAAAATAAATAAAAATAAATAAAAATAAATAAAAATAAATAAAAATAAATAAAAATAAATAAAAATAAATAAAAATAAATAAAAATAAATAAAAATAAATAAAAATAAATAAAAATAAATAAAAATAAATAAAAATAAATAAAAATAAATAAAAATAAATAAAAATAAATAAAAATAAATAAAAATAAATAAAAATAAATAAAAATAAATAAAAATAAATAAAAATAAATAAAAATAAATAAAAATAAATAAAAATAAATAAAAATAAATAAAAATAAATAAAAATAAATAAAAATAAATAAAAATAAATAAAAATAAATAAAAATAAATAAAAATAAATAAAAATAAATAAAAATAAATAAAAATAAATAAAAATAAATAAAAATAAATAAAAATAAATAAAAATAAATAAAAATAAATAAAAATAAATAAAAATAAATAAAAATAAATAAAAATAAATAAAAATAAATAAAAATAAATAAAAATAAATAAAAATAAATAAAAATAAATAAAAATAAATAAAAATAAATAAAAATAAATAAAAATAAATAAAAATAAATAAAAATAAATAAAAATAAATAAAAATAAATAAAAATAAATAAAAATAAATAAAAATAAATAAAAATAAATAAAAATAAATAAAAATAAATAAAAATAAATAAAAATAAATAAAAATAAATAAAAATAAATAAAAATAAATAAAAATAAATAAAAATAAATAAAAATAAATAAAAATAAATAAAAATAAATAAAAATAAATAAAAATAAATAAAAATAAATAAAAATAAATAAAAATAAATAAAAATAAATAAAAATAAATAAAAATAAATAAAAATAAATAAAAATAAATAAAAATAAATAAAAATAAATAAAAATAAATAAAAATAAATAAAAATAAATAAAAATAAATAAAAATAAATAAAAATAAATAAAAATAAATAAAAATAAATAAAAATAAATAAAAATAAATAAAAATAAATAAAAATAAATAAAAATAAATAAAAATAAATAAAAATAAATAAAAATAAATAAAAATAAATAAAAATAAATAAAAATAAATAAAAATAAATAAAAATAAATAAAAATAAATAAAAATAAATAAAAATAAATAAAAATAAATAAAAATAAATAAAAATAAATAAAAATAAATAAAAATAAATAACAATAAATAAAAATAAATAAATAAATAAAAATAGATAAGTCTTCAGGTAATGGCGGTTTTGTTAAATACAGTGGCCTTATTTGGTTGTCACAGAAAACATAACCAAAACCAGAGAAATCTAAAGATCACGACAAGTGCATATGGCCTTTTTATCGTATTGAAAAAAAAAAAGGTTGAAAATTTTACTTCTCAGGCAGTATCTGACAACAATTTTTTCATGAATAAAAATAAATGTTAAAAATAAATGTTTCTGTTAACTTTAATAAATAAAAAGTTATCAAAAGTATTTAAAAAAGTAAAAAAAAATCACATGATACATAACTATTAATCGGCAAATATAACAAAGTGTTATGAAAAATGTTAATAATAATTTTTTTAAACTTATTACCTCTGAAAATCAGCAAAAAATTGATTCAGCGCGTCTCGGGGTTTCTCGTACCCATCTTATACATTGAGTTGGAAATGAGATAGAAGTACTTCTCTCTAAAAGTACACGCGCGTAGGAAGCATATTGTTATAACGTAAAAATTTTAAAAATTTATTTAGGTTATTTTGTTTATTATAGTTTGAATATTCGGTAAAAAATTTAAAATTATAGCATTTAAAATTTTAAGGTATATTATTTAATTCAAGAAAATTAGAATTTTCGTCAATTTAGGATTTTAAAACATAACAATTAAAGGGTTAAAGATACGATGATCGGCGTAAGGACTTTTTTATTCGAAATATCCTAAAGAATATAAAAAAATTAATTCATTGCAAAAAATGCATTTTTTCTGGCTTATTGTTAGTTAATTTTTCGTTGTTTAAACAATAACATCAACATATATCGAGTGTCATCTTACACTTTTATAATAAGGAAAGCCTTCCGGACAGTTTAACAAAAAAATTACGAATTAAAACAATTTTGCAAACGAATGCGCCACTATGCCCTGCACTAAATAGATGAATTTTCAATATGAAATATTTTTATCTGATTCAAATGGCGTTTAATGCAGGTATCGTTACAATTTTTTATTTGAATTGGGTAAGAAATCATTATAACGGGTTCTTAAATATGACGACCCATCAGTAATTTAGCAGCTGTTTCTTGGGTGATACTATGAGGTGTAGAGCGATAATCAAACAAAAAATTATTTAAAATGATATTGATATTTGAATTATGAGATTTGCCTAGAGCATTTTTTAATGCACTCTTGATTGTTTTTACCGCGTTCTCGGCCGCGCCATTAGACGAAGGATTATATGGGGGAATCGTAATATGGGTTATCTTATTTTTTGTAAGAACTCAAATTCAGAGGAACAAAATGATGTTCCATTATCAGTACAAATTTGGTTAAGTAATCCAAAACGTGCAAAACAAGACCTTGAAACATCGATTGTTAAAGTTGAAGTAATTGAATTCATTGGAAAAACCTTTATCCATTTACTATGAGCATCCAAAATAATTAAATACTGTTTATTGAGATATAAGCCCATAAAATCGAGATGAAGTCTATGCCAAGGTTGCTCAGGATAAGGCCAAGAATGACGAATTGATTTATTGGGTGCTTTTTTATTTACTAAACAAATTGTACAAGTTTTGCAAACTTCTTCAATTTGTTTATTTAAATTGGGCCACCAAAAATATGATCGGGCCAAGCTTTTCATTTTAACTGCTCCCATATGTGAGGCATGTAAACTTTGTAAAATTTATTTTTGTAAATTACTAGGAATGAATATGCGATTGAGGCATGTAAACTTTGTAAAATTTATTTTTGTAAATTACTAGGAATAACTATGCGATTGTTCCACATTAGACAACTAGACTCTATACTTAATTCATTTCTAATGCGATATTTATTCTGTAACTGTAAATCTTTATTTTATGATTTGTTTATTGATAAATTTTGATATTTTACATACAATTTCATCTTTTGATGTGGCTTCTTTAACATTATTAAAATTTATCGCAAAATCACAATTATTTTGAAAGTAATCGACGTAATTTAGATCAACATCTAATAAAGAATTTTCTTCCAAAGGCAAAGGCAATCTTGACAAGGCATCAGCTGGATTTTTATCAGTTTTAGCAACTTCAATTTCATAGTAATAGCTTGATAAAATTAAAGCCCACCTTTTTAAACGATTTGCGAGTATTTTTTTGTTAGGATGAAAAATATATGATAATGGTCGATTATCTATCACTAAAGTAAATTTTCTCAAAAATAAATAGTTATGAAATTTGCAAAGACCATAAATGATTCCCAAAGCTTCTTTTTCCAAAGTACAATATTTAAGTTCAGCATCCAAGAGCATGCGCGATGCATACCCTATTACCCTATGCGAACCGTCTGGCATAATGTGCGAAATTAGAGCACCTATTCCGTAATCACACGCATCCGTTACCAAACGAATTGGAAGCTCTGGGTTATAGTGTCCCAATGAAAAGTAGCCTGTTTCCATTTGATAAAATTTGGTTACGGTGAATTTAAAAGAGGAGATTTTTAAAAAACGCCCTGTATAGGTAATACATAATTTCTGTGTCACTGAAGCAAAACTTATAGCAAAATAACACATATCAGCAAAAACCGCACGTTTCTACGATTTGTTTAAAAGTTATAAGCTCTGGAAATGGGCTACTTTTCATTGGGACACCCTGTATATATTCATACTATTTTGGTACTATTATTAACTGTAATATATAAGATATGATATGAAAACTTACTCTTTATCATTTATAGTATATTACATTACGGGTGTGGAAAGTGACATTTTTCACACGAGTGGGAAATATTGTCGCAAAAGGCGCAAGCCGAGTGCCACTATCACACGAGTGTGGAAAATCACTTTTCACAAAAGTGATGTACAATATTTTTCCTACGACCACAAAATAATTTCATCAAAAAATGTAAAACCAGATTATTATAATAATTAAAATGTATTTAGCGAGTGCTTGAACGAGTTAACATCGTCTGTGTTCTGCTCCGTAAAATAAACAATTTTTCGTAAATAAATAGTGATTTCAAGTTATAAGTTTATGTGTGTACGCCACAAAGACTAATTGTATGTATTGAACATTTCTTTACTTCGCTTTTTATAGTTTCATTGATCTATATCAATATACTATTTCTAAAATATTAATGAAACCAGAATTTACAAACACACAAATTTGTTGATAAAGAATCCGACAAAAACCAGTCATCCGCCTGCACCTCGCTTGAAGCAGTTGTAGGGCAACCACACTTTCGACATGTATATGCTGTGTGCCGGTTTGAAATCGTTTTCGCAGCAACAAAATTATTTAAAGTCACGTTGCTTTTGACTACAAGAGCAACAACTTAACTTACAGTAAACAACCCACCAAACTGTATAAACTTCAAGATGTCACAAAACATAGAAAATAAAAATGCATCGTCATCGTATGTATCAGCAGTGAAATCAGCTCCCAAACCAATATTTCCCAAGAAGGATCAAGCAATTGTTATGCACGCAGATGATAATATTAAACTATTCGATTATGTCAAAGCAATAGGTGATATCGTTGGCTCCAAACAAATAACTTTTGCATCAAGAATCTCTAACAATAGAATATGTATTTATCTCGCAAGTACCGACCTTGTTGAAAAACTATTACGATCACACCAAACAATAACGATTGAGAACACTATCCTAAATATTCGTAGACTCGTCGCCCCAACCAAGAGAATAATAATTTCTAATATATCTCCCTTTGTTCCTCACGATATCGCAGAAACTGCCATAAAAAGCCTTGGACTCCAAATGGCCTCTCCCATTTCTTTCTTAAGAGCCGGTATCCCTGGCGACGAATATTCTCATATTATGAGCTTCAGGCGTCAAGTATATGTCTTTTGTCCTCTAGAAAATTTTGAACTTCACACTTCCCTCGTCATCTCCTTCGATGGCCAAGAAAATAGAATTTTCCTTTCTACGGATAAAATGGAATGCTTTATTTGCAAACAGACTGGCCACATTGCTTCAAACTGCCCTAACCCACCAACAAATAACTTACCAGCACATATAATCACAGACACCCTCTCCCAAATAACCACACAACCTTCTGTTAGCTTACCTCCTAGTCAACAACCTCCGATTAGTTCTCCACCTAGTCAACAACCTCCTATTAGCTCACCACCTAGTCAGCAACCTCCTACAGAAACATCCACAAGCCCCATCCCAGAAACTCTACCACATCAAAATCTACCTCACTCATCCTAAACTCTCACAGAAACTCCAAATGACCAAACAAACCTCCTCAACGAAGATCCACTCCTAACCCCAACACCTTTACAAGAAATGCCTCCTCCCAAAGCCCCTCCAACCTCATCCAGTATTAAAACAAAAAAGATGAAGCGCAAAAGAACAGTATCTACAGAAAGCATTCTGACAGAAGCTACAAAGAAATCTATCGAAGATGCCTATCAAGAAACTCCTGAGGCCTTTGCTCTTACCATTGAAAACCTTTTCGCATTTCTGGAAAACACTCATGGTAACCCAGAGCCCTATACAGAAGCACTCAAATTCACAAGTGACGTCAAATCTTTAGTAGAGAACCTAAACTTAATATATCCAGCTCTCAAAGAAATATCAACCAAGAACAGAATAACTCGACTAGCAAAAAAGATCAAAAGACACCTAAACCCTGACTCCGAAGAAACAGATAGCTTACCAAGTTTAGGCGACCCATCTGACGAAGACTACAACTCTGAGGGATCAATTTCCCTTAATTCTCAAAAATCCTCTTATTAACTCAAAACAAAATGCCCTTTAAACTAATCCAGTGGAACTGCGACGGATTTTGTCCCCGGTTAAAACGTCTTCAACAACTAATCTCTGATACTTCCCCCACTTTTCTCTGTTTACAAGAGACAAATTTTATTAACTCACACAACCCATATCTAAAAAACTATGTCAACTATAATTTCATCAGAACTACACACTTACGAGCCAGTGGTGGGACATCCATCTTTGTCTCTACTGATATCTTCCACCAAGAATTTCACCTAAACACTAACTTAGAAGCAGTCGCCATAACCGCATGGTGTCCAAACAAAATAACAATTTGTAGCACTTACATACCCCCAAATTATAACTTAACTAGCACTGAGTTAATAGGTCTTATAACTCAACTACCCGTTCCTTTTATACTGGTTGGAGATTTCAATGCTCACAACATACTGTGGGGTCCCCAGCAAACATTTGGACGAGGTAAAGTTATCGAAAATACATTAAATATTTGTAATACAAACATTTTAAACACAGACAGTAGTACGTACTTCCACATACAAACAGGTACTTTCTCCTCAATAGATCTAAGCCTCTGTGATCCTGGAACAGCCGCCCTACTTACATGGCACACCTTGGACTGCCTGTACGACAGTAATCACTATCCCATTCTCATCTCTGATAGAGAACCGAAAGCTACAACTGTCAAAACTAAATGGATCATTTCTAAAGCTAACTGGGACTCATTTAGTTTATCAGTTAAAGAACTAAGTGACTAAATAAACTTCCAGGACAATATTGACGATACTGTCAGTCAATTCACAGATTGTATCATCACTTCTGCTAAGTCACATATAGGCCAATACTCCATTGATCATACAAAAAAAGCCGTCCCCTGGTGGAACGACTCGTGCAAAGTTGCAGTAAAAGAATGTAAAAAGGTTCTAAACAAATATAGGAAAACTAGAGACGCACATGACCTAATCAACTTTAAACGACTAAGAGCAAAATCTAAACGAGTATTAAAAGAGAGCAAAAGAGACTCTTGGAAGCATTTTACCAGTACAATAACTTCTGATACCCCTCCAACACAAGTTTGGACAAAGATAAAACAAATGGAAGGAAAAAATACTACCTACAAAATACCTGCACTTATCTGTGAGCAGAAAACCATTACAGATGACCAACAAATCGCTAATATACTTGCGCAACATTTCCAAGGCAAAACCATAAACAAAAACATCCCACCTAACCTACCAAATGAACTACACCTACCCCACCCTGTTCCTCTCGAATTAGATCCAATTAATCTTCCTTTTAGTCAGTATGAACTAAACGTTGCCCTTTCTTCTAAAAAAATTTCAGCTGGTGGTCCAGACAATATCCCGTCAATTTTTTTAAAACATCTTCTTCCAAAAACACTATCCAAACTTCTTGAACTTTATAACAAAATCTGGAACACCCAACAGTTTCCAACGGCATTCAATTACTATTCCCATAAAAAAAAGCGACCTTTCTTCGACCAGTCCCAGTTCTTTTAGACCTATTGCTTTGACATGCACATTATGCAAATTACTCGAGAAAATGATTAATAACCGACTACTTTGGTATCTTGAGAGCCACAAACTTCTAGACAATACACAATCAGGTTTTAGACCAAACAGAAACACTATGGATAATCTCGTTATCCTTCAAGCAGAAATTGCCGACGCCATGGCCAAGAAGAATGAAGTCCAAAGCGCTTTTGACACTACATGGAGATATGCTATCCTCGAAAAACTTAAAGAATTAAGGCTATCCGGAAATATTTTCGCATTCATACAAAATTTTCTAAATAACAGGACCTTTGCAGTATCTACAAATGGAAAAACATCTACTACCCAGCTTACAGAAAACGGAGCCCCACAAGGATCCGTTTTGAGTCCTACTTTATTTCTACTTAGCATTAACGACATATGTTCCAGTTTACTTCCTCCAGTGAAACACGCAATCTATGCAGATGACCTAATTATCTATTGCCAAGGTAAAATCACCACTACCACATGCTCGCTACTTCAGAATGCCATAAATAGTATTCATAACTGGTCAAAACGATTATGCCTCAACTTTTCACCAAACAAATCCAAAGTTATTCAATTTAGCAGGAGACATAATCCCCAAAGACCAAACATAAACCTAAATGGAGTTCCACTAGAAGTAGTCGACCACCATAAATTCTTAGGAATAACTTTCGATAAAAAGCTTACATGGAGACAGCAGATAGAGCACACAAAAGGAGACTGCTTAAAAAGAATGAACTTAATCAAATCTCTAGCACATCATCAATGGGGGGCTGAAGAGAATATCTTACTAAGAGTTTATAGAGCATTAATTCGCTCCAAATTAGATTATGGTAGCATACTATATATGTCCGCAAGCCCATCATACTTAAAATCCCTCAACACAGTGCAAAATACAGCACTAAGAATTTGTCTTGGAGCCTTTAGATCCAGTCCTTCCGACAGCCTTCAAATAGAATCTTCCGAACCCCCTCTTTTTATAAGAAGACAACGATTATCACAATCATATTTTGCTAGAGTTGTCGCAAATCCGAACAACCCAGTCTTTAATCTACTCAAAAACACACAATCAGCTCCATTAAACCGACCTGGAACAACAATCTCCTCTTTACAAACCCTGTTAAGGAACATCAATCTTACAGATACATTGCCAATCAACATTTCTAGTATTCCTCCATGGATTAAAAATCCTCCCAACTTTAATACTAGTTTATCATGTCACATCAAAACAGAAACCCCTAAGTCACTCTTCAAACAACTATTCAATGAATTGATAAATACTACTAAATTTGTCAAAACTCTATTCACGGACGCTTCCAAAGATGAACACGGTGTTGGGAGTGCTGTCACCTCAACGAATACAATAATAGCATCATACAGGCTACCTAATATCTGTAGTATACACACAGCTGAATTGTATGCCATTTCAAAAGCATTGTAGACTCCAATACAAAACACCAAATCTTTTGCCATCTGCACCGATTCTCTTTCATCCATCCAATCCATAAGAAACACTTATTCACAAAATCCGATAGTCCAGGAAATTCAAGATACATGTCACCAACTCTCTTCAAAAGGAACTACAGTTACCATCCTCTGGATTCCATCCCATCAGGGCATAGTAGGTAATGAACACGCAGATCAAGCCGCAAAAAAAGCCTGCCTCTTAGAAACAACGCCAGAAAACATTCAGCTTTTCCAAGACGTACGATCTTATATTAAACAAATCTCTCAAAGTACCTGGCAAAATCATTGGAGCACCCTCAATACAAAACTACATAAAGTTCAACCCAATATTACCACACCCATGATGCCTTCTATGTCCAGAAAAGACAAAACCATAATAAGACGACTTAGAATAGGCCATTCACGTCTCTCACATGGCTTTCTCATGGCCTCCGAGAATCCCCCTGTGTGTGAACACTGCAACAGCACCCGCCTCACGATAGAACATGTTCTCATGGAATGCAACCACTATAGTACCGCCCGACGTCAGCATAATCTGAAAGGAACTCTGCAGAGCATCTTAAGTTCTACCAATAAGTTCAGTGAAGTGATAAATTTCCTCAAAACCTGTAAACTGTACAATCATATCTAATACTAATATTGTAATTTACTAATTTTAACTAATACTTTGTATCTGTGTCAATGGCCATTAGCTGTCGAGACACATTAATTTAAATAAAAAAAAAAAAAATGTATTTAAAAAAATAATCAACAATAATCGTATTTATTCAATTTTCATAATTTCTAAACAAATAAAAAAAAATTAAAAAACAAAAAAAATATCTGTCAGAGCCAGGATTTGAACGCGGTCGCTAGACGGTCTCAAATTGCAAAGTTCGCGATCTAACCAACTGAGCTAACAGGCCTTAATGTAATTGATTGATCTAATCGCTTATGTGTTTAACCTGAATAAAAAGCAAATATATTATTTTAATAATAATTGTTAAAGATAAATATCTAGGATCTAATTTACAAAAATTTCAATAATTTAACAATCATATCGATTTTAGTATTAATATGGACATTACATAGATCAAAATAGAAATTATGTGTTTGACATTTTCTGACAGCTACTGCGGAAAGTAGCATATTCGTACGCGGGTGGAAAGTAAATTCTTATTCATACGCGTCTGATATAGGGCACTTTCCATAGAACTATATAGTGTGATATGTGTCACTTTCCTAAATGGTCGTAGGAAAACATAATTTACAGCTCTTTTTCTTCTGTCGTATTTTAAGAAAGGATAGCTTCAACACAATATGTAATAAAAACGCAGAACTATAGCAATATGAACGCTAACGCCTTTGGGCAGGAAAAGACCTGTTCCCAACCTAAAATACCGGTGTGAAGTTAGCAGCCACTTTCCAGCAGCCAGTTTACAGGAAACACCCGAATTATCAGTGGCGTCGAAATGTATTTTTCTGTCAAGAAAACAGTGTATTGAAATAAAATTACTACTAAATCTTTAGGGTAGAGAGAGGGGTAAACTAAAATAAAATCCTTTAAAAATTCAATAAAAACTCATTAAAAAATCAATTTTTCTATAAAGAAAACAGGATATTGAAATAAAAATAAAGCCAAATTGTCAATAAATATAAAATACAATATAAAAAATAAGAAAATCACTTAGGAAAAGGAAGAGGGGATCAAATTAAATAAAATTCTATTAAAAATAAAATCTATTTAAACATTAATTTGCCTAAGAAGACAATTCGGTATTGAAATAAAATTAATGCCCAATTCTTGAAACCTATAAAATTCAATCTAAAAAAAATAACAAAATCACTTAAGAAGGGGATAAGGGGGTCAAATTAAATAAAATTCCAATAAAAATCTATTTAAAAATGAATTTGGATAAGAAGACAATTTGGTATTAAAATAAAATTAGTGCCAGATTGTTAAAAACTATCAAATACAATCTAAAAAAATTAACATATTCACTTAGGAAGGGGATGAGAGGGTTATAGTAAACAAAATTTCATTAAAAATCTAATTAAAAATAATATGCCTATGAAGACAATTGGGTATTAAAATTAAATTAGTGCCAGATTGTTAAAAACTATAAAATACAACCTAAAAAAATTAACAAAATTGCTTAGGAAGGGGATGAGGGGATCAATTTAAATAAAAAATCCATTAAAAATCTATTTAAAAATTATTTTCCCTATGAATACAATTGGATATTGAAGTGAAATTAGTGCCTAATTGTTAAAAAGTATAAAATACAACCTAAAAAAAATTAACAAAATCACTTTGAAAGGGGATAAGGGGGTCATATTAAACAAAATTCCATTAAAAATGTATTTAAAAATTAATATTCCTCTGAAGACAATTGAGTATTGCAATAAAATTAGTTCCAAATTGTAAAAAAGCATTAAATACATCCTAAAAAAATGTGATGTGTCCAACACATAACTTTCCTATCTAGTTATAGGCTTTTTTAACCTATTGCAACACCTCTATAAATGTTTAGAGGATAAAATAAATATATACATTTTCCACATACATCTACATCGAAACATTTTTCCATAGATATTCATTGAAAACGAAAATATTGAAAAATTTTAATATAGCACTTTTCCTACAATTTTTCCTTTACGGTCCATTTTTGAAAAATCATGTTTAAACAAAAATTATAAAGATCGATATCACACACACACACACACACACACACACACACACACACACACACACACACACACACACACACACACACACACACACACACACACACACACACACACACACACACACACACACACACACACACACACACACACACACACACACACACACACACACACACACACACACACACACACACACACACACACACACACACACACACACACACACACACACACACACACACACACACACACACACACACACACACACACACACACACACACACACACACACACACACACACACACACACACACACACACACACACACACACACACACACACACACACACACACACACACACACACACACACACACACACACACACACACACACACACACACACACACACACACACACACACACACACACACACACACACACACACACACACACACACACACACACACACACACACACACACACACACACACACACACACACACACACACACACACACACACACACACACACACACACACACACACACACACACACACACACACACACACACACACACACACACACACACACACACACACACACACACACACACACACACACACACACACACACACACACACACACACACACACACACACACACACACACACACACACACACACACACACACACACACACACACACACACACACACACACACACACACACACACACACACACACACACACACACACACACACACACACACACACACACACACACACACACACACACACACACACACACACACACACACACACACACACACACACACACACACACACACACACACACACACACACACACACACACACACACACACACACACACACACACACACACACACACACACACACACACACACACACACACACACACACACACACACACACACACACACACACACACACACACACACACACACACACACACACACACACACACACACACACACACACACACACACACACACACACACACACACACACACACACACACACACACACACACACACACACACACACACACACACACACACACACACACACACACACACACACACACACACACACACACACACACACACACACACACACACACACACACACACACACACACACACACACACACACACACACACACACACACACACACACACACACACACACACACACACACACACACACACACACACACACACACACACACACACACACACACACACACACACACACACACACACACACACACACACACACACACACACACACACACACACACACACACACACACACACACACACACACACACACACACACACACACACACACACACACACACACACACACACACACACACACACACACACACACACACACACACACACACACACACACACACACACACACACACACACACACACACACACACACACACACACACACACACACACACACACACACACACACACACACACACACACACACACACACACACACACACACACACACACACACACACACACACACACACACACACACACACACACACACACACACACACACACACACACACACACACACACACACACACACACACACACACACACACACACACACACACACACACACACACACACACACACACACACACACACACACACACACACACACACACACACACACACACACACACACACACACACACACACACACACACACACACTCACGCACGCACGCACGCACGCACGCACCCACACACACACGCACGCACGCAGACATCACCGCGAAAATAGTCAAAACGGATTCAGGGGACCTAAAAACTCGTCGAAAACTCGAGGTAAAAAAATCATGATTTCTATACTTTCCTTATATCTGTATACAGTTAGGAAAAAAATTAACAAAATTATTTAGGAAGGAGGTGAAGGGGACGAATTAAATAAAATTTCATTAAAAATCTATTTAAACATTAAATTAACTATGAAGACAATTGGGTATTGAAATAAAATTAGGTTATATTTTATAGTTTTTAACAATTTGGCACTAATTTTATTTCAATACTAAATTGTTTTCATAGTCAAATTAATTTTAAAACAGATTTTTATTGGAATTTTATATAATTTGGCACCTCATTTCCTTCCTAAGTGATTTTGTTAATTTTTTTAAGTTGTATTTAATGGTTTTTAACAATTTGGCACTAATTTTATTTTAATACCCAATTGTATTCATAGGCAAATTAATTTTTAAATAGATATTTATTGGAATTTTATTTAATTTGGCCTCCTCATTCCCTTTCTGGTGATTTTGTTAATTTTTTTAGGTTGTATTTTATCGTTTTTAACAATTTGGTACTAATTTTATTTTAATACCAAATTGTCTTCTTAGGCAAATTAGTGATTAAATGGATATTTAATGGAATTTTATCTAATTTGAGTCCCTTATCCCCTTCCTAAGTGATTTTGTTGTTTGTTTACGTTGTATTTTATATTTATTGACAATTTGGCACTATTTTTATTTCAATATCCTGTTATCTTTATAGAAAAATTGTATTGAAGTTTTAACGGATTTTTATTTCAGTTTACCCCTTTATCCTTTCTCTAAACACTTTTTCATTGTTTCCTAAAAATTTAGTAATAATTTTATTTTAATACACTGTTTTCTCTACAGAAAAATATATTTCGACACCACTGGTAATTCGGGTGTTTCCGGTAAACTGGCTGCTTGAAAGTGGCTGCTAACTTTACACCGGTACCTAAAATTCACGATACGTGCTAAAACGGTCCGTTTAGATGGCACCACTTTACATAATAATACTAGGAGCTAATGGATAAATGAACACTACAGTTTTTTATATATTTACTCTGACCATCCGGTATTGCGATGCAAATAAAAAAAAAACACCCGTAGTCTTTCTCCCAATTCTGATCAACTAACAGGAAGGAAAATTACGATTCGACCCAGGACTAGTCGACTTAGCGTTCTAAAATAAAATGTAACGTTGACTGCGTGCTCCGGGCCGAGAAGTCGTCCCACGGGAATCGAAAAGCTCGCCGCTGGTCGTCCTGTGGACGTCCACAGTCCTTTGAGGAGCGTCTGGTCCAGAATTCATCAACGTTTGGCGTCCTCATAAAATCGTTGCTTAATTGCAATGGCACTTTTAGTGCGGTCTGGGAATACTAAAATATGGTTTTTTACGTCTTGCTCTTGAAACTACTTTATAAAGTACGAATCGACGTAAACAAGCTAATTGATACCTACCGTTACTTTTTTATTTATTTTTTACGCCCACATGCACGTACATATTGATATGGTAAAAAATTACTTTAAATTTCTTAATATATTCTTAAATTTAAACATAGAGTTTTCTAGACCGCCTCTGTGTTCAAGCCACCTGTGATCAAACTCACGCATTCAAGAAATGCATATCTTCTATCCTGCAAAGTGCAACGTCATCTCGCTCTTATACAGTACAAACAAAATATATAGCGTTTTTCCCCCGAAGGATAAAAAACGACATATTTTAGGCCTTGCCTAGGCTTGACCCTAACGAGATTACAACCCTGTTTTCCTCTCGCTTTACGACTATTTGCATCTCAAGTTATGCTCCCTTCTACATGTCGTCATCTGATCCCACCCTATCATAGCCGATCTAGTCTCCCTCTGTGTGACAGGTGTGGATCTTGTCAGTACTTTCTTTAGGTAAGTCGTCAAGTGTTTACCGGGGTCAAGCCTAGGCAAGGCCTAAAATATGTCGTTTTTTACCCTTAGGGGGAAAAACGCTATATATATTAGTCCTGTGCCGTCGGCTTGACCCTAACGAGAAGTGTTTAGAATCTGACGACGGTAGAGCGTACTGTGAAAAGATAATGTGCAAACACCAATTAAAATTAATACATAAATAATTGATGTAAACTTTATTCAAATCTATTAACGGAAATAACTATTATATAGGTACAAAAGAAGACACACAAATATTAGCTGCCGAGGGGGTAGTTATGCTTCGATCAATTTTCTTATAATAAAATTTGAAAAAATTCTTTAAAATCTTCCAGTTTCCAGTGTCCAAAACTTTTTCCAAAGGAACCTTATTATCAAATCGTGATGACGGGACCTCCGACCGAATACTTCCTGCAAAATAATCTATTCCGGCACTATCTATGGCAGTTTTCACCCATCCTGCGATGGTCGCTCTGGAAGCCGGTCCCACCTTCCCTCTGGTAGTGATAAAAATGGAAATAAGATGACTTCTAGCCATGCGCCTAGTTGCTGAAACCTTAATTATTAGGGTATTGGTTTAGTAAACTGGATCTAATTTCAAATCCGGATTCTTAATCAGTTTGTCTCTGGCTACTTTTGTCTGTCTTGGAACCAAATCCAGGCCAGAATATTACCGATTCATCATCTATAACGAAACCTTCATTAATTCCTCGTTAGATTCTGAATTAATAATATTTGTTGAAGGTTGTAAATTTCTAAAAATAATAAGGATAATTAACAATTTTTTTATAACCTTCTTAAAAATTATAAAAAGAAACAAATTGATAATTTTATGTACAGATATTTACCTTATAACACTAATGTTTTAAAAATCTTGAATTTTAGGCAGATTTATGGAAGGTATTGCATTGTTTTTTTATTATATCTATTCATTTTGAAACGATTAAATCATCTTTATGAAAATAGAAGGAACAAATAGCGTTATTTGCACTTATATTTTCCAATGGATTTCTTCCAAGAAGGATACGCTTTTTCCTTAATCTAAAAAATTTATAAAAATATTAACATCAAGGTTAGATACCTATATACATATAGTTTGTTATTGTACTACGACGATATTTCGTTTTCTAGAAAATATAATCTAAAAAATGTTATAAATAAAGAATACGTTTCTGGTAGAAAAGATGTCTTACTTGTGGAATGTAATGTTTTCTGAACCCTCGTCGTTTAAACAACCAAAAAACAAAGCACGTCTTTCCCATTTTATTAATTGTCCATAGTAAAAATTTCTAAAATTCTTTTAAATAGCGAATTTCGAAAAAAAACAACACGAGTTGACATAAATGACACTTCTGTCGAAACACTGCAGCAACCGCGCATGTGCGTGGTACGCTTAAATTGCAAACATGGCGGCCTACATGGTATGCTTATTTTGAAACACCGGGGAAAATTGTTTTTTCCTATCTCTTTTATATATATCTGTGGATTGGGCAGTAAATAAGAGAAAAAAAAGGTACCGACTTTAATGAATGCACAGTCAAGTTTTTATGAAATGTGCAGTTAAGACTTTATGAATGTAGCTAGTAAGTTACTTTTTATTAAATAAATGATTCAAAATATGATAAAAAAATTATCTGACTGAATATCCCTCGGCCTGTAATAAATACTCATAATTTTATTTCAAATACCTCAAGCACGTTTATTAAGGTAACTTCCAGACAACGACGCCGTAAAAAAATAATTTCGAATTATCTCTGTTCTTGGAATATTACTACTGATAAGTTCCTTAGGGGCGTTATCCCTTAAGTCAAGTTTGCACCAAACAAACCATTAAGTATGAACTATTACGACTATATTTTATTCTGCTAGTAGAGACAGTAATTAATTACTGTTTACCCTTTTTCTCATTTCATTAGCAATCAGTATTTAACACGAACATTAATCTGATGTATCTCATATATGTAAATCAGGTTTAATAATATGACATTTCTAAAAAGTTAAACTTTTGACATTTTCAAATTTATTTATTTTTAAATGTCTCGATTTAGTTTTAGTAAAATTATTGATCTGGCTAAGTCCTTTGAGACGGTTTTACACAAGAGGCTACTAAATTCACCTGAGCATTATGGGGTCAGGGGGTTGCATTAAAGGTATTTGAGAACTATTTACAAAACAGATATCAACTTGTTAAACTAAATGGCGCATACAGTGAGAGACACGAAATAGGGATTGCAGTACCTCAAGGAATGGTCTTGGAACCAATTTTGTTTGTCGTGTACCTAAATTCACTCCTGGGAGTGGATATTGAGGGAAAAATAATTTCCTTTGCTGACGATACCGTCTTAATTTTTGATGGAGTAGACTGGAATGATGTTAAAAACAAAATGATAACGGGCTTAACTAGATTAAAAAATTGGCTAAATACAAACAAACTCTCTTTGAACTTCAAAAAAACTAATTATATAGCTTTTAAAAACAAATAATAATTTATTTATAATATAGGAATAATAATAAATGTACATATTTTGTAATACAATTATTAATACAATATACACATATAAAAGATAATACAAAAGTTTGTTAAAACTTGTTAGAATCTTCTTTTGGGAATGAGCTAATTTTCTATCAAAAAATAAATTTGTTTGAAATTTTTTCTCAGGCATTGCTTCCCTGAAATCATAATAATGTTTGATTATATGAGAAAATATCTTATTTGACTTAAACAAATCTTCTTTTTCCTTTGTAAGTTCTCTTTCTCCTTCAGAAGTAGTTAGTTTAGATGAATGGAAGCTTACAGACATTATGGTTTTAGGTGATTAGTTTATCAAATTTTGAACAATTTTTTGTCTTTTAGAGGGAGCTAAAGATAAAAGTTCCCTATCTTGCATATTTTCATACCTAAAAATGAAATGTACATATAATTTATTGTGCCGATATATTAATGATACACATTTTATTAAATTTTAAAAGTTCTAAAGGCTATTACCAGCACCTTGTTAGAAGCTTGTGATGAGTGTAATATTGCTCCTAATAGTTGTACCTCGACTAGCTCTAAAATTTAATTTAAATTAACGTCGGAGAGAGGGTCGTGGAATAACAATGATAAGCGGGTATTCCAGGAAACTGTGGTGGTTTAATTTCGGTCACAATTCATTTACAGAAACTACCGAAGAAAGTAAAGTGAGACCTTAAATATTAAAAATTGAAGAGTTAAAATTCATGTACAATATTATTACTTCAATTGGTATTAATCGTTTACAGCCTTTATAAATAATCCTAATATGATAACTAATATATTTACACATGCATATATTTAAGAATAGCAGCCTTTTAATGATGGTTAATTATACTGTGATGTTTGTTTATTTTAAAACAACAGTGTTTATTTGTAAATAATTTATTTAAACACTTATTTATTTTATAACACTACTATTTAATTTATATATCGAATGTCTTTGAATCGCTTACTATTTCTGTTCACCACTGTCTATCTACTAATTACTATATATCTTCACTGTCAATATAACAACTGATTCTGATGGGTCTCCTCCACCAATTTATATACAAATTGGTGGTCTAGAATTCTCCACCACCAAAATTGCCAGTATGTACCAGAAACGTTATCACGTTCTAGAAATAGTATCTCGTTGACTCTGGAATGTTCGCGAAAGTGTCTCCACCATAGTCGTCCCATAGGTTTGGTCTTAAGGGGTTTAATTATGTATAATAATCGGACAAGTTGAGCCTCAAAGGCCAAATAAGACAGAGAGGGACTTGTAGGGTTAGAGCATGACTGAATAATGAAATGACTCACATAACATTGCCCCCTCCTTAAGAGATAGTTCCTCCTGGAACTCTTACGAAACTAAACTGGAATGGTTGTATTTGCAACTGAATCCTCTTCTACAATTTCCAGTTGCATGGAAGTAACAAGGGACTGTCTTCGTTGTAACCTGGGCACTGGGCGAATGGCTGCAGACCAATATCTGAACTCCGGTATCTTGAAAGATTACTTCCACCATGTTCCTAATGATCCTCCAATCCAGCTGATTTCCTTCTATCTTCGGCATGGCTAGTTTCTGTACATTGGACTCCAGTACATGCTCCCTTAGACTAAGTAATGCTTCCCATACATCCTGATAGGTGGATCGGTCTTGGAAGGGGTTCTTCATTATTAAATAAAAAAGATACCGTGACCCGTTTTGAAGTTTCAAGGCTTTTCCAGGGGCTGGTAACTGACATTGAAGTTCTACCATTTGACCAAACTTCTTACGGAACACATATGCCAGTCCTCGCGCGTCATTGATGCTGGCGGAAGTACTATGGACCAGCGAGTAGTTTTTCGGAAGCGAGAGCAGATCTTGTTGTTGCTCGGTCGTAACACCATATCTGGCTTTTCCGGTACCTCCATATGCACCCATAAATTCTTCAAAGACAAGGTCTGGTGTTTCTTGAAGTTGGTTTACTTCTTCTTCATGGTCACCCTCAAATGGCGCCAGCCTGTTTTGGTGCACTACCTTTGGTTTACCGTTTGGGATCTTACTTATACGGTAAATTACATCATTTATTTTATTCTTGATGAAGTACGGACCTTCCCAAGACCTTTGAAGTTTCGGAGAATAACCCTTTTGTCTTTTTGGGTTATGGAGCCAGACTTTTTCGCCTTCCTTGAAACATCCCTCCGTAGCTTAAGTATCGTACCGTTTCTTTATCCTGTCGCTGGCGATTTGGAGATGCGAGCGAACTAATTCATGCATGTCGTCCATTCTTCTTCGTAACTGGATCTCATAATCTTCACCAGCTACATCTTCTCCAGGTCGGCATCTAAACTCGAGGTCGCACGGTAGTCTCATCTCACGCCCAAACAAGACCTTTGCTGGTGTTTGGCCTGTTGATTCATTGACAGCGGATCTATAAGCCATTGCAAAGAGCGAAAGATACTGATCCCAATGTCGCTGATGGTTTGAAACCACTTTTGACAGATATTTGCCAATGGTCTTATTCATTTGCTCTACCATTACATCGGATTGTGGGTGCAATGCTGTGGTTCTGGTTTTCTTCATGCCTAGTCTGTCACAGATTCCACGGAAAAGTTGACTTTCAAAATTTCTGCCTTGGTCACTGTGGATATCCAAGGGCACTCCAAATCGACAGATAAACTCTTTTATCAATACATCTGCAACAGTTGCGGCCTCTTGATTTGGAATGGCATAGACTTCCACCCACTTTGTAAAATAATCCATAACCACCAAAATGTATTTATTACCATCCTCGGTCGCGGGGAATGGTCCAGCAATATCTAAGGCAATCCTCTCAAATGGGCTACCAACGTTATATTGCTTCATGGGAGCCTTCCTTTTTCGTTGAGGTCCATTACTCATAGCACAGGTGGTACATTTCTTACACCAGTCCTTTACATCATCGGAACTGTTCATCCAGTAAAACCTTTCCCGAACTCTCTAAAAGGTTTTCCTAACACCGAGGTGTCCTCCTGATGGACTGTCGTGTAACTGCGGAGTACTTTAGCTACTCTACTTCTTGGAATGACCAACTGTCTTCTGTTCTCGGAACCATCATCATTTTCAATTACTCGCTTTAATAAGCCATCTTCCAGGATAAACGAGTTGCACTGAGCCAAATACGACTTAAGTACTGGAGGGAGATTAGATACTTCTTGCCAAATAGGTCGACGTTTTTCCTCTTTCCATTGTCGCATCTTCTTTAAAACGGTATCATTCTCTTGTTCTTCCCTAATTTTAGCAGGAGCCCACTCATCGTTGACTACAGTTGTTCTTAGTAGTCCACTTTCTTTGGATTCCGCTTTGTTGCAGTGGGAGCACTCTGCTGGACATGGTCTTCTAGAGAGCATCGGCATTTCTGTGACTTATTCCGGCTCGATGTTCGATCTTAAAGTCGTATTCTTGAAGTCGTTCAATCTATCTGGCGATTTGACCCTCTGGGTTCTTAAATTGCACTAACCACTTAAGGGCTGCATGGTCGGTCCGGATTAAAAATTTCCTTCCGTACAGATATTGGTAGTAGTGTTCCACGCACTTTACAACTGCCAGGAGTTCTCTTCTTGTGACGCAGTAATTCGTTCAGGTTTCGAAAGCACTTTACTAAAATAACCTAAGTACTCTTTCTTTCCCTTCCTGAATCTGTGAAAGCATTCCTCCAATTCCCACATTACTAGCATCAGTATCCAGGATAAATTCTCCTTCTGGTAGCGGGGTAGCCTAAAATTGGCGCTGTTGTTAAATGCTTCTTTAAAGTTTCGAAGGCAGTTTGGCAGTCTTCGTCCCAGCAGAATTCTCTTGCTTCTTCTGTGAGTCGCGTTAGTGGTTTAGCAATATCTCCAAACTTTTTTTATGAATCTTCGGTAGTACGTACAAAGCCCAAGAAAACTTCTTATTTTGGTGTTTGTCCTTTGGTTGTGGCCACTCTTTGATAGAAGCGACTTTTTCTTTATCTACAGCCACGCCATCCTTACTGATTACAAGACCCCAGGTAATTGACTTATTTTGGAATAGCTGGCATTTCTTGGGCTTTAGCATCAGTTCGGCAGCTTGAAGTCTTTTAAAAACATCTTCTAAGTTCTTAAGATGTTCATCAAATGCCTTGCCCAAGACTCTAAGTTCATCTAAATATACCAGGCACGTTTTCCAAGATAACCCTCTCAGTACATTTTCCATAAGTCTTTCAAATGTCGCGGGGGCATTACATAGTCCAAATGGCATGACATTAAATTGCCATATTCCAGATCCGGTGTTAAAAGCTGTCTTTTCTTTGTCTACTGGGTCCATTTCGACCTGCCAATATCCATACTTTAGGTCTAAGGTAGAAAATAATTTACTTCCGGCCAATGTGTCCAAGATATCGTCGATACGAGGCAGAGGGTAACTGTCTTTCTTGGTAACATTTTTCAACTGACGGTAATCCACACAGAACCTCGTAGTTCCATCCTTTTTCTGGACCAGGACTACCGGAGAGACCCTGGGCTTGGTAGAAGGTTCTATTACCCTGTCTTCCTTCATTTCCTGAACAATCCTTTTCAGCTTCCTCTCTCTTAGCCTTTGGTAATCTTCGAGCCGATTGACGAATCGGCCTGGCGTCGCCAGTATCAATTTTGTGTTTTACAACAGAAGTTCTTCCTGTTTTTCCTCCTTTTGGTACAAAAATGTCACGATATCGTCAAAGAAATTCCTTTATTTTCTTCTTCTCTGATTGATTCAGAGATTGACCAGCAACTGCAATCATTTGCTCGAATTTGTCGTTGGAAATTATCAGAAGTTGTTGTCTGACGAATTATGGACGTTACTGGTACACAAGTTCCGATTCTGGTCTCTTTCTTGATGGTAATCTTCTTCTTCTTCTTCTTCTTCTTCTTCTTCTTCTTCTTCTTCTTCTTCTTCTTCTTCTTCTTCTTCTTCTTCTTCTTCTTCTTCTTCTTCTTCTTCTTCTTCTTCTTCTTCTTCTTTCTTCTTCTTCTTCTTCTTCTTCTTCTTCTTCTTCTTCTTCTTCTTCTTCTTCTTCTTCTTCTTCTTCTTCTTCTTCTTCTTCTTCTTCTTCTTCTTCTTCTTCTTCTTCTTCTTCTTCTTCTTCTTCTTCTTCTTCTTCTTCTTCTTCTTCTTCTTCTTCTTCTTCTTCTTCTTCTTCTTCTTCTTCTTCTTCTTCTTATACCTTTCTTCTGTTAGGACTCTACTGATAAGCATGTTTAGATCACTTACTACTTCTTCTATTTAGTTAAGGTCTGTTTAAGTAGTGACAAATATTTAAAATGACAGGGATACCATCACTGAACAGTGGTCAGCCTGGTTTTGTCCTTCAAGCTTCTGGTCATTCTGCTCTTGGGTTAGCAACTTGTAGCATGTGCTTCTACGAATTCGTCTTTTATTTCGGATTTTTGCACCCAATAAAGCAAATCAATCATCTTTGTAAGGAAAGAAAATAATATATTCAGAAGTCTGAAATTACATTTTGTGGATTATTTATTTTCTTACCTATTTACATTCTCTTAAAGGCCAACCAACACCATGTGGTAAGTGGTTTCTGTCATCCATTTTGTTCTGTCTAACGCTTTTATTTATACTTTATGTTCTCTCTTTTAGGTCACCTTATCTTGGGCTGGTATTCTTTACCTGTAAATTTATTATACAGATTGGGTAAAAATAAAACGGAATATAGGATTTTTCATGTAAATATATTAACCTGGCTTTACCCAATCGGCCACTACAATTTAAAACAAAAGCAATCGACGTTACATTAAGTATTTCACTGTTCTACCGTATTTCACTGTTCTACCGTATCCCACAGTTCACAACCTAATAATTCGCCACGAACAGGAGCTATCTTCTCTCTTCTCTCGCACCATCAAATAGTGGGATACGGTAGCACAGTGAAATACTTAATGTAACGTCGATTGCTCATGTTTTAAATTGTAGTGGCCGATTGGGTACATGCAAAATCCTATATTCCGTTTTATTTTTACCAAATCTGTATACTATTTTATATTGCACTAAATTAATTAAAAATAGACCCTAATCGCTGCTACTGCACTGGTTCCATAAGGTACATTCACCTCAGAGTATCATATGCTATCATCACCATTCTGCATGGACCACTGGGATACAAGTAAGACGGTTCTTATTTAACTTATTGCTGCTTATACTCTCTTCGCTCTTTATTCTTTACTCTTCGGTTACTTAACCAATGAGGCTTTGGACTTTTCTTTATTACCAACGAAGTACCACTATTGTGCTCCGAACGCTTTGCATGTTATGCTATTATTTTATTTTGTATTGTTATGTGAGCCATTTCATTATTCAGTCATGCTCTAACCTTACAAGTTCCTCTCTGTCTTATTTGGCCTTTGAGACTCAAGTTGTCTGATTATTATACATAATTAAACCCCTTAAGACCAAACCTATGGGACGACTATGGTGGAGACACTTTCGCGAACATTCCAGAGTAAACGAGATACTATTTCTAGAACGTGATAACGTTTCTGGTACATACTGGCAATTTTGGTGGTGGAGCATTCTAGACCACCAATTTGTATATAAATTGGTGGAGGAGACCCATCAGAATCAGTTGTTATATGGACAGTGAAGATAAATAGTGAGCGATTCAAAGACATTCGATATATAAATTAAATAGTAGTGTTATAAAATAAATAAGTGTTTAAATAAATTATTTACAAATAAACTGTTGTTTTAAAATAAACAAACATCACGTTGGTGTCGAGAAGTGGAATAGTGTAAATAAATAGTGGACAATAATGGCTAAAAAACTGTGTGACTTAAAAGTGCCTGAGCTACGTCGAGAATTAGAAGAACGTGAACTGGAGACGGCAGGGAAGAAATCAGAGCTGGCACAACGACTTAAAAAAGCACTAGAAAATGAAGGTTTGGATCCGGAAACGTTTCTATTTTCGGATGATACGTCTTCTATAATTTCTTCAATTTCCGATATGAAAAACGATATGTCTTCCATGAAAAACCGATATTTCTTCTAACATTTCCTCCTAGAAAGCAAAGTTTCTTCAGACATTTTTTCCTTAGAAGAAAAGGTTTCTTCTGATGTTGTTTCCGTAAAAAATTAAATCTCTTCTTTAGAAACTAAAGTTTCTTCTGATATATCTTCTTTAAAAACCGAAATTTCCTTCTGACTTGGAAAACAAAATGTCTTCTATGGAAAATAAATTTTTGTCTAACATTTCTTCCTTAGATGAAAAAGTGTCTTCTGAAATTTCTTCCATGGAATCTAAGATATCATCAGTCGAGAATAAAATAATGTATTCCGTTGAGGAGAAAATAAAAGAGATGGAAAAGAAGATAGAAGAACTCGAA
>OV651817.1:36324678-36326545 GCA_927349885.1 Psylliodes chrysocephalus | reverse complement strand
CATACACATACACATACACATACACATACACATACACATACACATACACATACACATACACATACACATACACATACACATACACATACACATACACATACACATACACATACACATACACATACACATACACATACACATACACATACACATACACATACACATACACATACACATACACATACACATACACATACACATACACATACACATACACATACACATACACATACACATACACATACACATACACATACACATACACATACACATACACATACACATACACATACACATACACATACACATACACATACACATACACATACACATACACATACACATACACATACACATACACATACACATACACATACACATACACATACACATACACATACACATACACATACACATACACATACACATACACATACACATACACATACACATACACATACACATACACATACACATACACATACACATACACATACACATACACATACACATACACATACACATACACATACACATACACATAACATACACATACACATACACATACACATACACATACACATACACTACACATACACATACACATACACATACACATACACATACACATACACATACACATACACATACACATACACATACACATACACATACACATACACATACACATACACATACACATACACATACACATACACATACACATACACATACACATACACATACACATACACATACACATACACATACACATACACATACACATACACATACACATACACATACACATACACATACACATACACATACACATACACATACACATACACATACACATACACATACACATACACATACACATACACATACACATACACATACACATACACATACACATACACATACACATACACATACACATACACATACACATACACATACACATACACATACACATACACATACACATACACATACACATACACATACACATACACATACACATACACATACACATACACATACACATACACATACACATACACATACACATACACATACACATACACATACACATACACATACACATACACATACACATACACATACACATACACATACACATACACATACACATACACATACACATACACATACACATACACATACACATACACATACACATACACATACACATACACATACACATACACATACACATACACATACACATACACATACACATACACATACACATACACATACACATACACATACACATACACATACACATACACATACACATACACATACACATACACATACACATACACATACACATACACATACACATACACATACACATACACATACACATACACATACACATACACATACACATACACATACACATACACATACACATACACATACACATACACATACACATACACATACACATACACATACACATACACATACACATACACATACACATACACATACACATACACATACACATACACATACACATACACATACACATACACATACACATACACATACACATACACATACACATACACATACACATACACATACACATACACATACACATACACATACACATACACATACACATACACATACACATACACATACACATACACATACACATACACATACACATACACATACACATACACATACACATACACATACACATACACATACACATACACATACACATACACATACACATACACATACACATACACATACACATACACATACACATACACATACACATACACATACACATACACATACACATACACATACACAT